>LR812523.1:52475993-52800993 GCA_903798195.1 Danio kyathit | reverse complement strand
ATGGAATTAACTTGTCAATATCCAGCTGATCTCACGAGGAAATGTACTTATTTTACATTTTCAGTTTACTGACAGTCGTATAAAAATGTACGATTTTAAAAAAGAGGCATGGCACCCAATGGCGCCCCTAAACCCAACCGTCATTGGGGGATAAGCAAATCGTACTAAATTGTATCAATGAGATCGTACAAATTCATACAAATTAGCCACTAAATCAACAAGTTACGAATTGCCGTAATATTGTGTTGCAATATCATGTATAATTTATTTAATGTTTAACCAAACACTAAAAACACTAAAATCTTTAATTTTGAATCTAGATTTATTCAAATTAACTTTTAATAACTTTTTAACAAATAGAGTAAAAAAAATAATATAAATATATAAAGTACATTTTTTTCTGAAAATTGTCATTTTCTTGTATCCATTTATAATATGCTATGCTGACCAACACTCAGAAAATAACTTTTGCTGCTTATTTAAACTACTTATTTAAAATGAGTTGAAACAACACAATTCTTAGCAGAATTATTAGCACCCCTTTGATTTTTTTTTTTTATATATATTTCCAAAATAATGTTTAACAGAGCAAGGAAATTGTCACAGTTTGTGTGATAATGTTTTTTCTTCTGGAGAAAGTCTTATCTGTTGTATTTTGGCTAGAATAAAAGCAGTTTTTAATTTTTTTTAAAAACCATTTTAAGGTCAAAATTATTAGCCCCTTTAAGCTAATTTTTTTCCAATAGTCTACAGAACAAACCATCATTATACAATAACCTAATTGCCCTAACCTGCCTAGTTAACCTAATTAACCTAGTTAAGCCTTTAAATGTCACTTTATGCTGTATAGACGTGTCTTGAAAAATATCTAGTCAAATATTATTTACTGTCATCATGGCACAGATAAAATAAATCAGTTATTAGAGATGAGTTATTAAAAATATTATGTGTAGAAATGTGTTGAAAAAATCTTCTCTCCATTAAACAGAAATTGGGTAAAAAATAAACAGGGGGGGGGCTAATAATTCAGGGGGGCTAATAATTCTGACTTCAACTGTACAGTATGTTCAGCCCACTTAAATGTGCAAAAATGATTGAGTTAGCTTAATCGATTTGTGTTGAGGACAACTTAAAGGAATTGTGTGGAACCCAGCATTTTTAACAGTGAAGTTCATATACTTAATAATAAAGTTAATATGTTACTTAATATTACTAGATTTATTTGCAATTATTAGAAAACATTTAAATATTACAAGTAAATGAATAATGACTAATATGCAATTCTTTGAACTCAATATTACATGAAATGTAGAAATATTTAAACATTTTGCTTAAGAAATTCTAGTTATCCTTGACATTTAATATTAGAATTAAAATAGTATGACAGTAAATGTATTAGATTTTACCAACCCAAAAAGTCATTCTTTTTTCCAGTGTGCCTCAGTTGTATAGCAAAGCGATACTTTTGAAATTTGATGCTAATCAAAAATTTATTTTTGATACATTTAATAATCTTTATGGAATGTGATCTTTATTTCAGGACATATTTTTTTAATCCAGGGTCACAAATATGCTACACCATGAAGCACATGTTTGACACGTTTGCATTGGCATCCAATGGTCACCAAGATCATAGTTCATGACAAGCATAACAAACCCCGGACGAGCTCACCATGACCCAGCCCATCTCCATCAGATCACTAGTGTGGTCTTCACTTGTGTCCTCTGCCATCTCAGTGGAAAGTGAGCCCTTCTAGACCTACACAAACATTCTGCTCTAATATCCTATGAGAATTCAGAGCAGGGTTCAGAGGTCAGGGCCTGAGGTCATGCCACACACATAAATATTGTTGGCAAACCTACTTAAATGTTTGAATTAATCCTAATCTACCGGTATCTCTCATTGCAACTCAATAAGTTATTTGTTCCAAATTGCCCGGGTTTGTGAAAATCATTTAGGCCATTGGCGTTGATAGCCTCAAAAATGAAATAAATAGACATAAATAGACTCTTTTATATACCCATCAGATTATTTACTATAGCCTCCAGAATCTGCCCATTTTGCTGTCTTGAGTACAGTGTAGCTGTTTTTGTTTTTGTCTGTGGCTTTAAATGCAAATGAGCTGCTTCTCCCCGCCCACCATTCCCACGTGCATGTCTGCTTCTTTTCCATGACAAACCTTTATCATCCATGAAACCATTTCATTGAAACCATTCCACAAAAAGACCTTTAGATCAATGTTCTTAAGGCTGTCATGATAAATAATTATTGTTTTGCAATATACTGTAACAGAAAGCACTGCGATGAGTGTTACTGTGGTCATTTTGAGACCATTTTATGCCACTACATAATGATCATACAGCATAATAATCAGTGGTGTAGTCCTAAAAAAAAAATGTGGTGTACTATTACACCCGACCCAAATTTTAAATGAAAGTAGGCAAAGAAACGACAAAAGTCAATGTTTCTTTGATTCATTCGCTATATATACTGTATATATATATATATATATATATATATATATATATATATATATATATATATATATATATATATATATTTTTTTTTTTTTTTTTTTTTTTTTTTTTTTTTTTTTTTTTTTACATTAGTTACCTGTAACTATTAACTTCCACAAAAGGAAAAACAAATACTATGTCAATGTAAGTCAATGGTTACAGGTTTCCAGCTTTCTTCAAAATATCTTCTTTTGTGTTCAACAGAAGGAAAAAAAGACAAACCGGTTTGTCACAAGTAAAGATTGAGTAAATGATAACAATTTTCATTTTTTCAACTCTCCATTTGAAAAGAAAAAAATTCGAACAAATTTGTCCGTTTTAAAGGGAGATGCTAATAGTCTAATCCTAATGATTTATGTTTAGCTAGTAGTGCTCCCCCCAGCAGACTCGTAGATTGGCTCTGTTTATACAGTATGTAGCTTATTTAATCATTTTAATATTAAAAAAAAGAGTCAATCAAGATAGTTACAACAGTTTAGTTGACATGGAAAGACAGCTTTATAACTTACTTTCTTTACTGGCTTATTACTTTACATTTAATAGGTTCCTTTAAACATCAATCAGCCATTATTTTTGATTGTCACATTCGTGCATGCTTGTTTTAAACCAAACTATTAGGAGTCTGTCTTCTGTTGTCGCTATTATATACTAGTAGTTACCCTTTTAAATCGCATATTGTTACGCAATTTATGAGTGGTCTTTGCCTCATTGTTTTAGTGTTTTATTTATAGTGTCGTTCACTGTAGCGGTAGGTGCGATTAAGACATGTGAAATATTGTTTTACAGGGGCAATTTTTAGGATTTCTCTCGCCCTGAACAGATGTGCATTGCATTCTATGAGCAAACGAGCTGAAAACGAAATGGCGGAAGTCTGCCACTGTTTTCATATCAAAATTAAAGGGGACTGAGGCGATCATTTAGTAGTGTACAGTTCATAAGCTAATCGCAAAACCTTTAAGTGTGCTGAATAGAAATATATGAGGGCTAAAGTGACACCCATGCTGTTTCATAAATTTACCTGAACTGACTTGTCGTGGTCTTCGAAAAACTCTCACGAAATTTTCTCACAGCAGCTGTGGTCATCAAGTGCGGGTAATAGCGCAAGTTAAACAAAAATGCACCAGTTGCAACAAATTAAGATGCGAGTTAAAAAAACCTTTGTTATACAGTTAAAGGGGACGCAAATACACATAAATTAGGGAAGTTTCATCAGAAAAACAAGTGAGTATACCGAGGGTATACGCAATTATTGATCCTCAGAAGTGGTAATACCCTAACAGCTCATGGAAAAAAGTAAGCATATCGAGTATACGTGCGTATAGCAAGGACTACACCACTGATAATAATAGAGTATAACAGAGTCTACTCATAACGATAAAGTTCAATACGCAAATTAGAGACAAATACAACAAAAACGTGTCATTCTTAAGGTTATGGAAATGTCCTAATGTTGACACAGCTGATGTAGAATTTAAACGTCCCTGTAAAATGGCTTAATCGTTATTTGTGAATAACGTTTAAAGGGGACCTTCTATGCAAAAATCTCTTTTATAAGCTGTTTAAACACAGTTGTGTTGTAACAGTGCATGAATATAGCCAGCCTCTAATAGTAAAAATTAATTCATTCTATTGTTTATATTCACACTCCATAAAAACAGTCTGTAGAAACACTGTGATTGACTTTCTCCCTTTTTCACATGTCATAAGAGGGGGGAAGTCCCACCCATTATTGACGTCTCATCTCTGTCTCATTTATAGACAGCCCTGAGTGAGAAGCAGCTGTCCGCCATTAGAGTTTTGAATCTGCCGCTATAGAGTGGAGGAAGTATGACGTCAATTTGTATGCAAAAACCCGGAAGCGAGTTACCATTTTAGCAGTTCCCGTTCCCTCGTCCCAAAGTCAATGGGTTTTTTCAATTAAATCGCTTAAATAAGGTTCGTGGCTAACACAAACTCAAGATACTTTCACGTTTTATTCTACGACATAAAACACATCAGTTACATCACACTCTTGATTTTTTAAATCGGTTACGCTTCTTTAAAAAGACTGTTGCTAACAAGTTGCTAAATGGGACTACAGGCGATGTCGGAGACATTATACGTCATCGAGCTGATCTGGTCTGGAACGCAGCTCACTTGCGTTGGGCATTTGGATTTGTCTGTTATTTAAGTATTTTTATTAATAGTATTGTATTGTTTGTAGTATTTTTCTAATTGGGAATTCATATTGTGTAGATAATGCCTTTACTTGTAAAGACAGATGAATTTTTTGATCATTTATTTTAATTTAATGATATCATGGGGATACTGCTTACCAGTGCAGCCTGTCTCTTTCCTGCTCTCAGTAATGCAAATGTGTGAATAGATGTGTAAAAAAAATACACACATATTAACTGTAATTTTAACTGTCATTTGATCAAAGGATTTTTCGTCAGCTTTTTTCTTCATCTAAACACATTTAACTCCGTCATAACTGCAATATTTACACTCCTTAAAATGTATAGCATATGTGACTGTATGGGCTGCTTTTCGCTGTACTTTGTGACAAAAAAAAAAGAATATTGAAGGTTGTTGTGTCCATGATGGAACTTTTCATTTGATAGACTTGTCCCTCACACCTTATTTCTGTCGTCTATTACTAAGGTAAGCGGGCTGTATGCACCCGAGCGATACACTTATTTAAACGCATCTTACAATAATACTATGTAGACACATTTATACAGTTTTAAAACTTTTACAACAACCGTAAAACAAAATGCATTTCCCATATTAAAAAAAACTATCCAAAAGGCATGTAGGTCTATGTGTTTTTGTGTATTTATGTGTTTATAATATGTAGAGTAGATTATAATATAATAAACCGAGAGAGTAAATCGTTGTCATGGACCATATTTCTAAAAATAAGCTTGAAAAGTTGTCATTAGCAGGGTTGTAGTCCGTTTATAGCCTAATGTTAGCTTTTCCATTCTTGCATTTGCATTTAAGATCCAAAAGTGCTAAAACTTGCATTTTTGTGTGAGGATTAACCAGTTGGACAAAACGTGTAAGTGTAACGAACAGTGTTTGAACACAGAGCTTATTATTTGCAATCTTCGAAAAGCCTATGGGAAAATACTATTGGGATTTTATCAAGGGAACCAGTTTTATGCTAGCAGCTGATTGGCCTACAAGGTGACGTCATAGTTCCTCCACTCTATGCTGACACATAGGCATTTATAGCTCCGCCCTCTTTTGAAAAGAGCATGATCTCATTTGAATTTAAAGTGACAGTCACCAACATGACACAATTTAGATCAAAGCCTAAATGGAGCAGTTTCAAAGAGTTGTATAAAGTATTTGTGAGGTATTTTGAGCTGAAACTTCACATACACATCTAGGGACACCAGAGACTTATTTTACATCTTGTGAAAAGAGACATAACAGGTCCCTTTTAAAACCAATTTTAGACTTTTAACAGAGCTTTCATTTGGATAACTTCTTTCAAATTGTCGGTAGTTTTCAGGAAAATTTGAAAATGCATCTTTTCTTCAGCTGACAGTGTGAATTGTTTTTAAGAGTGTTCCCTGAGCACACTTACACCCCAATAAGAGACTTTTTTATTGTGTAAACTTCATAAGCGAAATACAGTATATTGTGTTGAAATTTATTAATTTCATATCCATGTTTTATGCGATAAGTCAATATATCATTGAATATTGTGACAGGCCTAATTGTTCTTCCCACAAAGAAATAAAAGGTGCTTTTTAGAATGATTGACGGAAAAGGTTCATTTTGGAACCAAAAATGGTTTGCATCAACCTCTGATCATGGTTTTTTATCTCATTCCACATTACTCACTGTATACTGTAAACTGCAATACAAATAAAAAGTCAAATAAAATTATTAAAATATTGAATAAGGGTAAATATTTTTCAATAATTTGTGATCAGCCAGTTCATTCCGCTGTGGCGACCCCGGATTAATAAAGGGACTAGGCCGAAAAGAAAATGAATGAATGAATGAATGAATTTGTGATCAGACAGCGGCTCTAAAATAAGGTTACACTTCCTTTTAAGGCGTCCTTGTTACAGTGTAACATTTAACTACTGAATAATATCAATTAACTATGTGTACTTACTATATAGTTAAGGTTAGAATGTGGGTTAGGTGTAAAGTTATGTTATATATTTGCATATAATTATGCATAAATATTTGCAATTACTGTAGTAAGAAAATGGAGAATATGCAACAAGGAAGGATCCCTTAAAATAAAGTGCTACCCCAATTCTTACTGCATCAATTCCAAAGACATTCTTTACATTCAAATACATACAGTATACACTTTTCAAACTATAAACTGGCTTATTACTCGCTTATTATTAAGATATTTCTATATTACTATTATTATACTATTACTAATTTAGTCTTAGTTACTAGTTTGCTCATAATGTAAATTGTGACTTAGAATAAAGCTTTACCCAAGATACTGTATGTTTCCCTGCACTTATAACATCTTTTATTACAGATTTTAAGGTTATAAATAAAAATCTAACGCTTTAAGTAAAAATTACTTACTAGTAGCTTATTACCTGACTATGAAGATATTGACTGTTTATTTGTACTTATAAAATACATATTCCGCATTCCACAATCATATTAATACCTAAACATAACTCCTACTTTATATATATATATATATATATTATTATGCAGCAAAACATAAGTTTACGTCAAAGTTGCTTCGTAGTGAGAATTGAATCTTTAAAAAAAGAGTAAACAAAAACTCTTCTCAGTAAATTCTCACGTGATATGAATTTACAAGTGTTATATACAATTTAATGCACAAAAAGTACATGCATCACCAACTGATGTATGCTTTTACTACATCCACCAGCCCAAAATCACAAGCAAGCCTTTTTATACACTGTTTGACTTTGTTCACTTTCTCAACCATTTATAGATTGAAATTTAATAGGAATAATGGTTAACACTTACTGTATTTTGACAATCCTCAATCAGATATTTTGCTGATGTTTACATACATTTATTCTGCTAACACTAACAGTATACTAGTACACTAATGACTGCTAGTGGACATGTAGTTCCAAATTACTTATAGTCAACAGAATGTCTAAATGGGGCCATCAAAATGAAGTATAACCAAACAAAGCTGACTTATTTATGCGTTAGGTTTTTTCTTTAACTTTGAGTTGGATCTAACATTATCTAGCACTAACAAGACATTGGCAACGATATATTTATCTAATTTCACAGAGCCTGGGGTATTTATACAATTAATAAAACCTCTTCCTCTTTATATGTAACATATGGTTTAAAAAAGTTTCTCAGCAAGATTTTACTATTTAACCCCTAAAGCACTGCACAGATAAACCAGCCTGATCTCACGAGGAAACATAAGTATTTTACGTTTTGTCAGTTTAGTGGCTAAGTTCAGTCGTATGAAAATGTACGATTTTAAAAAGGAGGCGTGGCACCTAACCCCACCCAAACCCCAACCGTCATTGGATGATGAGCAAATCGTACTAATTTGTACGAATTAGATCGTACGAATTCATATGAATTAGCCACTAAATCAAAAAGTTACGAATTGCAGTGAGATTGCGTTGGATAAACACCTTGCTTCAAAAGCAAGGTGTGAAATCAAGGGAATTTCATTGGGTTCTGACTCTCTGACCCTGAAAACAACTCCAACTGGCAGTCTGCATTAAAGTCAACAAACAAAAACGGACTTGTTTATTGTGCAGGGAGCCAGCAGTAGAAACTACAAACATAATACGGTCTTTGAACACTAATTCACAACTTTGGGTTTAAAATGTTTGTAAACCTTAGCCCTTATGATGAAGGAGAAATCTGGTCTGCTTGGAGCAATAATAAACTGTCTAAAAGAGTTTTCATTGTGATTTTTCCTTTCTTCCATAATAAAATGTTGCATATCAGTTCCAGGGCTGCACAGTGGTACAGTGGGTAGCACGTTCGCCTCACAGCAAGAAGGTCGCTTGGTTCGAGCCTCAGCTGGGTCAGTTGGCGTTTCTGTGTGGAGTTTGCATGTCCACCCAGGCGTGGGTTTCCTCCGGGTGCTCCGGTTTCCCCCACAAGTCCAAAGACATGCGGTACAGGTGAATTGGATAGGCTAAATTGTCCGTAGTGTATGATTAATAAAGGGACAAAGCCGAAAATGAATTAATGAATTTATGAATTAATTTATTAATGAATATCAGCTCCAAGGAAGAACATAATTGATGGTGGATTTATAAACTCTAGCATTGGGTTTTATTCATTGAACATGAACAGAACAAATGTCTGCATATAAAATAAAGTAAAATTGGTCATTCCTAAATACACTTAAACATTTGCTGCTTGTTCAAACTACTTTTTTAAAATGAACTGAAAAAACACAATTCTTGAAATTTTTGGGACAAATTAAATGTTTTATGTTCAATCCACTTCCATTTGTTAAGTTAACTTAATCGAATTGTGTTGAAACAAATAAATTGTGTGAATTGGAATTAATCAACTTTTGTAAGCTGTTTGGACAGAACTATGTGTATGCATAGTGTCATATTGGAGTGATATAAACCTCTTTTTAAAAAATTTCCTAGTTAAAATAGGATTCAAACCCCGTCGATTTTGAGGGCCACCGCAAGCAGTGCGGTTTTCCCCACCCCCAGACTTGATTGACAGATGTCATGTTTCTATAATAGCATGTTTACAAATGTCCACAGACCATTTTTTTGCAAATAAACTGGGATTAAAATATATGTATAATATATAAGCTTAAAACATTTTTAAAACAGAGCATGTTTGTATAAAATCTTGATGTAATTCTTAACCACTATAATCACCAAGGCCGCATGGCGTCAGTGAACGTGCACGTATTTGTGTGTGTACTGTAAACAGCGTTTGTGTGTGACTCATCATTTCAGAAAGGCTTGAATAAACTCCAACACAAACACATGAAATAAACTAACTTGGTATTTTTGACTAATGAGCTGTATTTCAGCTTCATCTGAATCTGTCTCTGTCACTGTGCTGTTTATCTGACATAATGCATGATGAGAAGCAGACACGCACGTGGGAATGGTGGGCGGGGAGAAGCAGCTCATTTGCATTTAAATCCACAGACAAAAATAAAAACAGCTACACTGTACTCAAGACAGCAAAATAG
Organism: Danio kyathit; assembly: GCA_903798195.1. Lineage (NCBI taxonomy): Eukaryota > Metazoa > Chordata > Actinopteri > Cypriniformes > Danionidae > Danio > Danio kyathit. The sequence continues at coordinate 52,791,311 of LR812523.1, read as the reverse complement.
GCACATTCTGGAGGCTATAGTAAATAATCTGATGGGTATTTTGAGCTGAAACTTTACAGACACATTCTGGAGACACCAAAGGCGTATCTTACATCTTGTAAAAGGGGTAAAATAGGTGCCCTTTAAAGGAATATTTTTGTTCCTGTAAGGTATACTTTGGTGCCTTTATGGTACTAGGAGGTATTTGTACCTTTGTACCTTTACGGTACAAATGTGGATCTGATAAAAAGGGCACAAGTAACAGCTTTTGTACCTTTATTTCTAAATATCAAAGCTTATTTTTACCACAGAAATAAATAAATGATTTGGAAAATGAAATTGAGTTTTATAAATCCCCTAAAAGCTGACCAAATCAGTTTTCTAATGTATGGTTTGTTATGATCGAACAATATTTGACTCAGAATCAACTCTGTAAAAAGCTATATTTCGAGAAAATTATAACGTTTCCTAAATGAAGTTTTTAGCAATGGATATTACTTCAGAATTTACAAAATATCTTCATGGAAGTTTATCTTTATTAATATTCTAATGATTTTGGTATAAATGAAAAATAGATAATTTTAAAACACAATGTATTTTTGGCTATTGTCAAAAACATACCCCTGCAACATAAGACATAATGTGCTCCAGGGTCATATTTATAATAATCTACACACATTTATATTTTCTCAGAATTTCAAATAATAATAAAAAACAGTGAATTGTGAGATATGAAGATTGTCAATTGAAATTTAACCTGTGAATTTATGATTAGCAGTCAAGACTATAGACTTTTACACAAAAGTAATTTCCCAAACTCATTTTGTAACCAATGACACATGTTTGAATTTCCTCATTTCCATCTGAACCAGCGGGGGTAATTACTCAATAGACGCAGATTTCTTGTGCACTTTCCTTGTGGGAAAAGACTAAGCAGAAGATGAGATAAGTCAAAATGATAGAAGACAAGCCCAGTCAACAGACACTGCAGATTCTAATCATCTGCATTATGCAATACTGCCATACAAAGGCAAAGTGCAGAATCTACGCATGCACTGAAACTCAACAAAAAGCCTTTAAATGTTTTACACTAGTGTTTTGTAGTGCAATTTTCACACCTTTCTTTTTGTAAAACAGGACAAAATTGAACTAGGAGAACAGATGTCACAAAGTTTATTTTAGGCTTAAACTCAATTTTGACCAAATGTATAGTTACTGCACTTTGCCTTTGTATGGCAGAATAATGTTAGTGTATTGATGATTGCACTTACTGACCCACACCCTCTCAGTCTTTTTAGTGGGTAATTGCGCACAGCAGAAACAAACAAAGCGGTTTTTACTCCCAAATATTTGTATCAACTCTAAAGGCATAAGTGCGTACGCTGAAGCATATTTATGTGTAACGACGGAGTCGTGCACAGATTATCAAACACAGCAAGTCTTTGATTTTGAAACTTTTTTACTTTGATACTGATATTTAATTGGAAAAAGTTTATTATGCAACTTTTTGCTAATGTTGCATAATCAGAAACATATTGCATTTAAAAGAAAGCCGAGACAAAGACAAACAAGCTCCATAATTACACATCACCAGTTTGTGGTCTGCCTAATGTTAATGTTTCTCTTTGAGAAACTTTAACTCTCAAATTAGTTCAAATGAGTGCTTTGTGCATTAGCTTCCATCCATGCTGCAAATATAAATTATGCTGAGAATTGGAATATCAAATGAAACAATTGTGCATAAAGTACTGTTTACATTCCATGCTAGGGCTGCACAATACATCATTTTAGCATCAATACTGCAATGTGTGCATACAGAATTGTATTTAATCACTGTATTTGTACAGAATTCATATGATTTATGCAAAAAAAAAAAAAATCTTACTTAGAATTTTTGTTTTGTTTCTAGTCCAAATATATATTTCAAAACGAAAACCAGATTATTCTATTTGACCTACTGGTAGATAAGTTAGCTTGTTTTAAGACTTATTTCTTCTGACGGTGAAAACAAAACGATATTTTATTTTATTTGCTCTAGGAAGTTTTTATATTTGGACTGGAAACTAGACAAAAAGTTAGAAAAGCATTTTTTTTTCTATTGTGGTTATTCAATTTCTGTACCTGAATACTGTTAGACTTCCCAGAAAACCATCAAATAGAGCTATTCAAACTATCTGGTGAAACTGTATACTCAAATCGCAATTATTATCACAGAACAAAATTAAATATCGCAATATCAGATATTTCCAATATTGATAAAAAAAAGCTAACTGATAATAAATGTCATTGACAATAAATGTAAACTACATGCAGAGGAACCAGCTATTTGTCCTACTTAAAGAGATAGTTCACCCCCCCCACCCCACCCCCCCAAAAAAAATCTTTTCTCATTTACTTATTCTCCAGTTGTTCCAAACCAGTTTGAATATCTTTCTTCTGTTGAACACAAAAGGAAGGTACCAAGAAGAATGTTGAGAAAAATCAGCCATTGACTTCCACAGTATTTTTTGTTTCTAATATGGATGTCAGTGGCGGCTTTGTCTCAGCATTCTTCAGAATATCTAATTTTGTGTTCAACAGAAGAAATATAATTATAGAACCACTTGAGGGTGAGTAAATGATTACATGACCATTTTTAAGCACATCAAGAAATCTATTTATTATTTATCAGAAAAAAAATTCAACTGAATTTAGTGCAAATATTTTTATGCGCATTGTTTATTTATTTATTTATTTATTTATCCATCCAGTATTTTATGTCATATCCTAAAAAGTGCATTAAAAACAGGTAGATGGAAACATAGGTCCTGACTTTAAGTGCATATGGGGATTTTCTATAAGACTCACTAATTGATTTGGTTTCATGAACTCAACGTGAAACACTTTTTATTATATTTATTAACTTAGACTTATTTAAACATAATGCAAATATTAAATCAAAAATGTAACAAATACTTTCAGAAGTAAAACCATTAAATTTAATTTAATTTAAATCATTCAATCAGAAAATATTGTTTGACATTGAATGTAAACAGTACAAACAGTGTACACCTTCAAGTGCAAAGTACAAAATGTATATAGTCAAAAAAGACTAAGCTCGTACTTTCCACACTGCAATGGCTCCCTAATAAACATCATTGAAATGATACAGATTCTACTATTTCTGTCTCTGTAAAGCTGCTTTGACTCAATCTCTATTGTATAAAGCACTGTAGAAATGAAAGTGTCCAAACAAATATTATGAATATTATTAGCATCGATATCTCATGTGATCATTCACAATAGTTACATTGCGAGTATATGCAATGCTGAGTCTGAATTACAATTGATCAGTTCTCAGGTGTTTTTTTTTTTTTAAGCCCTGGTACTGTTTGAGGGTTTTAAAAGCATTTAGGCATAAGAAATTGAACCTTTCTAATTTTGAAAAATTATTAGTGATTAATTTTATTTGTTTGGTCACGTTTACAATAAGGTTTCAACAAGATTTCAGGTTTCCTTGGATGGCATACCCACTCAGCTTCTGTTTCACTCATAAACTGTATTCATTTTTTATATAGAAGAATTTATGACCGTTTCTTCTTAAGCACCAGGAGAGTATTTCTAGTAATTACAACAACAAGCCTGTTGTGTCAGAGAATTGCCTATGACATTTCATCAATCATAACAGACATAAAATATTAAAAGACAACGTGGCTTTAAATTAGTTTGAGGAAAGTCATAAACAAACAAGCTGATTTAATTACGGTAATGCATTTCATACGCAAATTGTGGTAATACAAGGAATAAAAGTCTCATATAGTGAAAATAAACCTAGAACATCTGTGGTGTAGTTGTTTCAAAACACAATAAAGCCTTTCTCCCATATATCGACAAGACTTGTCAAGATTTCTCAAGCCCTTTAAAATGACGAATGGTTGACATGCATTAGACAGACACAGGATTGATTGTGTTTATTGCTGCCCGGTTCTAGCTTTGCTGTTAAGTTGAGAATGAAAGACTTGTGACGTCTGATTTGCAGCACTCCGTGAAACACAGAATTTGACATCACTTTGCACTTCAATCAACAAGAACAACAATAAGAATTAATTTCCCATAAAACGTAGCCAGTCCACCCTTCTTACTCACTGTCTGCAGTCTGAGATAGATAATAGTGTGAATTAATCATGATGAAATCTGGATTCAATCAAAAGGCTTCTACAGTTGATAGTGACAAGATAAGACTGAGGTTTACTTATTCACACAGTTTTCCATGATGATGCACAGTGAATCAGAATTAGTGTGAACAGAGATTAAAAACAGTCTGTGTTAATCAAATCTACCTCTATATACATTTCATTTTAATCACCAAAAAATGAAAAATTCAATAAAATGAAAATAAAATATTGTAAATAATGTTTTTTTTTTGAGTAGACAATGTGCTAACTGAGCTGATTCTGCAGTTAGTAAACAAAAATGAAAACTATTCGTCAAAAAATATTTTCTTTAATTGAAATAAAATGAAACGTTCACAATAATTGAAAAGCTAAATTAAATAAAACTAGTCTGAAAAACTAACTGAAATAAAATAATAATTAGCAAAAAAAGTAATCGTTTTCAGAATTCATAAGAACATTTTGAATTCATTTACCAGACAAACACAAGCTCTCTGCAACTCTCACATGGTCGTCCACTGAAGCTAAGCAGGTTGTCCGGTCAGTACCTGGATGGGATACCATATGGGAAAGCTAGGTTGCTGCTGGAAGTGGTGTTAGTGAGGCCAGCAGAGGGCGGTCTGTGTGGGTCCTGACGCCCCAGTATAGTGAAGCGGAGTCTATACTTTTCAGTGAGCGCCATCTTTCGGATGAGATGTTAAACCGAGGTCCTGACTCTCTGTGGTCGTTAAAAATCCAAGGATGTCCTTCGAAAAAGAGTAGGGGTTGAACCCCAGCATCCTGGCCAAATTTGACCACTGGCCTCTGTCCATCATGGCCTCCTAACCATCCCCATATCATAATTGGCTACATTGGTCTCCTCTCCACCAATCAACTGGTGTGTGGTGTGCAGTCTGGCGCAATATGGCTGCCGTTGCGTCATCCAGGTGGATACTGCACACTGGTGATGGATAAGGAGATCCACCCCAAAAATGTGTAAAGCACTTTGAGTGTCCAGAAAAGTGCTATATAAATGTAAGGAATTATTCATTATTATTATTATTATAAGCAAAGAGTATGATTATATACAAAAATGTTTTCTATATAAACAAAACACATTTGTTCTAACGTTTCTTCATATGTCAAAAATAGGCATGTTTAGCTGTACAGTATGCGCTTTAATATGAGGAAATGTTTTCTTTATTTTTTATTTTTTTACTTTAATTCATTTATTTAAGTTGCATTTGTATTGTCTTTTTAGATTCAGTAATTGTTCAAACAATTATTTTTATGACTAAAAGGTTTGCACAAGAGTTAATATAAGCTTTGCAAACATTAAACTTTACTTTGAAACTAGACAGGAGTTCTGTTAATTATGTTAAACTAAACTGACTAAAATAACTGAAACTAAATAAATTAAATAAAATCTAAATAGAAGAGTTTACAAAATACAAACTAAACTAAAACTAACAAAAATACTAATAAAACGAACTAAAACTAAACTGAAACTAGCAAAAAAAATTTTAAAAGTAACAAAACAAAATCAAATTTTAAAACGCAAACCTATCCCTTAGTTTAAATATGCTGCTTCAACTCTAAGACACCAGTCTTGTTATTTTAGGCAAAACCATTCAGAGTCTTTCCGTTTTGTTTTGTTTTGTTTTGTTTATTTTTGTTTTGTTTTGAATAAATCTTGTGTTCTAAATGATATTTATTTTTCAAAAATTGAAAATGATGTATTAATGTTATTGAAAACAACAATGTAACTAAATCAATGTGACTGTTTTGTTTCTAGCCTGTTTGAAGTTATAAAAATGTTATTAGTAGCCGATGACTAGGGCCAGATGGAATCTGCGGACGTTTTTTGCAATTTCTGCGAAGAATTTTGGTAAAAATCTGCGGATTTCTCCTGAATTATTTTGGGAGTCTCATAACTAAAACCTTCATATGTGAAATATGTGTAATTTAAAAACTGAATAAATATAAATGTACACACATTTACTCAAGTAAATAAACAAACCTAATGATGGGCTAAAAATCTGCGGAAATCTGCGGAATTTTGCGGAAAATCTGCGGAATTCTGTGCGCGCAGATTCCGTGTGGGCCTACCGATGACCTACATTTAAAAAAAATAAATAACATTTGGTGGGGCTACAGGCATTAAACTTCAATTGGTTAAACTTTCTCTATTTCATGGAAATGTGTGCCAAATATCTTTTTACCATTCATTCACTCATTCAATCATTTTCCTTTGGCTTAGGCCCTTTATTCATCAGGGGTCACCACAGTGGAATGAACCGCCAAAGTATCCAGCATGTTTTACACAGCGGATGCCCTTCCAGCTGCAACCCAGTAGTGGAAAACACCCATACACACCCAGACACACACTGATAAAAGCAAATCTGAATTTAAATATTATGTTGTTGTTAAGTTCGTATCTTTACATTTACTCGATTTTTCTATGTAATCTCAGACAAACATTTTTCGTACTCATAGCGAACATAACAAAACTTAACCTTGTTTAATTTACAAAATAACGATTTCCCTTTGTGTTTGGCCGGGAAACCCTCTGCATTTGAAAGAAGAAGAGCGTGCGGACTCAAGGTAAGAATCAAGTTATTAAAGTTAGTTATAGGTTCATTAACATTTGTTTTAAAACAGTTTTAACATTGTACAGAAAAAAGACAGCTGTGAACTGTAAAAAGAACTGTGCTTTATAAGTATTTACTAACATAAACGGTAAAGCTGTTATGTGGCAGTTAGTTGCTGCATGTGCTATTGCAAATGGCGGATTTGTTTTTACTCTAATTTGATGCTAAAATTTTCATGCAAATTTGACTATAAAAGAATGCATGTGGTGTAAAATAATGTTAGTTTGTACTTTTAGAGCAGGATTAGGAATTTGATTCTTTCAGTTTAACCTCTTTACACAACACTAGCTTCAATATTTGACCAGACTGTTGTTATATGTTGCACTGACATTAACTTTTTAATTTATGTCAGAAGTCCAAAATAATTAATCATAATTTTACATATCTTGAATGGAATAAAAACGAGTATGCCTGCATAATATTTGTATGCAAGTATGCTTCAATTTATTTGTGCTCACGTAGATGCACTGATGGCATCTGTTAGAACAAAAATGTACATGTTTGGAGAAACACTGATTCATTCTCACATATTTAAAATATTTTGTCAAGATGGTGGCTTTATGTTCTTTAACTAAAATTACATGTAAAGGGCCATTTGGAAAAGCTCTGCTTGGTCTTAAGACTTCTTTTAAAACATTACTTAGAGTCAAGATATTATTAATAAATTATAAGTTATTATATATATATATATATATATATATATATATATATATATATATATATATATATATATATATATATATATATATATATATATATATATATATATATATATACAGTTGCAATCAGAATTATTAAACACCCTGAATTATTAGCCCCCCTGTTTATATTTATTTTCCCCAATTTCTGTTTAACGGAGAGAAGATTTTTTCAACACATTTCTAATCATAATAGTTTTAATAACTCATTTTTAATAACTGATTTATTTTATCTTTGCATTGATGACAGTAAATAATATTTTACTAGATATTTTTCAAGACACTTCTATACAGCTTAAAGTGACATTTAAAGGCTTAAATAGGTTAATTAGGTTAACTAGGCAGGTTAGGGTAATTAGGCAAGTTATTGTATAACGATGGTTTGTTCTGTAGACCATTGAAAACAAATATAGCTTAAAAGGGCTAAAATTTTGATCTTAAAATATTTTGTAAAAAATTAAAAAATTGCTTTTATTTTAGCCGAAATAAAACAAATAAGACTTTCTCCAGAAGAAAAAATATTATAGGAAATACTATGAAAATTTTCTTGCTCTGTTAAACATCATATGGGAAATATTTAAAAAAGAAAACAAAAAAACAAAATTCAAAGGGGGTTTAATAATTCTGATTGCAACTGTATATATATATATATATATATATATATATATATATATATATATATATATATATATATATATATATATATATATATATATATATATATATACACATATATACTTGCTGGTGCTACAGGTATTGAGTTAAACTTTAATTTGTTAAACTTTCTCTAATTCATATCTGTGTGCCGAATAACGTTTCACCATTCATTCATTCATTCATTCATTCATTTTCCTTCAGCTTAGTCCCTTTATTTATCAGGGGTCACCACAGCGGAATGAACCTTCAACTATTCCAGCACATGTTTTACACAGCGGATGCCCTTCCAGCTGCAACCTAGTACTGGGAAACACCCATACACACTCATTCACACACATACACTACAGCCAATTTAGTTTATTCAATTCACCTACAGCGTATGTCTTTGGACTGTGGGGGAAACCGGAGCACCCAGAGGAAACCCACACCAACATGGGGAGAACATGCAAACTCCACACAGAATGCCAACTGACCCAGCTGGGACTCGAACCAGCGACATTCTTGCTGTGAGGTGACAGTGCTCACCACTGAGCCACTGTGTCACCCCAACTTTTCACCACGTGGTACAAAAAAACTACAAAAGTACATAATACTTAAACAATCTGCAATGCTCAAGCCATTTTCATAGGAGTTAGGAGCAGATAGAATCCTTAATGTTTTTCTTAACTTTCTAACCTCGCCATATGATGCTACTCTCAACCCCTTTGAAGTTATTATGTGTCGTTCTATGAACCATCAATATAAACATGTACAGTAGAATATTGATTTGTTTATACAGACATCAAACTTAGCCCTCTGCTCTCAGAAATTGGCTAATGTTATTAACTATAGAAACGCTAAACTTTCCAACAACTTGATCAGAAGGCCTACCTATTGTATGACCTGGCATGTTGTAAGAAATGTATATTATTAAGAGTGTAAAACATAAATGTGGAGATTCTCTTCTATAATATCCAGAAGACGATAGTGTACTTCACTACTTCAGGAAAGTGTTCGTTTGCGCTGTTGCGCTATCTAGTGGTCATCTTTGGAAACTACAATATCCAAGACTGCATAGAGTTGTATGCGGCATAAATGTGAGACAAAGACACTCAGAAATACCTTGTAAGCACTGTTGTTCAAATTATAAACTCACCTTAGAGTATCTAAATCATTCTACTAAATGTGAACTAAACATTTAATGCAGACCTATACAGCAGTGCAGCTCTGGGTTTGGGAATCTTTAGTCTTGTTTGCTGAAGTCCTCAGCTGAATAGACCTCAGCTGGAACATGAAACAGATAATGAAGGAACTGTGATGTAATTAAGTGTAAAGAGATCCTCTGGCAGAGCCTGTCTTAATCTCATGGGTGTTTATTCCTATTTTAGGGCCAGCAGCCATTTCTCTGGAGAATGGCTATGAATCTAAAAAGCCACCAAATCTCAGTGGGTCATTTACTAAATATCTTCACAAGTAGATTAGAAGATTAATCTTTAAACATTTGCCTTACTTTATCTACATTTGCCCCCATATGGTTGAACTGCAGGCACCATATTTCTATACGGGAGAGATATGTAACTCACGGACAAGTGGGTTATGAGCAGGACACAGATTGTGCCATCCAATGCTGCCTGGCATGTTTGTGTCTGCACATAAGGGGCATTTGCCTGGTGGAGAGAACGTGGTCTCAGCATGTTTTATGCCCAGGCGAAGCACAGGCCTCCGCAGATTACAGGACCAGGATGCATCTGCTGCTATTGTAAAGGTGCCATGTGAAGGTCACTGCCAGGATGGATCATGTGTTGGCACAGTCTGAGTTATGAAGGGTCACCAGGACAGGGAATTATAATGAAATAACCAAACCTTCATTTGCCCTTTGGAAAATGCTTTTGGATTTGGGAATTTAGACAAGAATGGATGCTTCACAACAACAAAACTATTACAACATGGATAGATGGAGGGATGAATACAACCGTGTAACTATTTAAGTAATATTTATATTATTTTAAAGTAATTAAACAAAGAATAAGTTTTACAAAAAAACGACTTTAATATTTTTAATTCGAAATTCCGAATAAAAAAAAAAGAGATGTAATTTAATTAAATCTTCAGCAAACTTTTATTTGCTGACTATTTACCCTTATGGGAATGAGAAAAAATAATATTACATACCAGCAATACTGTACAAAATAAATCAAGTCTAATGGATAATAATAATTTAAAAAATAGAAATATTATACAGAAATGTGAAAAAAAAATTAAACCATTTGTCATTAGTTTTTTTCAAGGTTTTTTCCTTCACTTTAGTCAATTGGTAAAGTTTTGTTCCTCGCCACTGTCGCCACTGGCTTGCTTGGTTTGGGACTTGTGGAGCTGTGCATCGATGAATTTGCTCTTCAGTGTTTGGACTTTCAGCAGTGAAAATTAAACCACACTGAACTGAAACTGACAGTTTCAATTCACTACAACTTCTATGTTAAGCTGTTTTGGCACAATCTACATTGTAGAAGCGCTACAGAAATAAACATGTTTCTGAATGAATTGTTTTGAATTGAATTGAATTGGTAAAGAAAAGGAATATGGTAATTTAGAAAAGGATGACTATCATTGCCATGATGAAAATAACGAAAAGGATGCCTGACAATAAGCAAATAAATAACAATTAATTTTGCATTGTCCTTGTTACACATATGCACTTACTGTACTAAAAATAATAATACGCGAAATCACATGTGACTAACCCTAAACATCATCCAAACACTGACCATAGAGTAAATGCATTTAGTTTAGCTATGCAATTAATATTCATCGGATCTTAGATGAATAGTTACACTGTCACAATGATACCTTATAATAAAGTGTAACCAAATAAAAAATAAAGCTACATTGCGTGCGTTTGTGTGTGCGCAAGGGAAAGAGCGAGACAGAGAGAGAGAACACTTGCATTTTTTTGTTGTAATACAATGTGTGATAAAGTAACAAATGTCTAGGAATGGGACGATAATCGTTTTCAAGGTTTTAAAACTAACAAAATGTTCTGCTATACACCGTTCCTAAAGTATGTATAAGATTTTTTATTTACGTTTTTTTTTTTTTGTTTTGTTTTTTAGAACAACAGTATCTCCAGCAGAAAAGATATGAAAAAAAAGATGCAGTTTTAAATAGTAAAGAGATCTGTGTTTTTGAAGCTATAATGAAGACAGTCAATGATTTATTTGAATTATTCAGCCTGACATGTTTACTGCTGCAAAATATTTTAAATGTTTCTAAAAAATAAAATATATTGTGTTCAAAGCAAAAAGTTTTTGTTTTGTTTGTTTTTTTGCCAGATATTTAACAAGGATATATTTTAGAGCAGTAATCACAATACTGTGAAACCGTGATATTTTTATCCAAGGTTATCATACCATCAGAATCTTATACCGGCCATGCCTACAACTCTTCACCTTAGAATTATAAGGTTCTATCTGACATTTTTTGTCAAAATTGAGTTATTGACATATTCTTATTAAATGACAATTTATTTACATTAAGATATGTTTTTTTTTAGAAGTTGTTTACATTTTAAGACGTTTTATTTAAAAAACAAATGTTACACATGTACTGTTTGCTATGGAATGCAAAAACTTTGAAGCTCAATATCTCAAAATCATTCAGAAAGCAGATAGAACCTTATAATTCCAAGGTGACGAAATGTCTGATATAATACTAACAATTACCAAAAAAAAAAAAAACATCCCTTTCAGTGTAGTAGATAATTTATGGCAACAACACAGGTGATAAAATGAATAGATTTGCGAGATGTTACAGTTCCACATATAATTTAACTCTCCTAAAAAGAACACCCTCTCAATCTGCCATGCCCATTCATAGCCATATTGGTCAGTCTTTCTACTCCACCAATAGATTATAGATATGCATTTTCCAAATGCACAGAAATAAGTTTTAAGAGGTGTCAGAGACCCATAACCCAGGGGCTTTGAAACACTGGAAAGAGGAGGTTTTTTTTTATCGGTATACTTCTATTTCTGCTCAGGTTTGGTTACCGTTGTTTCTGACCCTTACAGAAAGGCATAGAGGTAATTACAAGCCTTAAGAGGAGGATGGCGTTCAGTATAATTAAGACATCAAGCAGCTTCAGATTCACCATGAAATTCATATCTATAATTTTCAAAACTGGTATTATTACTCCAGCTTATTGCAGTCAGTGATTTCTGAAGAACTGATGTCATTTCGAGTGCATCGTTTTTAATCGTTACTAGAATTTTAATTTTATCCAGTAAGTAAATAACATATTCTTATTTATTTATATATTTATTTATTTATGTTTAATTAAAAACAAATGCTGACTTTAAGACAGAGGGTGAGATTAATGAAGACAGTCATGAAGATATGTATTACATGCTGTGTCAGTAAACTAAGCCTTGCTGCTTTACGCACATTCAGTCTTAGGGCAGTGGTTTGTGTATGAAGGCACTTTCTAAAGATATTGGATTCAGACTGACGTCCAGGCATCATAACATTATATCTAATGATCCAGAACGATATCTTTAGTCATATTGAAAGAAATGTGTAATGACTATAGTGCTTTTATTACCAAAGGAAAGCTAATCATGAAGAATATTTGTATTATTATCTATTGATTTGTTCTCTCAAATGTTTCTTGAAATTATTACACTGTATGTTATAGCACTGGTTAATGAAAGAAATCATAAGCAGTGAAGAATATGCTTACGATGCCTTCACAGATTATTCAGATCTTCATTTGGACATGCATTATTGTTTTCCTGCACACAACGCTTGCAAAGGCGACAAGCCATAATGACCAACATAATTTGACTTATTTAATTAATGTCTTGCAATAATGCTGATCATTTAGCACAGCTGCATTTAATATTGGCACTTAGTATACAACATAACTGATGCTACATTTCTGATTATGCAAACAACCAGTTTGAAGAATATATGGTATCACCATGGTACCAAGAGAATTGTACTACATATCTTGGCCAAAAACCTGATATAGTTGCAATAAGACGTGATACCACTATGGCACACGTCCAAAAACACACACATCGCATCACTGTGGTACTTTTGCCACTTTTTGTAAGTGCGTTTATTGTCCTGAACTTTTCATCTGCCGTCTCTACGGTGCTCTTAGGCAGTGGCAAGTGCCAACGGGCATTACAACAGCAAGCGGCCATCTGGCAGCCCAGCGAACTAGCAGCAACCCCACCAGCTGCAGTCGCAAAACGCCCTTACAAAGCAGGACATGCGAGCAGCTTCTGACGTCTGCGGCCACACTGCGCTACAAAGCGTACCAAAGCAAGAGCGGAAACCATGAGAAACTATCCTTCAAAACAGCCCGATTTAGACAGCCATGAGTTTCCCGGGCGCACACGCGAGACCGTTTCGGCTGCTTTTGCATTTGTGACTAGTTTTGACGAATATTTACCCCGCTAAAATAAATAAAGGACTCATGCAGGGGCAGTTCAATACCCCGACATGGCGGCAAGAAAAAGAGGAGAGCTTTTTACTATTTTGGAAACTAGCACTGACACAGAAACGAACGCGCTCTCCGACGGCGAGGACTGCCCGGTAAATCTCCCCGTCGACGTGAAGTGGTTCGAGATCCCTTTCCGAAAGTCCGAGTCGGACGAGGAAGAAGAAGAGGACGAGGATCTGCAGGAGAACAAGGGGGAGTCTGAGCTGGAGAGCATAGCGGCGGCGGCGGCGGCAGCGGCGGCGTCAGAGGGAGAGGAGACTGCGGACTCCGCCAGCTACATCGCGGGAGGCGGCTGCAATATCATTTTAGTCACTGGAAATGGGATCAAGCACGAGGACTACGAGGAGGACTCCTATTATGCCACTTCCAATAACTGCTCTGAAACCTCTTCTACCGACTCGGACATCGATTTTTCCGACCTAGAGGAGGAGGAACACCCTTTATTCAGCACGTATGATGTTTTGGACGACGAGTGCACTTCTCCGGATTTCTGGGGAGAGCCTGACCAGGTAATATCAATTGAGCCTTTCACCGCTGACAGTGGCCCTCAGCACTCGCTAGGGGATGATGCTGACACTTTAGACTATTTCCGGTTGCTCTTCCCAGATTCATTGTTTAAACACATGGTAGAACAAACAAACAACTACGCCCTCTACCGGCAAAGGAGAAGCGGTAGATCAGACGCCCACTGGCACCCCACTGACATTAGAGAAATGAGGGCGTACGTCGGCCTTAACATCCTCATGGGCATCAACCAGCTGCCAGATTATGGCATGTACTGGGCCAGTGACATTTTCATAGGGAATGCTGGCTTTAAGAAAACAATGACTGCCCGCCGCTTTGAAAAACTCAACCAACATCTGCATCTGTGTGACCGGGAGTCGGAGCCGTCCAAGGGGGAGCTGGGCTATGATGGACTTTACAAAATACGCCCCCTGCTGGATATGGTTGGGAATACCATGTGGGATGCCTACCTGCCTAATCGCTGTTTGACCATCGATGAGTGCTCTGTCGCCCCAAAGGGACGCTTTTCGCCAACGCAGTACATGCCATCGAAGCCTTTTCGGAAGGGGCTGAAGGTGTGGATGATGTGTGACTCTCGCTCAGGCTACTGCCACCGCACTCGTATTTATGTGGGCAAGCCGAGTGATGATCTGGCAACTGCTGCGTTGGGTCATAAGGTGGTGTCGTCTCTAGTCAGGGGCCTCGAGGGCAGACATCATCACATTTTCATAGACAGTTTCTTCACGTCGGTGCCACTTCTGCAACATCTACTGCATCAAGGGTTTTACGCTTGTGGCCCCACAAACCCATCTCGTCGGGGTTACCCCGATGCCCTCAAACCTCGCAATGTAGGGAAGTTGGCACCGGGTGAGTTCTATCAGTGTCAGCATGGCAACCTTGTGGCCACTGTCACGAGGGATGCTAAAATTGTTAGCTGCGTATCTTCAAACTCTGCACCAGGCATTGTGGGCATCAGCCCGGGTAAACGGGACGTAGATGCTAGTGATGGAGACTGTGGACTAGTGGGGCTTGGGTTACCTCGGCCACTTCCTCTGCTTTTATACCAAGAGAACATGAGGGGTGTGGACATGTGCGACCAGCTAAGGGAGTGCTACCAGGTCGGGAGGCCATGCAAAAAGTGGTGGCGTTATTTCTTGTGGTTCTACGTTAACCTCTGCATCGTCAATGCCTATGTGGTTTTTCGTGAGAGCCGGGGAGGGTCACCACCAGCAGGCTTCAATGGAAAACAGTTTACACAGCGTCATTTCCGTATTCGCCTGGCGCAACAGTTGATTGGCGATTACCAGGGAGCAAGGGGCATGGAGCGGGCGGCCCGGAAACGGCATGCGGACTCGCCCTTGGAGTACGGGCACCGCCTGGAGCGCATGTCTGAACGCTCGAGGCGCTGTCGGAACTGCACAAACAAAGGCCTGAGACATGAAAGTGTGTTCGGCTGTAAGATCTGCAACGTGCACCTGTGTCGAGGAGGGTGCTTCAGTGAATTCCATAAATGAACATTTTTTAAAGCAAGAATTTCCACTTTCTGTTTGTTTGATTATCAAGGAAAATGTTTAAAACAGTGGATTTCTTTTCCAAAGGCAACCACTGCAAGTGCTGTACCAATCATAGTCAGATTTGATTAGTAATCGTACACTAGTAATAGTTGTTGTATTAATGCACGATTTGCAAGTAAAGGAAACTGAAATTCTACATTTGCATTAGCCTAGATTGTTTTATCCAATTGACTTTCATATTGCCAACGAAAGGCCTTGCCACTTTTATATTGCGATGAAAAAAAATGCATTTTATGGATTAATGAAACTTTTCAACACGTACATTGGCACCTAAAACCGCATATGTTTTCTGTGAGAAGTTCTTATGCTTTTTTCAAAATAAATACTTAAAAAGAGCCTTTCATTTCAAATGGGTTTGTGCATTTTTCTACAAAAACACAAAAAAGGGCCAAGCATGCAGATACTGGTTATTTGTATTAGACATGGGCCGGTATAAGATTCTGATTGTATGATAACCTTGGATAAAAAAATAAAAAAAAAACATCACGGTTTGACAGTATTGTGATTACTGCTCTAAAATATATTCTTTTTAAATGTCTGGGTAAAAAAACTAAAACTTTTTTTCCCTTTAAACAGAAGATATTTTATATTGAGAAACATTTTAAATATTATTAACATATTATTAAACATTTTAATATATTGTTTCAAAAACACAGATTTCTTTACAATCTAAAACAGCATGTTTGGATATCTTTTCTGCTGTAGATACTGTTGTCCTAAAAAACAAAAAACGTAAATAAAAAAATCTTACACATATGTTAGGAAAGGTGTAGTAGAAAATTTTGGCGGTTTTAAAAGCTTCTTTTCCAAACGGCGGTAAACGGTTATCGTCCCATGCCTAATTTGTACTGTGTGCTTGTTTTTTTTTTTTTTTTAGAATAACTTTTATATACTTGTTGTTTTAGATAGATCAACACTTTACAGTGAGGTCTTATTTGTTTACATTATTTATTTAAAGTGATAGTTCACCCCCCAAAAACTCTGTCATCATTTACTCACCCTTTACGTTTTTCAAAGCTTTATGAGTTTCCTGCTTCTTTAAAATACAAAAGAAGATATTTAGAAAAAAAAAATGTTGGAAAGCTGCAAACATTGACTTCAACTGTATTTGTTTTTTTATTTTTGTTTTTTCTACTAAGGAAGTCTAAAGAAGTACTAAGGAAGTAGTTACAGGATTTTAAGCTTTCTTCAAAAACAAAAAAATATTTTGTGCTCATGAAGGTTTGAAACTATCTGAACCACATTGTTTAACATGAATTATGAACAAAATATTTTAACAGCATTTATTAACCATTTGTTAATGTTAATTCATAAAATAAAACTGGTCATTGCTTGTTTATCTAACTTGTTAAGACATACAAGCAGCACTTTAGTAAATTAGCTTTAAGACTTATAAATGGTGTATTTTTTATATTATTGTCAACCCCTATTAACAAATGAAACCGTATTATCAAGTGTTAATAATGATTAATCAATATTGATATGTCAGAAAAAACTTGCAAAATATAGCAAATACAGAAACTGTTCTTCTAAACATTCAAAACAACAAATGCACCGATTCTCAACCTTAATCAAAGTGCAATGAGAGACATCTTTAGACAAGGAACTCAGTCTAATTCTATACTTAAACTTTCAGAAGCCAAAGAGACGTGATAGCACTGTCAGCTGCAGATATGAGTACAGTCTGTCAGTATTTGATATTGTTTTGTGTTTTTTTTTTTTTTGTTTGTTTGTTTGTTTTGGGTTTTTTTTTTTTTTTTTTTTTGCTTTTTTTTTTTTTAGGGGGGGGGGGGGGTGGAGGGGGTTGTTTTGTGACAGCTTAAGATTATTCTTGCTCTATTCATTTTGTTGTAAACACATGCATACATGACCCATGACCACAAACCCAGTCATAAGTGTCCTTTTTTACTGCGATTTTATTGAGGGTTTCCACTCATGTTTGGTTTGTTGTGATAGGACAATTATTTAGCTGAGATATAACTATTTGAAATCTGAATCCTAAGTGTTTTTAAAAATCTAAACATTGAGAAAATCTCGTAGCAATGCATATTACTAAACAAGAATTGATTTTCGATACATTAGAAGGTTTGTAGTTTACAATAATCTTAATTCTTTTGATCTTTATAATGTATTTCATTTTAACATACAGTACATCTATGCAACATAAGACAGGATTTTGTGATCCAGGGTGGCATATGACTAGGCCCACACGGAATCTGTGCATGCAGAAATCCACAGATTTCCACAGATTTTTAGTCTATTTATTTACATGTGTAAAGGTGTGTAAAATGTATATTTATTCAGTTTTGAAATTAATTTCACTAATATTATTGTCTAATATGAAGGTTTTCAGATAATTTATTTACAATACAGTTAGTAAAGTAACATTTTCTGTCTTTTAGTATAGATATATTATATGAGACTTGCTTTGTTTACCAATTAAGTTGATCTAATTGGATTTGCATTTTAAACATTTTAAAGCATTTTAAAAAGCTACTATTTTTATGTCATGTTAAGTTTTTAGCTACGATACTTCCAAAATAATTCCGCATAAATCCACAGATTATTTACAAAATTCTGTGCAGAAATAGCAAAAAATGTCTGGCCCTACATATGACCTAACCTAAAGAGTATGCTATATCTACACTTTAAAAATTACATTGTAAATGATTAAGAACTCCTTGATTTAGCATTTTAAAATTACATAATAGTTTTTTTAGCAACACATGGCAAAACATAGGCAAGCTAATTCACCATTGGAGTGCCATTGTTTGGCTGTTCCCTGGGCTTGTTTTTTGGTGAGTCAGTGTTAGGCCTGTAAGCGCGGTCCTCTTGAGGTTTTGGTTTCTCAGATCCACAACAGTGCTCTTCCCTCCAGCTCTCTGACGGAGAGCGGGTTAGTCAACTGGACGCCCCTCCTGTCGATCTAGGGGGAGTCCCGCGGGGAGTTGCTATGGCAACCCCAACATGTGAAGACAGTGAGTTGCCAGCAGGCTCAAATAGTTGTCATGGGTACTTGCCGGCTGTGAGTTGGGAGATAAACCACACCCCTCGAGCTCTGCTCCAAAACAGCCTGCGCTCAGATGTGGAGAAGAGCGGCCGAGCGTTTGTTTGGCTGAAAGAGGGATCTGTGCGAGTGTTCACATGGTTTTCAAGGCAAAAGGCAGCTAGTAGGAATAGGTATGTGGAACTTATAGCTGCAATAAATATGCATGCTGAAAGGAGACTTTGTAAAACACACTCTCTCAAATTACAGTGAATTGTGCTCTTAAAAAGAGGCGAAAGAAGAGCCAGAAATGGGGAATTTTCACAGTGATGAAGATGAAAAAAATGTGGTTCCCTAAAGAACCTTTTTTCATAGATCTTAATCATAACAAAAGAGCCCAATCTTCACTTTGAAGAGCTGTTTGTGGAATATAAAGTGCCAGCAGATGGCAGGGTTGCATGAACATAGAGAGGTAAACATACAAACTGCCAATTCTGCAATTTCTGGTAATATTGTAGCTTGTGAGCATCTGGTTACAAGTGGTCAATTTCTTTTGGACAAAGGTTTTTTTTTACTGGACTCCAGGGAATGCCAGAAGGCCACAAAGAAGTGCTAGGGGGCAGTGGAAATGTTTGGAGAAAAAGTATTAAAAATTGACAAATTATTCATTCATTCATTCGGCTTAGTTCCTTTATTAATCTGGGGTCGCCACAGCGGAATGAACCACCAACTTATCCAGCACATGTTTTACGCAGCGGATGCACATACACACATACACAGACAATTTTAGCTTACCCAATTCACCTGCACCGCCTGTCTTTGGGCTGAGAGGGGAACCAGAGCACCCGGAGGAAACCCACACGAACACAGGGAGAACATGCAAACTCCACACAGAAATGCCAACTAACCCAGCCGAGGCTCAAACCAGTGACCTTCTTGCCGTGAGGCGACAGCACTACCTACTGCGCCACCACGTCGCCAATTGACAAATTAATTAATTAGCATTTAAAAAAATATATTAAATAAATAATATCATAAAGATAAAGTATTAAAGATGCTATATTTTATTAATCTGAACAAAGATATTAAAAAATAAGTAAATGCTAATTATATTTAAATTAATAACAAAAAAGTAAATATATAAACAAATACAGTACTGTAAACCTTAATAAGGTGAGACAACTCAATCGATTTGAGGAAAGTGATTCCCTCAGTTCATTTGAGTAATGGGAAATCGACAACTCAATTAATTGAGTTGACCAGATGTGGTCTCTTCATTGATTTAATTTAAATGTTTAATTACAGATGCCTTAAATGTTTAAGTACAGATAACTTAAAATGGTTAATAGACTAAACTTCCAAAATGTTCAGCTTTTATATTCCTTATTTACTTACTCCCAGGGCCGTTAATAATGAAGTTGATATTTAGCCACACAATGTTGGTGTTTTGTAACATCTAATATTTATGAGGTGGGTCATTAGCCCAATGCTCATCCCCCAACCTGGAGGACCAAGACATTTACCCATACTTTACAAACAATTTAGCAACTCTAATTCAGTTATAGCACATGTGTTTGGACTGTGCGGGAAACCGAAACAACCGGAGGAAACCCACTCGAACACGGGGAGAACATGCAAACTCCACACAGATATGCCAACTGACCCAGCCGAGGCTCGAACCAGCGACCTTCTTGCAGTGAGGCGACAGCGCTACCCACTGTGCCACCAAGTCACAGAGTCTGTGTGTATATCAATTAAGAAAAATGTATATAAGCATTTAAATCTCTACTTACTAATTTAACTTTTCGGTTTCGTCAGATGGGTTCAGTGTCTCTGTCCTGCTGCGCTTCAACAAAATTCAGCATCACAAGCAAAATTATCACCTTGTGCCATAATATACATATATATCGACCAATCAGCACGGTTGTCAAAGCAGAATTTCAAACACACAACCAATCATTTTAATCAGAGACATGATGAATCGTTTAAAGAAAATGTTAAGTTCAGAGAACTTAAAATATTAATTAAAAGTTTTTTTGCTGCCTAATGAGTTAGTGAAACACACCTGTTTAAGTTTTGATGCCAAAAGTAATGTCAAGTCATATCAACTTAATATCCTTAGTAATGACAATAGCGGGGTTTAAACTGTAGCTTATTTAGTGGAAACATATAA
Organism: Danio kyathit; assembly: GCA_903798195.1. NCBI lineage: Eukaryota > Metazoa > Chordata > Actinopteri > Cypriniformes > Danionidae > Danio > Danio kyathit. The sequence continues at coordinate 52,770,474 of LR812523.1, read as the reverse complement.
TATAATGTACTAAAAACTAATTATTTTCCAACTAACATGTAGGCCATTTTCTTTCTTTTTTTTAGTTTTTTTTAACAGTATAATTTACACAGGAACCTTTATAGATTCCTTTTAGATAAAAAGTTCAGTTCACATTTGAAATTCATGGTATCCCAAAGACTGAAAACCCCTGTTTTAGGGGAATTTGTCTGTTAGACCAAATAATTAGATAATTAGCATTTCTAATTTGCTTGATATTATCAGTACAGCACATGTACAGTTGCAATCAGAATTATTCAACCCCATGATTTATTAGCACCCCTGTTTATTTTTTTTCCCCAATTTCTGTTTAACAGAGAGAAATTTTTAACACACTTCTAAACATAATAGTTTTAATAGCTCATTTCTAATAACTGATTTATTTTATCTTTTCCATGATGACAGTAAATAATATTTTACTAGATATTTTTCAAGACACTTCTATACAGCTTAAAGTGACATTTAAAGGCTTAACTAGGTTAATTAGGTTAACTAGGCAGGTTAGGGTTATTAGGCAAGTTATTGTATAATGATGGTTTGTTCTGTATACTATTGAAAAAATATATAGCTTAAAGGGGCTAATAATTTTGACCTTAAAATGGGTTTTAAAAAATTAAAAACTGCTTTTATTCTAGCCGAAATAAAACAAATAAGACTTTCTCCAGAAGAAAAAATATTATCAGACATACTGTGAAAATTTCCTTGTTCTGTTAAACATCATTTGGGAAATATTTAAAAAAGAAAAAAAAAATCAAAGGGGGTTCAATAATTCTGATTGCAACTGTACAGTGGGCTCCACAATGCCAAAGTCTGTGAAAAACAAAACACTTTGTCCTAACTACATGTGATGCGACAATTTCAGGGACAAGCAATTTGGCTGTTCATATGAAACACGACACAACAGAAACATTTAAATACCAGCCACTCTTCTAAATATCAGCCACGGCACTCCTAATGAAATGGTAAGAGTTATAATCTTAATGATACATATTAAACCTTTTTAACGTTATTAAAAGTACTTTGCTACTGTGAGATTGATATTCTTGGTTTGCACTGTCAGAGTTCTGATTTTCATTTTAAAAGTGTTAGCTAATTATTTTATTGACAAGATAAATAAATGTATAAATTTAATGTAAAAAGGTTTTGAAACTCACATTGGTAGCATTTAAAGCACATAATCTGGTATACCACGAGATCTAAAAATAGCAACGCTATCAGTTTTAATATTGTTATGCCAAAAAACAATGCACTTATGTAGGAGACAAGGATTAAATTCATTCATTCATCCATTTTCTTTTCGGCTTAGTCCCTTTATTAATCAGCGGTCGCCACTGAACTGCCAACCTATCCAGCATATGTTTTATGCAGCAGATGCCCTTCCAGCCGCAACCCAACACTGGGAAACACCCATACACTTCTGCATTCACACACATACTGTACACTATGGCCAATTTAGCATATTCAATTCACCTGTACCACAAGTCTTTGGACTGTGGGGGAAACCGGAGCACCTGGAGGAAATCCATGCCAACACGGGAGAACATGCAAACTCCACACAGAAATACAAGGATTAAATATTAAATTTAATTTATGTAATGCCTAAGAATGCGTATGCATGGTTGTCATCATGGGACAGCATGGAGGAGAAATAGAGAGATGGGGAAAGATGGCGGGTTGAGCACCAAGTGACCTCCAAGTGAACCAGTTAACCAGCCTGGTTTAAGCTGGACATGGCCGGGCTTCCAGCCTGGCTAGGCTGGTCAAGGTGGTTTTAGCTGGTCATCTCCCAGCATGACCAGCTAAGACCAGGCTGGAAATGGCTGGAAACCAGCCTGGAAATAGCCAAAACCCCTCTTAAATCAGTCTAGGCTGGTTTAAGCTGGGGGGTTTTTTCAGTAGAGTTGGTCTCGAAAAAGAACACCGCGAGAGATGGAAATTCCTCAAACCTAAGGTCACATATACGAAACCACCATCCACTCACTGCTGCGAGGATGGACCCGAGTTCACTCAGTGCAACAGTTTCAACACCTCCCGATGCAAGACCAACAACATCTAGGTCCACCGCCAGTATGCAGGCGACAATAATGGGGGCCTTCGAGAAAACTATAAAGTAGAAAAGGGACAGTGTCCATTGGAACACCTGTACTGATGCAAACTCCATACAGAAATATAAGGATTAAAAATTAAATATAATTTATTTAATACCTAAAAATGCCCCGATAATCAAACAAATTGCACAATTAATGTTAATTGAACTACTGACTCTAATCAGGAAGCAGCCAGGTTCGTCATTTTTAGGCTTTCCCAACACATTTCTGTTTGTAGCAAATTTCTGTATTTGCATGTGTTGCGAGAGTTTGCACGCATGTGTTTTGTCAAATTAATGAAGTTGTTTTCTCAGTTTGTTAGCGTATTTCCATATGCAGCATTCTCAGCCACTGTAACATACATCAGTGTTTCTCAATCATTTTCCTGGAGAACCACCAACACTGCAGTTTTTGGATGTCTGCTTTGTCACCCATTACAGGTCTTTCAGTCTCTGCTAATGAGCTGATCTAAATCAGGTGTGTTTGGTTAAGGAGACATGGAAATTGTGCAGTGCTGGTGGTCCTCCAGGAACGTGGTTGAGAAACACTGCCAAACATGATGACATAGTTACTTTTTGGCGACATGAGCAGATACAAGCATCTGGTGAGGCTTATGGCAAAGACATGTATTAGAGATGCAAGGAACAACCATCATGCCTAGTGCTGACCATACAGGCCTGTGGGGGTTTTCCCTGATGACAATGCCCAAATCCAAGATAACATTGCCAGAATTTATTGGGCTCAAATTGTAAAAATATGGTTAGAGGAGCATGAGACATAATTTTTACACATGGATTGGCCATCACCCAGCCTAGATCTTAAAGCTATTGAGAATCTTTGGCAGTCTGACTCTCCAATCATCAATACAAGATCGGTGGGAAAAAATAATTCAACTTTGGATGGAAATAAATATTGTGACACTGCAGACGTATATTGAAATGATGCCACAGCAGATGTGTCATAATCAAAGCTAAAGGTGGGGCAATGAAATAGAGTGTATGACAAATTTATTTTTGACAGCCAGTTTACAGTACAGTATATTCATAATATTCCAAACGCACAAGAGTGTTGACTACTTACAGTATGTACCAGGTTACAACAAAGACTGTATTTTTTTAAAGGGCTCAGATTTAATGGTCTCGGTAATGTTATGAGGTTCTTTTACCAAGCTGTACTAGAGAATGTGATTAGATTTGGAATAGACCTCTGGACGGCAATTAATACACAGCTGAGTACAGCTGAAATCTAGGATATCTTATTACTGCCATGAAAATCATGGGAGGGACAGAACCTCTATTTCCACAATTTATTTGAAAAGTCTATGGAGAAGGAGGCAAATAAGATTTTGCATGACCATAAGCAATATAAATGCAAGACTTACATTTCTTATAGCATTAGTAACCTAAAATATTTAAGGGTTTTGCACTGTTTACATCCATTTTTATCATTGTGGATTTGGGTATCGAGTAGCCTATGTGGACATAGTCAGTTTGCGGTCCTTTAAATATTTGAAAGCAACATGTAGGATACACAGAACTTTTGCCAATATTTGTGTATATAATTGAAACAAACTTGGCCGCCAAATTGTGTTTGGCAAAGCTTGCGTGGAATTCCATATTTCATTAGTCATTATTATGCTTGATGAGAGGATGCAAATCTGTTAATCATGGTGAACAATATGAGTGCTGAATATGTATGAATATGATTATAACACTACTAAGAATACATGCCAGTACTTTGACAAGGATTTACTGGTAGTTGTTAAAGGGATAAATCAACGAAAACGGAAAATTCTGTCATCATTTACTGATCTTTCACTCGTCACAAACCTGATTGAGTTTATTTCTTCTGTTTAACAAAAAACGAAACTCATAAAGGTTTCATTGGAACCAATTGAGGGTGAGTAAATAGTGCGTAATTATTCATTTGGGGTAAATTATCCCTTTATTTACAAAGAAAACAAAAACTTTCAATTAATATTAAGATCAACAGCTTTAACTTACATTCCATGTTTAAAATCCTTCAATTGTTTTGAGTAAAACATTTTCAGTTTCTGAAAACTGAAGAAAAAGCACACAAACAAACTGAAGTAGTGTCACTATAAGTTACTATATATACCATAAATGGTTATTTCCAACAATGCCAGTGGGGATGCTAATAACTATACTGAGCCGTATTCTTGCATCAACTTATACTTTTCAAACTTAAACTTTTCCACCAAAAGTTTTACACCAGGACAGCACAGCAGTGTTTAGCACAGTGTCCTCAGGACAAAAAGGTTCTTGGTTCAAGTCTCTGGCTGAGCTAGTGCAACCCCGCCGGTCCTACACGACCCAACCTGCATGGGAGTTGGTTGCTCTAGCAAGGAGGTTAAAGACCATGGTCCCCATAGCACTTCACTAGTTGGCCTCTGCTACACTCACCCCCCTAAACCTCACTCCTATCCGGGTCATGGCACCAATGTAACCCCGTCAGTCCTAAACCACCCAACCCAAACTCACAACTTTCCGCATGGGAGTCGGTTGCTCTACCAAGGAAGCTAAAGATAATGGTCTCTAGTGTTTGTCGTGAGAGCACCTTTAGAGGTCAGAGGAGTGAGGTGTACCCCCCCCCCCCACACCCCCAAAACGGTTGTTGCTAGATCGAATATGGTTGCGGCTGGAAGTTAACGAGAATTATTTGTATTATTTATTCAATTTCCCATTTATTGTATTTTATTAACGTCTGCACCCACCCCAACTCTAAACCCAACCATACAGTAACGTAAAAACAGTAGTTGTACCGAGTATTATTTATGTTATCTATTAAATTACCCAATAAATTGTATTTTTTAACCTTTACCCCCACCCCAACCCCAAACCCAACCGTCACAGTACTGTTAAAATATTACATATTGTTATACAGTATCATAAAAAAATGCTGCTATACTGATGTGAATATCGCACTTCCGGCGGGCCGCGTATGCGATCTGCTGTAGACTTTACCCCCCTAAACCTTGCTAGAGCACCTTTAGAGGTCAGAGGAGAGAGTTTTACCTGCTCACAAGCTGGCCTCTGCTTCACTCACCCCGCCTAAACCTCACTCCCATCCGGGACACAGCACCAATGTAACCCCGCCAGTCCTACACCACCCAAACCCGCTCCGAGCTGGGATCAAACTGGCGACTTTCTAAATGAGATTCGGTTGCTCTACCAAGGAGGCTAAAGACCATGGTCTCTAGTGCTTGTCGCTAGAGCACCTTTAGAGGTCAGAGGAGTGAGGTTTACCTGCACAGCACTTCACTAGCTGGCCTCTGCTACACTAGGATGTCTTTTTTGTGAAAATTGAATGTTCTTTCTGTGTTCACATGGGACTTTGTTTGGGTGCTTCAGTTTCCTGTACAGTTTAAAGACATGCAGTACAGGGGAATTAGATAAATTTATGGATAAATGGAAAGTGAAGGAGTGAGAATGAGTTTAATAAAAAAGTAACCCCCAAAAAAGGCACATTCTTCAGCAGTTCTTCTGCAAATAATTAAACATGCCCACAAATAGAGGCAACAATTCTCATCATATCACTTACATTTTAGTACTAATAAAATAATAAAAACAACAAGTATTGTGACAAACTGTGAGAAATTGAACAAATTAGGAGTCTGTGAGTTCTATCTTCACAAACCTTTACTTATAATCAGCAGAGTAATATGTCCAAAATCATATTAATTTGTATGAAAACATAAAAAAAATTTTAAATGAGGCATGCCTCCAAACCCCACCCATAACCCTACCCCTCATTTGGGAGATGAGTGAATGAGCCAGTAAACAATAATGTTACTGGTGGCACGGTGGCTCAGTGGTTAGCACTGTTGCCTCACAGCAAGAAGGTCGCTGGTTCGAGCCCCGGCTGGGTCAGTTGGCGTTTCTTGTGTGGAGTTTGCATGTTCTCCCCATGTTGGCGTGGATTTCCTCCAGGTGCTCTGGTTCCCCCACATTCCAAAGACATGCGCTATAGGTGAATTGAATAAGGTAAATTGGCCGTAGTGTACTGTATGTGAATGCGAGTAGTTTCCCAGTACTGGGTTGCAGTTGGAAGGGCATCTGCTGCATAAAACATATGCTGGAATAGTTGGCGGGTCATTCCGCTGTGGCAACCACTGATAAATAAGGGACTAAGCCGAAGGAAAATAAATGAATGAATGAATGAATGAATGAATGAATGAATGAATGAATGAATGAATACTAACGTTACGAATTGCGTTTGATTTCAGCTTCTACCTGTATATTTGCTATTTATTATTATTCATTCTCCCAGAACAGAACAGACTGGGTAATAAAGCGGTAGATGAATATTAACATATAAAGCAGTTCTATATTTATATATCATAAAAGAGTTCATATGAGCTTGAGCAAACAATGACACAAGCGATAGCAAACATAACTAAGCTTTACAGTAAACAGACGTAAAAGAAAAAGGAAAAAAAAACAGGTGTCAGGTGTACGGCAGACATAATGTCATCCTGAGGGAGAAAAAAGACTGCACATGCTGACTATGCGATAGCATCACACCTATATCATCTCTTCATTTTCACAACATAAATTTTAGATGAGGAATCATAAACAGTGTCTGTAAATCCAATGTAAAACAGCTCTTCAATTAGCTCCAAATCTTATATCTACTGTACTCTAATCCGAACTAAACCACAGACTCTGAAGGAACATGATGCAAAATGAGTGCGGGAATATGCCAGAATTAGCTTCAGGCAGCATGATATAGCAAAATAAAATCACTATAATTTTAACTAAAGGATAAAGTTAATCTAATTAATCTCACAGTGATGGGCAAGAGCTGTGGCCTGTTCCATCCAGTTTAAAGGAAAAGCCGTAAGCACAATGTCCTGATACCACTTACAAACTGGATAGTCAACATATAAAAACAGATTTCTGAAAATGTTCTACAAATATTAATTGCATATTAATGAATACAAGAATATAGGAAGCAAAGTAGTTTAAATCATCATAGGGAAAGGCATGGGGTAAATAAGAAAATAGTGCTGTATTTTAAAATCACAAAATATTATGAAAAATGATATATGTGTGCTTGTTAAATCTTAAAATTGTAGACATTATATATATTGACATTATGGGTATATACATTACTGAGTCATAAAATCAACATAAAATATCAGATAAGCCATTAAAATATATATTTTATGGTCTATCATATGATTGTACATCACTTTGGGTCTATGGCAATACACAATATGCCCTAATATATATATATATATATACAGTTGAAGTTAGAATTATTAGCCCCCCTGAATTATAAGCCCCGTTTGTTTTGTTTTTTTCCCCAACTTCTGTTTAAGATTTTTTTCAACATATTTCTAAACATATTAGTTTTAATAACTCATCTCTAATAACTGATTTATTTTATCTTTGTTATGATGACAGTAAATAATATTTTACTAGAAATTGTTGAAGACACTTCTATACAGCTTAAAGTGACATTTAAAGGCTTAATTAGGGTAATTAGGTTAACTAGGCAGGTTAGCGTAATTAGGCAAGTTATTGTATAACGATGGTTTGTTCTGGAGACTAACGGGAAAAAAATTGCTTAAAGGGGCTAATAATTTTGTCCCTAAAATGTTTTTTAAAAAATTTAAAACTGCTTTTATTCTAGCCAAAATAAAACAAATAAGACTTTCTCCAGAAAAAAAAAAATATTATCAGACATACTGTGAAAATTTCCTTGCTCTGTTAAACATCATTTGGGAAATATTCAAAAAAGAAAAAAAAATTCAAAGGGGGGCTATATATATATATATATATATATATATATATATATATATATATATATATATATATATATATATATATATATATATATATATATATATATATATATGTATGTATGTATGTATATGAAATGTAGAAGAACCGTATTTGGTTCCCCTAAAACTTTGCAGTAAAGAGTTCTTGAAGGTTTTTCTGTTGTGAAGAACATTTTGATGATTTAAACATTGTCCTACTAGCTTACTAGCTGTCCTACTACTAGTATTTATGTATAATTCAAAGGTTCTTCATACAACCATCGAAGCCAATAAAGAATCTTAATTGTAATGATGTTGGGGTCTTTAAGAATCCAAACAAGTGTTAAATGAAGACAAAACAGTCCTATAGGAGGAAAAAAGCAGGCCTTACCTAGAAGAATGATTCAGTTGAACAGCACTGATATGAATATCCGTTGATCATAGTTGTCATGACTCATAACCAAAGAATGTATGTATGTCTATGAGTTTTATATCCAGTCTAGCGCTTTATAAAAAGGTTTCAAATGACACATGCTGCCATCTTCGATGGGTTTTTATCTTGGTTGAATCCATGTTTGGTGATTTAGTTTGTCTAGTACGCCATTATTCTGAGTTGATGAAAGTGACTGTTTAAACAGTACAGTCAATAATTATTGCAGTTTGCAGAAAAAGTATCTGAACCACGCTTCATGGAGCATTTTGGATTTGGCACCATGTTGTTGTGTTTATATTTGGGTCCTGCAGGGGGAGCCATGACTCTATTTATCATTTAATTAATCGCAATCAGCATCAAGTGGTACAGTTTTGGTTAAGTTTAAAATGTATTTCCCTAAAATAATGTACAGCAATAATTAGGAACTTTTATATTCAACATAAAATCTTTCAAATATTTCAGTATCTAAAATCATTTCAATTGATTAAGTGCTGTAAGTTACACTGAAATGCATATGTTGGCTAATAAAATTTAACACGTGCACTGTTAAGGTCAAAATAGCATTGTTTAGGGTTCACTGTACCTCATTTAATATGTCACAATTGTGGTGTGGTTTAAAGCTAAAATGAAATAGGTTAAGGTTGAATTAAATAATGAATTAAGAATTCCAAATATCAATGGTGGATAGTTTCTTGTAAAGATCATTCTACCAATAATTTGATGTTTTGTCAGCAGGCAAAATATATTTAATAAAAAAATACAAACATTTCACTTGTACAAACCAGTTATTTGAGAAACGAATAATATTAATGAGTTTTCAGTTTGATATAAGTCTAATCGGACAATAAGGGAAGTGTTTGTATTTTTTTCTGTTTGTTTGTTTCTTTTTATTCTGTTTTTCATTTTTTTTTTTTTTTGAGTGGAGTGAGATGATTTGCTCAGCCTTGAAGTATTCATGTGCTTTTATTCTTTGTTTTCTTTTATACAAAAAAATCCTTAATGTCTTACAATAAAAGAACCTGAAAATCAACTTCTGTTTGTTTAGTTGTTTGTTCATGTATTTATGCTTGTTTGTTTGTATACTTTATTTATGTATGTATATTGTGAATTTACTTTTCATTATGTTCCGACACCAGCCCTAGGCATCTGGGCCCTAACATAAATTGGGGCCTTGTCCAGGATCTATCGCAGTGCACGCTGGTGGCACGTCCTAAGGCAGGGCAATCAGGAAGAGACAGACATGAAAACAAGTAGAAAACATTGAGAAAAGCAAACATACAGACCACCAATACAGGCATAACAAAGTGTGTTCACTAAAGATAAAATGTACTGTATTCTGAACTTTAACACAGCTTGTTTATTGTTGTGACTTTAAACTTGATCCTGTCTGTTTAACTGATGGTTTTGTCTGAAATGGCCAACAGTACAAAAATTGTAAATGTTGAAGTAACATCAGCAATGTTAATGTGCTATAATAATAATAAATACAGTGTTAGCAATGTAATATCTCGTTTTCTCAGTGTTTTTGATTAGGTGAATAATTTCACCTCTTTGGTTCCATACTGAGGCGCCAAAGCAAGACAAAGGAGAGATGACTAAACTTCAAAACAGGGTAGATAAATATTTAATACAGGCACTGTACATTGGATTTTTATTTTAGTGTTGCCATTATAGTTCAGGATTGGGCACATCATGTCTGGGAACATGGTGAAACTTGCAAGTAATAAAAATTGATCAGAAAACAGTGTTAAAGATTGCTGGGAAGTCATATGAAAACAAAATGCCATGTTTAATGTGGAATAATTACAGAGATTGTACAATAGAAAAAAAATTATAATTAGGGGAGGGGGACTTCTGGCCTATTTTATTAATATATTACATATATATTATTTAAATGGTCATTATTTATTTATTTAATTAACTTAAGAAAATCTTTCGTTAGCATGGTGTAATCATACATTTTCAAAAAAAATTTTATGATCTCAGTTTACAGTTTTATTGTCCTTATTTTACCCCTAATCCACCAACACACTTTACAGTACGCAATGATAAATACAATATAGTAATTAAAATTAAGAATATGTATATTATATATAGAATAATAATATAGAATAATGAAGGAAAATTCATGAAAAAATTATTAAAATATAGAATAAAGTTTTTTATCATCATTAATAATGGATCAACAGTCAGAAATATGGCTGAAATAATTAATACCCTCTTTTTATGTATTATGGTGTCCCTTCTGACAGCAAATATACATAACATTTACTCTGTTTAGTATACAGTATGTAGGTGTGATTTTGTGAAAATATTAGTATTAAATTTAAATCATGATTTCTTTTACTTTAACACTCAGCTGCATCTGTGTGTCCTTGTCGACTTCCAAAATAATTTTGAATCCAATGGGTTCAAGTGCTGAAAGAAATATAGCAGTCAGGCATGCACAGGCTGCAGGAATGGATCAGCAGTGCAGACTTCCAGCTGGTTCAGAGGTTAGAGAGTTGAAGCTCACTGACATTTTGGCCAAGCAATCCAGTGGCGACAGTGGTGAGGCACAAATTTTACCAATTGACGGAAGTGAAAGGAAAAATATTCTTGAGAGAAACTGAGCTCAGCTGTGCACAACCATTTTTCCTCTGGCCAAATGTCTACAGTCTAGGCACCTCAGGCTTGAGAACAATCAACATCCATCATGTAGAGTAGCTGCAAGTCTGAGTAATATTTGACTCCACTGATTAAAAAAAACAACATCCCCATGGAGGTATGTGTACACTACCTGACAAAAGTCTTGTTGTCGGCCCCAGATGTAAGAGCAACAAATAATAACCTAACTTCTAGTTGATAATTTGCAAAAGTGTCAGAAGGCAAATTCTTCAGCAGGATAGCGCTTCTTTTCATACTTCATTCTCCACATCAAAGTTCCTGAAAGCAAAGAAGGTCAAGGTGCTCCAGGATTGGCCAGCCCAATGATCGGACATGAACATTATTGAGCATGTCTGGGGTAAGATGGAGGAGGAGGCATTGAAGATGAATCCAAAGAATCTTGATGAACTCTGGGAGTCCTGCAGGAACACTTTCTTTGCTATTCCAGATGACTTTATTAATAAGTTATTTGAGTCATTGCAGAGATGTATGGATGCAGTCCTCCAAGCTCATGGGAGTCATAGACAATATTATTCTTTTTCCTCTGCACCATGACTTTATATTCTATACTGTACATTATTCTGTTAAGTGACACGACTTTTGTCCAAGCAAAGTCAAACCTCACTGTCTTAATTAAATAAATAATAATCAAGGCATGATCATATTTTATTTTGCTAATATAAGCGTAATCTAGAGGCCTGTCATATAAGCCACTTCTGATACCAAATGATCAACTAGAAGTCAAGTTATTATTTGTTGTTCCTAAAACTTGGATAGGCGACAAGACTTTTGTCAGGACGTGTCCCTATTTAAGGAAAAACACCTTTTTTTCCAGATGACAGAGGAAATACTGCTTTGTGTCTGTTGGCTCATTTTGGGGGGGTTGTAGTGTACACTAAACACTTTTTATATTATATAAAGACACACATTGTTGAAACATAACACTCAACTAATAAACATATACAGTACGTAGACATATTTATGTATATTCTTCAAAAAATGTATATTCTTCTTTTTCTGGATAAAATATCAGCATGTAACTACTTCCGCAGCTTTCGTCCTAGACCCTTTAAAAGAGGGCCCAAATTGTATGGAATTATGGGGAATACCTTGCCAAGACTTTTCTAAAAATAAATAAATAAAAACAGAAGAAATGTACTTGGTATTGTCTCCAGTCTTCTGCTTGATTGTGCTTCTGTCAAGAATTTGCATTTCGATGCATCCCTATAAATCAATGTTTTGCTTCAGTTTTTTTTATTGTGTGCACTTAACTGCCTGCTATTGTCGTTATGCAGTTTACAAATGCTACATTAATTGAACTTAAGGTAGAGCCGATAAATGTGCAATTAATTTGCCATTTTTGTTTGTTTCAAGGTTATTTTATCAGTGCTGTGTGTAATATTTGTGTTTCCCACTTCCCTCTGATATCCACCACCTACAAGATCAGAGTATATTGTGATTTTATATGATTAATGGGCTTTTTTGCTAATAAAATAGATGCAGTTTAAATGTTGAATTGCTTCAAATATGGACCATTTCAATATGGCGATATCATTGGTCCATGAACAGTTCCTGCTTGTCTTAAAACTTTTTTCAAAACTGTAACAAGAGGCGATTCAGTCATAAGTAATGTTAACACGGCTTTCATTAAAAAGTATCAACATGTGGAGCTTTCTGGATCCTCAGAAGCTTTGGAAATGAAAGATCTAAAGAAGGAAATACATTAGGACTATTGTTATTGTTTACATTCCTCAACCCAAAGTCATTTCAGAAGAATCTCCACTTGTTTCTTAAACATTTCAGTTTAATTGGCCTTAGCTATATTACGTGATATTTAATTTTTGATACGAATAATACTATATATATATATATATATATATATATATATATATATATAATATATATATTATAATGCTAACTTTGACAACAGATTTGCCTTAAGCTTACAGAATTCCAAAATATGTACATTGCGTAAGGTTAATCAAAATGTTATTTTCAATTATCTTTAAAATTTAATAAGCTCTGTAAAAACGAAAGTTTTCTTAAGATAAACCTTAAGGCACATTTTCAAAAGACAAAGTTCTCTGTGGAAGTTTAATGGTTCAATAAGAGGGGGAACCCTCTTAAAAAGAATGCTTATAGGAACCACTTTGGGTGCTTTGAGACAGCATTTCCCAAACTCTTTCCTCAAAGCTCTTTAATGTTTGTTTTCCCCTCCCTGTCTAATTTACTTTTCATGCTGGCATGTTTAATTATTAATATGATAGGCAAACTGAAAACTAAAGTCAGTAGATCTTTCTGTGTGTATAATAATATCTCGGGGTTTCCATATCTAGTGGGTTTCCTCCAGGTGCTCCGGTTTACCCTACAGTCCAAAGACATGTGGTACAGGTGAATTGGGTAGGCTAAAATTGTCCGTAGTGTATGTGTGTGAATGGGAGTGTATGGGTGTTTCCCCGTGATGGGTTGCAGCTGGAAGGGCATAAACTGCGTAAAACATATGCTGGGTAAGTTGGCGGATCATTCTGCTTTGGCGGGCCCCTAGATTAATAAAGGGACTAAGCCGAAAAGAATGAATGAATGATATATATATACGTATACCTGTGGGTTCTGGTGATACATTGACATCTAAAGTGAAACGATGTGAATTACCAGTAGGAACGAAGTGAGTGAGAAACTGAGCATTTATTCACCAACTGAAAAAAGTCCTGAGTGCGTTCACAACTGTCTTGAGCAAGATGTCTTGTTGCATAATGCATATGCAGACACAACATTGCACATTAACTTATGCTGTTTGTTTACACAGAGAAAGGATGTGTGTTGTATTGTTCATTGTGCTTACAATGAATGCTGTAACCTGTTATAAAAGGTGTAAATAAACAAACATAATAATTTATTAATGATGTCCAGTTTCTTGCACAAAAAGATAGTATTTTCAGGAGTACAATGAATAATTAAGTGCTGTGTATTAATTTAGCTGAGTTGCATTTTCTGAATTGACAAGAACCACAGTTTCAACTAAAAATCTTCTTTACTGTTTTACTGAGGAAAAGTTAAATACATCAACATATTTCATATACATTTAGCATATATCCCAGCATGCAACATGCAAGTTGGACCACACAGACTGAATGAGCATGTAACTTGCAGAGAACACCGTTCATCAGTTCTGCATAGATTTTGTCATCTCAAACAAGCTTAATGATTTATATTGTTAAACAAAATGGCAGACTTGTGAAAAACAGCAGACGTCATTAGTCTTTGCATGTCACATCATCTGTAAACTGGAAAAGCTAGCCCCAACTATTCTGGTGAGTGCGCACTGTATAGTGTGGGAGTAGCAGAAGTTGAAAGTTAGATAATGATTATATCGGTTAAACTTCTGACACATTTTTTGAAAAGGATTATATTGTTTTCAATATGTTTACATTTTATAAGAGCATAAACATGGAAGATATGTTTATATACTTTTTACTGGTTTTACAAAACACATTCATCCATGCTGAGGAACAGATGGCAAGCACAACTAAAGCAATGGTCCAAGACTTTACGTTTGTTTGATTGTTTGTTTGTTTGTTTTTTAACTGCTAAAGAACCTAAGATTACATTATAATGTGTAGCTTAAAAAAGTAGCCTCTTAAAAAGACTATACTTATCCAATGATAAGCTACACAAACCTTAATTTTCCTCTTTCACAAGACTGATCCTATAATATCTGTGAGTAAAATCAATTTCATGTTACTTATACGTGAGTACATAAATACATTATTCTGTCAACATGCAGTATAGAGTCTCAGAATTCAATAAAAAGCTTGTTTGCCTATTAAAGGGATAGTTCAAGCAAAAATGAAAACTTACTATTTACTCACCGAAAAGGGATTTCAAATCTTCTGTTGAACAAAAAAGACGATATTTTCAAGCAATCCGGAAAACTGTAACCACTGACTTCCATAGTAGGAAAAACAAATACTATTGAGAGTCAATAGTTACAGCCATATTCAATATATATTGTTTTGTGTTCAACAGGTTTGAAATAAGTGAAGGGTGAGTATAAAATAACGTCATTTTTGTGTGTACTATCCCTTAAAGGACACTTACATTTAATAACAATTTATGCAAACTTTCACAGTAAGTGTTCACATACCTTTCCCTTCAAATACATACAGCACTACTGAAGAATAGTACTGCATTCATTTCAAAACAAAAATAGCAGTAATTAAATGCTTTGTGGGATGCAGAACGTAGCAGCACACAGATGATTTAGCATACAAAAATAAATAATACAGGATCTATGTTTATTTATTTCACCCGCTTCGAATATTATCACTCGATTGAATGGGCGTTATCAGTGGTTATCAGCTGATATATATGGGCCAGTAGAGGCGTTCGGCGCCTACTGGAAGGCTTTTATTATCCATCCACATGGTTAATCAGCTATACTAATAGAGAAGACTCCAGATCCACATCTGTTTTTACATTACTGTGATGGTTGGGTTTATAGGGTTGGGGTAGGGGTAGACATTAATAAAATACAATTATTGAGAAGTTTAATTAATGATATAAATAATTATTGTTAATTCCGAACACAGCCGTATGTGATCTATAGCTGATTAACCATGTGGATGGATAATGACAGCCTTCTGAGCCTACTAGTAGGCACAGATGGCCCCTACTGGCCCATATCTATCAGCTGATAACCACTAATAATGCCCATTCTAGTGATAACATAATTACTAACTTACAAAAAATAATATTAATTGTTGATACAATACAGTAATGCTTTTTTTTTTTTTTCATTTAGGGACCAATTCTCACTTTAGTTGTTTATTAGAATGCATATTACTGGCACATTGGCTGTTTTTTAGCACTTTACTGATGCCTTATTCTACATGACCAGATTTGAGATCCTGTAATTCTACCCCATGCCTAAATTTATTAACAACCAAATTATAAATAAGCACCAAATCAGATGTTAAGCAAATAAGTCAGTCATAGTTAATGGTTCATTAAAAGTAAGAAATGATCCCCAAACTACAGCTTTATTAAACAACACAACGATAAAAGGA
Source organism: Danio kyathit (assembly GCA_903798195.1). NCBI lineage: Eukaryota > Metazoa > Chordata > Actinopteri > Cypriniformes > Danionidae > Danio > Danio kyathit. The sequence goes on along the minus strand of LR812523.1, from coordinate 52,754,436 downwards.
GCCTAGAAAGTGATTCCAAAATCATTTTGTCAAGACTTTTCTGGCTGATCTGGCAGCTGTGGGTAAAGTTTAAACTCCTGATATGGAGGTGGAGCTGATGTGCCTGACTGGTGTGTAACTGAAGGACCAAACTGGCCTGGAGCTCCACTGTAATAAGAGGGAGCGAACTGACCTGGAGGTCCAGGAAAAGCAGGAGCCCCAAACTGACCCAGAGGAGGTCCCGGGTAACTAGGAGGTGGAAACTGACCAACAGGAGGTCCAGGGTAATCAGGAGCACATAACTGACCAGGTGGTCCAGCCATATTTTGTGGTTGGACTGATGGAGCTGTAGGAGGTGGGTTGGGACCTGCACTGCCTGGCTGTGGCTGATTCCAAATTCCAAAGTCACTTTTTGTAGCGCCATTTGCACCTGATACAGGCTGAAGAGGAAGAACCACTATTGGGAGTTTGATCTCTGGATCTGATGCATATTTCACATCCAGGTAAACCTAGACACAGATAACAAACCAATTATTTGACTGAGACTGCACAGACATAAGCATATCTCCGTTTGAGCCTTGTAAACACACTGTAAACTGTAAACACATCAAGATCCAGCTTTGATCACACAGTTCACATCACAGCAACAAGTGACTGTCTTTAGGTGTGTTCGATTTGAACCACGGCTGCAGACGGCAGTCAACGAGATGAGTGGAGTAAACTCGGGTGGCGGAGATGAAAACAGAGCCGACAAGTCGGATACTTTGGGTGCTCTTAATTTGCTGCAGTCATGACAGACCACATCAACAAACAATGATGATCACATTATATAATAAATAGACTGGTATTTCAGTTATTCAATATTATAATATAAAAATGCAGATACCGTAGCAAATGCAGCTGAATACATCTGTGTGAACAACAAATAAGCAATAAACAAATTAACAAAAAGTGATGAAGTAAAATAAACCGGAAACACGTGATCATTGACGTGGTGAAATATCTCTGGAGTCAAGGCTTTGATGATACTTTGATGCCACTTACGACAGTGGCGTGGCATCAGCACCTTCTCAAAACTGGCATAAACCACTATTGGTCAGTCTGAATGGCATTGCATGGTGTCACTCACTCACTTTCGGCTTTGTTATTGATTTATCAGGGTCGCCACAGCAGAATGAACTACCAATTACTCTGGTATTGTTTTAACCCATTTAATATGTTTTTATCTGTTTTTAATCATTTTATTCTTTGTTGTTTTTGTTTTCTTATACTTGTTTCTTTTATTACTGTTACTTGTATTCTTTTATTACTCTTTGAATTACTATTGTGTATGAAATGTGCTAGGACCTTCTAGGGCCCGAGTGTCCACATGCGTGGACAGCACATTTTTAGCTCTTAAGTGGCTATTTAAAATACTTTGAATGTTTTATATTTTGTTACAGACATACAGTGTCATCCTGCAACTGTTTTGCAGCATATGAAATGTCTCAAACCCTATTTTTAACTGTCCAGAATGGGGAATTTTTTTTTTTTTAAATGTTTATACTCTCTGATAGTCAAAGCAAGTTAAAAAAAAAGTTCTATGTTATTTATGCATTAAAAAAACATTCAGGAAAAAGTGTTTTATGTAAATTCGGACCACGAGTCCACATATGGACATAATTTTTCTCTAAAAAGTACATTATATCAAAAGATGATACTTAGATTTTTATTCTAATTAGGTTCCAAAAAGCCCAAATAGCAAAGAGAAATAAAAAATGCATGTAAAAAAAAAAACACCTTGGGCCTTAAGAGGATATAAACAAACTTACATTGCCTTACCTTGAACTGAGAGTACAGTAACTCCAGTTCCTGGGAAACACCTATAAACTCTCTTATTCATGCACACACACATACACTACAGCCAATTTTGTTTACACAATTCACCTATACCACATGTCTTTGGACTGTGGGAGCAACAGCCCCCAGGGGAAACTCACGCGAACACAGAAATGAACAAGCGACCTTCTTGCTGTGTGGCGACAGTGCTAACCACTGAGCCACCATGCATGTAGTTGAATGCACCTTTTGCTTTAGATGCTGTAACTTACCCTCAGTCTGTACTCAACCTTGAGGATCCTACAGTTTAGAATTGAGGCTGTGAGGGTGGGAGGAATGGACAGCACTGTGGTGATGGTTTTCTTTGAGTTTGGCTCAACGGATTCCCCCACCTCTTTAAGAAGGTCGTGTGTGTGAACTTTTCTCTTTCCTTTGGCAAAGAAACTGTATTTTTCATACAAGCAGTACTTAGGCTTGATTATTCGGGAAGAGCCATTGTGAATTTCGGCCAAAACTTTTAAGCCCTCTCCTGCAGAAAGACACAACAATTAGGTCATTAGATCATTACTTATATACAATTACATAAAATATGACTGGAAACAATGTTTCTGTCTACAATTTTGACAAAACTGCCATTCAGTTATTCAGAATTATGCAATGCAATATATAAAAATCAAGATGGTGGATGTGATCCTTGATTAGCTTCTGTGTTAATGGAACATCATTCCTGTGAGAAAACATAATCCATACTTATTCCCTGCACCTAAACTTAACCTCAACTGTAATGTACAGTGCATCCGGAAACTATTCATAGCGCTTCACTTTTTCCACATTTTTATTCCAAAATGGATTAAATTTATTTATTTCCTCACAATTCTACACAAAATACCCCATAATGACAATTTGAAAAATGATATTTTTAACTTGTTGCATATTTATTAAAAATAAAAAACCTGAAAAATCACATGTACATAAATATTTACAGCCTTTGCTGTGAAGCTCTAAATTGAGCTCAGATACATTCTGTTTCCACTGATCATTCTTGAGATGTTTCAGCAGCTTATTTAGAGCTTATTTCTGCTGCTCTGAAAGTTCCAATGAGCACAGTGGCCTCCATCAACCATAAGTGGAAGATGTTTGAAACCACCAGGACTCTTCCTAGAGCTGGCCGGCCATCAAAGCTGAGTGATTGAGGGAGAAGGGCCTTAGTCAAGGAGGTGATCAATAACCCGATGGTCACTCTGTCTAAGCTCCAGCGTTCTTCTGTGGAGAGAGGAGAACCTTACAGAAGGACAACCATCTGTGCAGCAATCCACCAATCAGGCCTGTATGGTAGAGTGGCCAGACGGAAGCCACTCACTGTCTGGAATTTGCCAAAAGGCATCTGAAGGACTCTCAGACCACAAGAAACTAAATCTCTGGTCTGTTGAGACTAAAATTTAAGTCTTCGGAGTGAATGCCAGGCCTTACGTTTGGAGACACCGCTCATTACCAGGTTAATACCATCCCTACAGTGAAGCATGTTGGGGGCAGCATCATGCTATGAGGATGTTTTTCAGCAGCAGGAACGGCAAGACTAGTCAGGATAGAGAGAAAGCTTAATGCAGCAATGTACAGAGACATCCTGAATGAAAACCTGCTTCAGAGTGCTCTTGATCTCAGACTGGAGTGATGGTTCATCTTCCAGCAGGACAATGACCCACAGCACACCGCCAAAATTTTAATGGAGTGGCTTCACAACAACTTGGTGAATGTCCTTGAGTGGCCCAGCCACAGCCCAGACCTAAATCCTATTAAACATCTCTGGAGATATCTGCAACAGCTCTACACCGTCACTTCCCATCCAACCTGATAGAGCTTGAGAGGTACTGAAAAGAGGAATGGGCAAAAATTCCCAAAGACAGGTGTGCCAAGCTTGTGGCATCATATTCAAAAAGACTTGAGGCTGTTATCGCTGCCAAAGGTGCATCAACAAAGTATTGAGCAAAGGCTGTGAAAACTTATGTACATGTGATTTTTCAGGTTTTTAATTTTTAATAAATTTGCAACAATTTCAAAAACTCTTTTTTCACATTGTCATTATGGGGTATTGTGTGTGGAATGTTGAGGGAATAAATTATTTTAATCAATTTTGGAATTATACTGTTACATAAAAAAAGTGGAAAAAGTGAAGCGCTATGAATAACACGGATGCACTGTATTCCTAAAACCAGAGGGGATTAATAGTTGGATTAAAAATGATATAGAAGTACATAACCCTAACTGTAAGCCTCAACTTGACATAAATTACAAACTTATCCCTAAAATCTGATTGGAATGTTTAACATCCAAGTCCAGGATCAACATAAATGTCCTACTTGGTGAAATCAAACTAACCCTGTGGATATGAATACATGTAATTCAATCTCTGTAAATGATGTTTATTTATATCCATGAGTCTATGCTGGACTACTTAAACAGAGAAGTATAAACAGGTATAACCAGTTGTGCAAATGGTCTGTGGGCTGGTGGTGAGAGGGGGCTACTGGTTGATTTTACGCCTGAAATGTGTAGCTTCCTTGTCAATTATTAAAATGGTAGAAGCACAATATCTGAAAAAGCCATATTCAACATCTTAATCTTTTCTACACAGGAGTGCTGACAGAGTAAACATTCTGCTCAAATTTGTTTTATGTCTACAGTTTAACATGCATTTCAAACATCAGTTTCATCTCGTTATAAATATACAGAAACAGACTGCCTTGAAATGGCTGAGTGAATGGTGTCCATATCTGCTTTGCACTTATTGACAAAGAACATAAACATTATATAGATATTATGATAAGAAATATAATTTTACCAAGATAGTATGCCATTTTCTCAGTGCTTATGTTCATGGAGACATTCCCAGAGTTGAAGAACTTCATTTGTTTATCTATGGTTCCATACTGAGGAGCCTAAACAAGTATAAACACAATACTTCTTAGGCAACTGATGCTCAATAAGACAGAGAGAAATGTTTGGTTTAATGTAGATATAGATTAAAGAGACACTACGTGGCATTTTAGTCTTAGTCTTACCATTAGTTCAGGATTGGAAACATCAGCGCTGGGAACATAGTTAAACTCTGCTTTGGCTTTGCTAGACACACGCATTGATCGGCATAGTTTTGTCTCTAAAGTGTAGAGAACTTTTCCAACTGAACCTTTGAGGGAAGATGGGAAGTGCCTGTAAATTGAATAGCATGAAAGTCTCATTGATTCAAATTCTTGAAGAATTAATAGGCCTATATAAATTTAAAACAATAAATATAAATAAATTAAAAAGCCCATTTAACTATGAAGTTATGTTCACCTCCATGTGTTCAATGTGCAAAGAAAGACCATTAGTACTTTTCACTACTAAACAATTTATTTATTTTTTTTAGTCATCTAATTTTTTGCAAACACAACACTGCTTTTTCAATCTACTTACATTAGGGCTGAACGATATTGGGAAAAACGGATATTGCGATATTTAGTTTTTCTGCGATACATATAAATAGAATTTCACAATATGACTAATATCTCTATTTGGAAAGAATTCATAATTTTATATTGATTGTTATGATTTTATACCTGCGTAGAATATAATAAACATATTAAAAGCATTAATTAATAAATCAAAAATACCAATTAAATAAACAGTGCTTTATGGTTTTCTGGAGAGTCTAACAGTATTGAGGCATATAAACCAAAAGATCAATTGTAAAATAACACTAAAACCTTCATAAAACTATTCAACATCCATTCTTGTCAAATTTGGAAACTTTTGTGATCCATTTCAAATGTTGACTACTATAGTCTACATTGTAGAAATAAGTAAATGCAATTATTCTTTTTTAAAGCTACACAAGTTAACATTTCTAGTGCCCAAATTGGCTTGAAATCTTGAATTGTCACAAGCAGGCCTAAAAAAAATCTGTGTTTTCTAGTTAATTACAATCCCAACCCACCATGCAGATCCTGCGATGTGACTATTGCAGATTCACACATCCGACATCGATGCTGAAATGATATACAGTATTGTGCAGCCCTACTTTACAGCAACAGTAAATGAATAATGATTTATTCACATGTTAATCATATTTATTAATATGAGTTAAAGCATGCGCTAATCAAGAACTAACTTAAAGAATTAATAGGCTTATATAAATATAAAACAATAAATATAAATAAATACAGGCTAATATAGTAAAATTGAATAGAAAACCTGTTTAACTATGAAGTTTTGTTTACCTACATGTGTTTAATGTGCAAAAAAAGACCATTAGATCTTTTCACTACTAAACAAGCTATTTTTTTTTCTAAAAAAAAATTTGCAAACACAACACTGCTTATTTATTTACTTTGCCGGTAACACTTTACAGTAGGGCTGCACGATATTGGAAAAACTGACATTGCGATATTTAGTTTTTCTGTGATACATATAAATAGAATTTCACAATATGACTAATAGCTCTATTTGGAAAGAATTCATAATTTTATATTGATTGTGATGACTTTGTACCTGAGTAAAATATAATAAACATATTAAAAGCATAAATTAATAAAAACAAAGATACCAATTAAATAAACAGTGCTTTATGGTTTTCTGGAGAGTCTAACAGTATTGAGGCACAGAAATTAAAAGATCAATTGTAAAATAACACTAAAACCTTTCATTATATCTTGTCAAATTTGAAAAGACTTTTGTGATACACTTCAAATGTTGTAGAAATAATTAAATGCAATTATTCTTTTTTTAAAGCTACACATTTTATAATTTCTAGTGCCCAAATTGTTTAAATTCACTTGAAATCTTGCATAGTCACATACAGGCTTAAACAAAATCTGTGTTTTCTAGTTAATTACAATCCCAACTCAATATTGCAGATCCTGTGATGTGACTATTGCAGATTTGCACATTCCGATATCGATGCTAAAATGATATACAGTATTGTGCAGCCCTACTTTACAGTAACAGTAAATGAATAATGATTTATTCACATGTTATTAATATTTATTAATATGAGATAAGGCATGTGGTAATCAAGAACTAACTTAACTACAACATGTTTGGTAATGTATTAATTATCACATTAATGTATTAAGCCAAACACAGTGTAAGCCAAATGTAACCAACATTACATGTTAATGTATTCATGTCATCACTTTACCTGGATGGGCACATTATCATTAACACATTCTTAACTACTCATGAACTCCTGTTTAAACTGTTAATTGTGATGTAGATTGTGCACAACTGTAATGTTTAAACACAGGAGTTTGAATAGTTAAGAATGCGTTAATGATATTGTGCCGCTCCAAGTAAAGTGATTACATAAAGATACATTATGAGTGATAATTGATAAGTGATAATTAATGCATTAATTAACAAACATGGGTAACACTTTAGGTCACAATACATGCCATTAACCATTGGCTTATTGTCTGCCTATTACTAACATATTAACTGTTCATTAATAGATATAAAGTATGATCTTTTTCTGCTTCCCGAATCTTACCCAAAACCTAAACCTAATTTTCTTACTAACTATTAATAAGCAACTAATTGGTAGTTTATTAAGCTAGTAGTGTTAGTAAGGGTTTGTTAATACCATAAATTGTGACTTCAAATAGTACAAACATGTTCTAAAAGATAGCCTAATTAAGGCAGCCATTATTCACACATGAAATCATGTGACTCATGTGACTTGTGACTCATGTATTTAAAGTTAGTTCAAGATTAGTGCATTCCTTAACTCATCACTCATTACAAAACGTTTAGTTTACATATTAGTATATCATTATTCATGTAATAACAGTAAACTAAAACTAAAAGTACCACTTTGCCTTTTTAAAATACTTACTGTAAGGGCAACTGAAAGGTGAAAGGGTAAAGATGACGACCTGGTGCCACGACCGAAGAGTCTAACAAGTCAAAAATTAAATAAAGAAAATAAGCATATTTTTCTGTTCATTTTTTAAAAGTTATTTTTGTAATAATAACAATTAAACACTTACAAGGCTGCCCTGATGGATCCTTCAGCATCTCCTGGTCATTGCCTAACAGATCAAGTTACATCACATGCAAAATGCTGGTTAAATCGACTTGGCTTCAAATGTCAAAAACTAAAACAGTAGAGCAGACACCACCTACCATGTTTTGTGTCAGTCCGAACAAAAAACCTCTCGACCGAATAAAACTTCTCTTTATCCCAATAAGTAACAGTGGTTTTACCGTAATGCTCTGACCAGCTAACATTTGCTTTCCCTTTAATTTTCACACTCAGCGACTGCATTTGAGTGTCTTTCACCACATCCAGAATGACTTGTCCAGATATAAAATCCCCACTGGTGAAAGTATTGTTCTGATTGATAGGATTGTAAATGACAGAAATGTCTTTGACAGTGAGCGACATCGTGCCTCCTTATGCCAGTTTATCAGTTTCTGACGTCTACCTGACCTGAATGGAATGCTTTATAGTGCTCACGTGCGCACACACAACAGGAAACAACTCGTATGCAAATCACTTTCAGTTGTGGGTGTGGCGTAGTTATTATATTTTTTTATGTAAGAGCAGACGCAGCCATTGTAAATTAAGTGTGTCGAGTTATTTAAAATGATAGGTGTATATAAAGATAATTATCTTTAGACTTAAGACTTTAAAAATACTTAATTCTCTCTTCTTCAAAAATTTGTATAAAAATTATATTGTGTTTGCTAAAAAAAAACCTCTTAATTTAACTTTATTTTACAGTGACTTTAAGATAAAGTTGGTTTCCCAATTACTCCACAGGATTATGCTATTGTATTTGTATAGAACATTATTTTATAAGAGCAGAAGTGATTCTTCAGAGAAAATATATGTTAAAGACAGCTTTTAAAAGAGATCTTGATATTATTAAACCAATAAATACCAGAAAGTTATACCAACAAATATGTTAATAATTTAGCAAGTGATACAACATGTAAAATAAAATGAAACAATTTAGATCTATTTATACATAGGAATAAAGCTTGGCATGGTTGTGATATTGTTTATTTATTGTTTGAAATATACTGTTAATAAAAGCAAAAGTAGTCAGTGATGCCAACTTAGCAATTTTTTCATTTACTGCCATTTGTTATTCATTGCGCAAACCATCACTATGAAGTCAACTCGGGGAAAACCCTGTTAAGAATAAAAAAAAAACCTTAAGTTCTTTTTGACTGATAGAAAGAAATAGCATCATAATTTCCTTTTCCTTGTTTTTTTTTCCAATATTCATACAAACTGCAACAACAGTGTAAAAGAAGAAAACTCTTAAAAATAAGGAATTTAAATTGTCCACTAGATAGCAGCATGCTACATGTAAATCCAACGCATATCCAATTCTGCTCAGGAAGACCACTGTCCTGCAATTCTTCCTGGGCTGAATTGAACTTTTACCTTTTTTGTGACATAGGAAAGTGACATTTTGTCATTTCTAACTTTTAATTATTAAAGACATTTAAGTGTTTGTGAGTGTGAAAAGTCACAGCCTAAAAATAAAATAAAATCCTGCTGAAAAAAGAACCATCACAGAAACTGTAATAGTTTTCACTACAAATACCATTTAAAAACATTACATTTTAAACATCAGAACTCGCAATTTGCACACTTGATGGTCTAATCTTTTTTGGGACATGGTATGATTTTAGCAGGCCACATATAGTAGATTAAGTCAGAATTATTAGTCCTCCTGAAATAATAGCCCCCTATATTTTTCCCCCCATATCTGTTTAACGAAAATAATTTTTTGTCTTTGAACACATTTCATAAACATAATAGTTTTAATAACTAATTTCTAATAACTGATTTCGTTTATCTTTGCCATGATGGCAGCACATAATATTTGACTAGATATTTTTTCAAGATTCAGCTTAAATTGACATTTAAATGCTTAAGGTTAATTAGGCAAGTTAGGGTAATTAGGCAAATCATTGTATAACAATGGTTTGTTCTGTAGACAATAGTTTTTTTAAAATGTTTTTTTTAAAAAAAGAAAACAGCTTTTATTCTAGCCAAAAAAAAAATAATAATAATACATTTTTTAAAGACTTCAGAAGAATAAATATTGTAGGACATACTTTGAAAAATTCCTTGCTCTGTTAAAGATAATTTTTTCAAATATTTGAAAAAGAAAAAAAAATTCCCAGGAGGGCTTATAATTGTGACTTTAATATACACAGTTTATGTCAAATAATAACGATGAGATGTCCATATGATCATGGCAGTTTTCATTAAAGCCAATGCAATAATTTCCATTTATAACCAATAAAACCATTACAAAATCTATGATCGCTTCTATTGTTTTATTTTGTGCAAAGTTAAGCATCATTGTCTAAATTCAAGTGCTCAAAAGGGGACAAATTGTTGTTACACATCTTTGCTGGCGCATCTGTGACCAAAACAGCAAGTCTTTGTGATGTATCAAAAGCCAAATTATCCAGGGTACTGTCAGCAAAGGATGAACCACATTCAACAGGAGTAACTGTGGACACAAGAGGAAGCTGTCTGGAAGGCATATGTGGGTGCTCACCCAGATTGTATCAAAAAAACTTAAAACCACAACTGCCCAACTCAGAATTAAATGTAAATCTCAACTCTCATGTTTCCAACAAAACTGTTCTTTGGGTGCTCCACAGGGTCAATATACAGTTGAAGTCAGAATTATTAGCCCCCCTGAATTATTAGCCTCCCTTTTTATTTTTTTTTCCACAATTTCTGTTTCACACAGAGATTTTTTTCAACACATTTCTAAACATAATAGTTTTAATAACTCATTTCTAATAACTGATTTATTTTATCTTTGTCATGATGACAGTAAATAATATTTGACTAGATATTTTTCAAGACACTTCTATACAGCTTAAAGTGACATTTAAAGGCTTAACTAGGTTAATTAGGTTAACTAGGCAGGTTAGGGTAATTAGGCAAGTCATTGTATAACGATGGTTTGTTCTGTAGACTATCAAAAAAAAGTTAGCTTAAAGGGGCTAATAATATTGACCTTAAAATGGTGTTTAAAAAATTAAAAACTGCTTTTATTCTAGCCGAAATAAAAGAAATAAGACTTTCTCCAGAAGAAAAAACATTATCAGACATACTGTGAAAATGTCCTTGCTCTGTTAAACATCATTTGGGAAATATTTAAAAAAGAAAAGAAAAATCAAGGGGGGGCTAATAATTCTGACTTCAACTGTACATGGCCGGGCTGCTATAGCCAACCTTTTGGTTACTCGTGCCAATGCCAAACGTCAGTTTTAATAGTGCCAGCAGTAAAAATCTTGAGCTGTGGCAGTGTGAAACATGTATTGTTCTTTGATGAGTTCATCTTCACTGTCTTTTCCACATCAGAGAGAGTTACGGTGTGGAGAAGCCCCAAAAACCCACAGAGACTGTTGCATGCCCAGATTGAAGCATGGGGGTGGATCAGTGATGGTTTGGGCTGCAATTTCATGGCATTTCCTAGACCCAATACTTGTGCTAGATGAGCAAACATTGATTTGTAATCATAGTTTTAGAAGGTATAGTCTACCTATCAAGGAATATGAGAAGTTTGATAGAGCAGGGAAAATGTAAAATAGACACTGACATATAAATTCAGTCACATTGTTTTATAAATAGAAGCTTCGAAAAGGAGCTATTTTTCTTTTTTTATTCTGCTGTATCAAACATAGCACATGACACTGCTAGTAACTTCGGTAACACTTTATAATAACAGTACATGAATAATGATGTATTAATATGTAAACTAATCATTACTTTATTATGAGTTAATGATGAGTTAATGTATGCACTAATCATGAACTAACTTAAACTACAACATGAGTCACATGAGTTCATGTGTGAATTACGGCTACCTTAATTACTTGTTAGTACATGATTGTTTGTTAATTAATGTATTAATTACCACATTAGTTTATGCTTAATTTAACCATCATGAACTCATGATATGTTAATATATAATTATGTTGTGACTTTACTTGAAGGGGCACATCATCATTAACCCATCCTTAACTACTCATGAACTCCTTATGCACGTCCAACTAGTCAGTTTACACTGAATAAAAATAGAAAAGTGTTCTGTCAACATCAGCATGAGCAGGAGTTCATGAGTAGTTAAGGATGAATTAATGATGATGTGCCCCTCCAAGTAAAGTCATGACATAATCATACATTAACAGCTCATGAGTTCATGTTGGTTACATTTAGCTTAAACTTAAATGTTAACCAATACATTAATTAACAACATGTACTAACAAGTAATTAAGGTAGCCGTTATTCACACATGAACTCATGTGACTCATGTTGTAGTTCAAGTTAGTTCATGATTAGTGCATACCTTAACTCATCATTAATTCATAATAAAGTAATGTTTAGTTTGCACATTAATACGTCATTATTCATGTACTGTTATTGTAAAGTGTTACCGTAACTTCTAAGTCCAACCACCAAATTATTATATATTTTTACAAGTTATCATCACACCGTAAAGAGAAAGAATTTCTTTTTTTCTTCTTTTTAAACACATGCTACAATTTAGTCATACAATGGATATGGTCAAGAAAATTAATGACTGTTTCCAGGTAAGCTATCTTTTTCATAGCTGCTCATTAGACAGGTCAGTTCATCTGTTGAGAGATTAACAGCAAACGTGTTAAGATCCATTCAAACGAGTACTCTGGTATGTTTAAAGTAACATTAGTTTTTCATGAGTTTTAAGAAAAAGCCACTATCTGCTGAGGTTGAAACCACTTGGATTTGACATCACCTGCTTGCTGTTAGCCCATGTCAAACAGACTGGCGATTCCAGCAAAGCACTTCCACAGCAGTCACTAGCCTCCATTACAAAATCGCACCAGTAACAGCTGGATGTTGCTCCTGTTTGAGTGTAACTGTCATGTTATAGCCTACAATTCAGCAGTGACTGAAATTGACAGTGTTTTACTTGATTTTATAATTCGCACATCATACTGTCAATAAAAATAGACACCATTTCATCTGTTAGCATGCATAATCCCTACCCCATGTCAAATTTGTTTATTAGGTAGGCTATATTTGGAAGTTTATTTCATTTTTAAATAAGCTTAAATAATATACACTGAGTAAGATAAAATATTTTTTACCCAACACAGAATGTTAGTTAGCTTATATTACCTGTACTTGCCGTCATTAGCTCTGCTTTTTCCGGAAAGAATCTTAAAGCTGTATCTTTCTTTTACAGTATAGATCCTATAAAACTAAAGACTATTTGGTGATATGAAGTATGCAGTACTACTCTATAGGCACTTAAGATTAACATGGGATTGGCCAAAACTGGGTGTGTTTGCTCACCTTTAAAGGACCAACAAAAGGTTTTGTCATTTTGAGAAAGGTTTTTCTTTGTATGGTTTTATATGGTTTCATAGATGGGTCAATAAATTATATTTCTACTACAAAGGTCATTTTCAGTTAAATCTAATCTCAAGACTTAATGTGTTGAACTTTAAACTAAACTTCAGCTTTTTGAAAAATGTTTCAAACGTCAAATATTGCATAACTCACAAGCTATCAAGTACTAATCACTCATTTTATAGAGAATACTGTGTGACTGTGACCTCGACAGCCGATACCAGAGCAAACATGACTAAACATTTGACCAATAATTAGCCATCAAAGAGTTTTGAAGTCAACAGACAAAATAGATATAATAAAAATACAAAAACACACATTTCACTTATATCAGTCATTTGACAAAATTAATAATAATATTAATGAGTTTTCAATTTGATAGAAGTCTAATGGAAAAGTTAAGTTTTTTTTTTGTCTGTTTGTTTATTTTGATTATTTCTGATTCTGTTTGCTATTTATTTTAGGAGTGGAGTTTGCCATCTTTTGTTTAGTATTTTGGCCTTGCTCAGTCCTGAAGCTATTCATGTGCTGATATTCTTTGTATTCTTTTATACACAGTAAAACCCAACAGTCAACTTTATTAAATGAAATGAGTGTCGTTAACTCAAAATTGACTGAAAGTTAATTCTACTCATTTGAAAAGAGTTTTGAACTCAGTGTTGAAGGTAATGAGTTAATTAAATACCTCATTACTTCAACTTAAATGGAGCAAGTTCACAGTACTCATATAGATTAGTTTTTTAACTCAAATGGTTTGTAGCAATCAGTTTCCTCAATCGGTTTGAGTTGCCTTAACTTTTTTGGTTTTACAGTAGTTGGTTTGAGTTCTCTTCATTTATTGGGTTTTACTGTGCTTAAATTGCTTCAATTACTCAAATGGATTAAGTTCACCACGGTACTCATTAGGATTAGTTTTTGAACTTAAATACTTTGCTGCAATCGGTTTCCTCAAATAGTTTGAGTTACCTTAACTTATTGGGTTTTACAGTGTACAAAACTGGTTTTCTCTAATTTGTCTTGAAATAAAAGAACCTGAAGGTCAACAAACTTGTAAATTGTTTAGCTGTTTATTCATATAATTACTTTTTGTTAGGTTCCAACACCAGCCCTAGGCATCTGGGACATAACATAAATTAGGGGCTCGTCCGGGATCTATCACAGCACATGCTGGTGGCACATTCTAAGGCAGGGCAATCAGGAAGAGACAAGAACAGGACATGAAAACAAAAAGAAAACATTGACAAAACATACAGAAACAGGCCACCAATCAGGCATAACAAAGTGTGTTCACTAAACCTAAAATGTACTATAATTACATGAACTGTCTGCAGTTCAACACTACTGTGATTTTATTGTATATAGTGACTTGAAATTTGATCCTGTGTTTTTTTTTTTTTTTTTTGTTGTTTTACGGATGGTTTTGTCTGAAATGGAAAAGCTTTGCCTTTTTTGAAACAACTGTACAAGAATAGTGAATGATGAGGGAACATCAGCAATGCTAATGTGTTATAATAATAATAAATACAGTGTTAACAATATACTCTCCCATTTTCTCAGTGTTTTTGATTAGGTGAATAATTTCACCTCTTTATCTTTGGTTCCATACTGAGGCGCCAAAGCAAGACAAAAGAGAGATGACTGAACGTCAAAACATTGTAGATAAATATTTAATACAGGCACTGTACATTGGATTTTTATTTTAGTGTTTCTAATAACATGGTGAAACTCTGCATTGACTTTGCAAGACATAAAAATTGATCAGGAAACTTTTGCGTTCAAAGTGTTGAAGGTTGCTGGGAAGTCATAAAAATAAAAAGACTTCTGTTAGCATGGTCTAACCATATATTTTCTAAATTCTTTATGATACGTTTACTTCTGTTTATAATTGTTTTATTGTCTTTATTCATCACTAATCCAGCAACACGCTTTACCCATCTAAAGTTTCAAAATTAGGCAATAAAACCTAAAGTAACACAATATTAATAGTCTTACAACTTGAATGACTTAAATCACTTTGAATCCAATGGTTTCTGCTTAAATGTATAGCAGGGAGTCATGCACTAGCTGAGCAACTGTTCTAGGACTGGAGCATACATGAAACGAAACTGTGTAGATTACAAATGTGATCTGAAAATGGGGATTACATATTAGGCACAAACAGTGGAAGGAATAAAAATACAGATTATAAAGTGAAGTGAAGCATCAAACTGAAGACAATAGGAGTAAAATGTACAGATGAAGTAATCATTTTAGGCAGTTTTGATAATCTATTAACAATCTAACAAGGAAATTAGTGGAATGATTGAAAAAAAAAATATATAAAAAAGGAAACAGTGGGGTATGAGTAGTCTTTTTTTAAAGATAAGGTAAACCGTTGCGGTCAGAATTATTAGCCCCCTTTGAATTTTGTTTCTTTTTGTTTTTATTAAATATTTCTCAAATGATGTTTAATAGAGCAAGGACATTTTCACAGCATGTCTGACGATATTTTTTCTTCTAGAGAAAGTCTTATTTGTTTTATTTCGGCTAGAATACAAGCAGTTTTTAAGTTTTTAAACACCATATTAGGGACAAAATTATTAGCCCCTTTAAGCTATATTTTTCCTCGATAGTCTACAGAACAAACTATCATTATACAATAACTTGCCTATTTACCCTAACCTGCCTAGTTAACCTAGTTAAGCCTTTAAATGTCACTTTAAGCTGTATAGAAGTGTCTTGAA
Source organism: Danio kyathit (assembly GCA_903798195.1). NCBI lineage: Eukaryota > Metazoa > Chordata > Actinopteri > Cypriniformes > Danionidae > Danio > Danio kyathit. The sequence continues at coordinate 52,738,497 of LR812523.1, read as the reverse complement.
AAAGATCTAGTCAAATATTATTTACTGTCATCACGGCAAAGAAAAAAAAAATCAGTTATTAGAAATGAGTTATTAAAACTATTATCATTAGAAATGTGTTGAAAAAAATCTTCTCTCCGTTAAACAGAAATTGTGGGAAAAATAAACAGGGGGGCTAATAATTCTGACTTCAACTGTATATACCATATATTAACATGTATACCTGTGGCTCCTGATGATAAATTGAGGTCTTCTAAAGTAAACCATATGCAAGAAATTGAACATGGGAGTACATTCCACTGTAGCAAACCCCCGAAGTAAATTACTTCAGTACGTCAGAGGGGTCTAGATGCAGAGCGGATGCAGCTGCAAGCAGAGCTGCATGCAATGTTTTTAACATATAACCCCACCCCTAACTCTCACAGTGGCGTCACTAGCTCCATTGAGTTCATTGTGTCTGACATTGCATACCTGAAACTGCGTGTCTCAGCTTGCATATGCAAGTCTGCATCCAGATACTATTAAAGTGAGTGAGAAACTGAGCATTTATTCAGCCTTGACAAATAGTCCTGAATGCTTTCACAACTGTCTGGAGTAAGAGTGTCTTGTTGCATAATGCCGTATATGCAGACACAACCTTACACATTAGCTTATGCTGTTTGTTTACACCCAGGAAGGATGTGTTGTATTGTTCATACTTGTGCTTACAACGGATGCTGTAACTTGTTATAAAAGGTGTAAATTAGCAAATAAAATATTTCATTAATGATCTCTAGTTTCTTGCACAGAAATATTGTATTCTCAGGAGTACAATGAATAATCGAGTGCCACATTCATTTTGTTGACGAGCATTTTCCCAAAGAACCACAGTTCCAACTAAAAATCTTTTTTACTGTTCTACTGAAGAAAAAGTTTAATACATTAAAACACATTTCATATACATGTAGCCACAACTATTCTGGTGAGTGTGGAAGTAGCAGAAGTTGAAAGTTATTTGACACAAATGAAGAAATTAGTTAAACTTCTGATATATTTATTTGAAAAGAGATTAGTGTTTTCAATATGTTTACATTTTATAAGGGCATAAACAATTTAAAACATGTTTATATAGATTGTACTGGTTTCACAAAGCACATACATCCACAAACCAAGGAACCGAGGTGAAGCACAACTAAAGTAACCAAAGCAATGGTCCTCTTCAAGACTGTGATTTTTAAGTTTTAAGGTTACATTAAAATGTGTAGCTTTAAAGAGTAGCCTATTAAAAAGGCGATTTTGATACAAACAACATCTGTGTACACTTATCTAACAAGTTTGTGTATTTATCTACTCAAACTTCAATTTTCCTTTTTTTTCCACAAGGCTGATCCTATAATATTTGTAAATAAAACAGATTTTATTGTATCTCTAAATGTAAACACAGAATACATTATTTAGTCAACATGCAGTATACCGTCACAGAATTCAATACAAAACATGTTTCTGTGTTAAAGAGACTGTTCAACCAAAAATTTTAATTTACTCACCCTCAAGTGGTTTCGAAACACTAGGTTAAATGTTTCCAGCTTTCTTGAAAACTTTTGTGTTCAACAGAAGAAAGAAAGTCAAACAGGCTTGGAACAAGTGAAGGAAGAGTAAATATTAAATAATTTTTATTTTTGGCTGAACTATCCCTTTAAGCACACTTAAACAATTTATGCAAACTTTCACAGTAAGGGTTAGCATACTTTCAAAATGTATATGGCAAGGAGCACTACTGAAGAATAATACTGCATTCACTTGAATACAAATATAGCAGTATTATCATACTGTATGTGATGCAGAATGTAGCGGCCCACAGATGGTTTAGCATACAAAAATAAATAATACTATGCTTGATCTATGTTTATTTATTTAATCATTAAGAGTGAACTACTAACTTACAAAAATAGTATAGGTCACTGTAGATAAGATACAGTAATGTTTTTTTTTTTTTCATTCAGGGAACAACTCTCACTTTGTTGTTTATTAAAATGCATATTAATAGCACATTGGCTGTTTATTAGCACTTTACTGATGCCTTATTCTGCATGACCACATTTAAGATCCTGTAATCCTACCAAATGCCTAAATTTATTAACAACCAAATTATAAATGAGCACCAAATCAGATGTTAAGCAAATAAGTCAGTCATAGTTAATGGTTCATTAAAAGTGAGAAATGGTCCTCAAACTACAGCTTTATTAAACAACACAACGATAAAAGGAGCCTAGAAAGTGATCCCAAAATCATTTTGTCAAGATTTTTCTGTGTTAAAGGGATTGTTCAACCAAAAATTCAAACTTACTCACCCTCAAGTGGTTTCAAATCACTAGGATAAAAGTTTCCTGCTTTCTTGAAAATATATTCTTTTGTGTTAAACAGAAGAAAGAAAGTCAAACGGGTTTGGAGAGTAAATAAGGCAAGAGTGAATAATAACAATTTAAATTTTTGGCTGAACTATCCCTTTAAGCACATTAAAACAATTTATGCAAACTTTCACAGTAAGGGTTAGCATACTTTCCCTGCAAAATGTATATGGCAAGGAACACTACTGAATAATAGTACTGCATTCACTTCAATACAAATATTGCAGTATTTAAATACTGTGTGAGATGCTAAATGTAGCATCACATAATGAGACGCATTACACAGATGGTTTAGCATACAAATATAAATAATATTATGTTTGATCTGTTTATTTATTTAATCATTAAAAGTAAACTACTAACTTACAAAAATAATATAGGTTATTGTAAATACGATACAGTAATGCTTTTTTTCATTCAGGGACTAGTTCTCACTTTATTTGTTTATTAGCATGCCTATTAATTGTACATTGGCTGTTTATTAGCACTTTATTGATGCCTTATTTCTGCATGACCACATTTGAGATCCTGTAATTCTACCCCATCCCTCAAGTCAGTCATAGTTAATGGTTCATTAAAAGTGAGAAATGGTCCCCAAACTACAGGTTTATTAAACAACACAATGATAAAAGGAGCCTAGAAAGTGATTCCAAAGTCATTTTATCAAGACTTTTCTGGCTGATCTGGCAGCTGTGGGTAAAACTTATATTCCTGATATGGAGGTGGAGCTGATGTGCCTGAGTGGTGTGTAACTGAGGGACCAAACTGGCCCGGAGCTCCACTGTAATAAGAGGGAGCGAACTGACCTGGAGGTCCAGGAAAAGCAGGAGCCCCAAACTGACTCAGAGGAGGTCCAGGGTAACTAGGTGGACCACCCTGACTCAGAGGAGGTCCAGGGTAACCAGGAGGTGGAAACTGACCAACAGGAGGTCCATAGTTACCAGGTGCACTAAACTGGCCAGGCGGTCCAGCCATATTTTGTGGTTGGACTGATGGAGCCGTAGGACGCGGGTTGGGACCTGCAATGCCTGGTGGTGGCTGATTCCAAATTCCAAAGTCACTATTGGTAGCACCATTTGCACCTGATACAGGCTGAAGAGGAAGAACCACTATTGGGAATTTAATCTCTGGATCTGATGCATATTTCACATCCAGGTAAACCTAGACACAGATGACAAACCAATTATTGAGACTGGACAATGACAACAAACTCATCTCTGTTTGAGCCTGTTTTAAGACTGTAAATACATCAAGATCCAGCTTTAAATACAACTCAATCACACAGTTCACGTCATTACAACAAGCGACTGTTTTTAGGTTTGCTCGATTTGAACCATGGCTGCAGACGGCAGTTATGAGATGAGCTGACTACATTAAAGTTGCAAAAGTGAAAACAGAGCTGACAAGTCGGACATTTCAGGCTCTCGTAATTTTCTGCAGTTATAACAGACCACATGGTGTGATCAACGAACAATGATGATCACATTATATATTAAATATTTAATAGACTGATATTTGAGTAATTCATTAAAAATAATTATCCAAACAAGTAATAGTTGCGTGCCAACTGGTATGGATTATTTATGTTTTTATTATGTGTCTCATTATGTTTTTTTTTTCTTTCGACCACTCAAGTTCACTTTCTTGTTTTGTCTACTTCTGTACCTGATTGGCTGGTTCAATAAAGCTTACTTCAACCAATCCGGTCTTTGGCTCATTCTGATTGGTTCCTATGCTACAACAAGGTTCCAGTGTCAGCCAATTGCCTCGTTTTAGCTTCCTTAATGAGCCTTGTCTGCCAGGAGTTTGTTAACATTTTATGTCTTAGTTTGATTGTCGTTTCTGTGCTCTTTAATTGCTTATTCTAATAGTTGTGTTGTCATTTTGATGTAGTCACTGTCTGTTTTTACCAGTGTGGTTTAACCATTCAACCATTCATTCCGTTTTCTGTTTCCCCACAGAGGTTTGATTGAAAGACTGGTAAGCAAGTAGGTCATGTGACATACATTTCAACATTGCAACACGTAGGAGTTTCAACTGTCTAGAAATACACTAGGGAAGGTGTTGAATGCCAACCCTTGTATTTTTGGTTAAATGTATAATATATTTTAGGTAAGACATCATTTTTTCATATTTGTGTTCATTAGACTAGATTGGAGGGGATTAGATATTAGTAAGATTGTTTTGATTGTTTGTGGTCATTACTTTGAGTACAATTTTCATTGAGTATTTGTTTTAACTTAATCCTCACTCCCCTAGACTGCCCAGGGGTTGTAACATTAATGAAGCTGAATACAGTAAAGCATCTGTATGAAAAAGGTCCAAAATGAACCAACAATATGCACATAACTAATAAACAAATTAACTTAAAGTAATAAAGAAAAAAATTATGTAATTTCTTGATGAATATGCTTTATGGGATGAGATGGCATGAAAAGTTCATTGTTTTGGTTTGAAAGACAGTATATGAGAATGGGTTCTATGTACAGCTGGAGTTTTAAAGCCAACGATAAACTTCTGGTGAAAGCTTAATGTGACTATTTTCAATTTCACAAGGTCGTTTTTACAGCATCAATGTTGTAATGTAATTACAATACATTCAGTTAAAAAGACTTAACATTCATTTAGTTGTTCAAGCATAAAACGAGATGAAAGACCGTTGTAAGCACTAGCGTTGTAACCACTGCCCGATCTGAGACCCACTTCATATCATATATCTAACAGGCAGTGAAGATCGCTGTTTTTTAAAGAAATCAGATCTTAAACTTGACAATTTTGTAATAGAAAGACAGTCCACAAAAGTCCATGTGCATACAGCCCATTAGTAGGAGCAGTATTAATGTCAATAAAATGTCTTGATAAACAGAAACTTGGCAGGTCTGCTGTGCCAGTAACATTAATGAAGCTGTGCGCTCCGATCCAGTCATTTAATGAATTATCAGCACAATGAAGCAGACTATATCTATTAATGGTGGTTTGTTATGTTTTTGACAATATTATAGTCTCATCTTTTTTGTCAACAATAATGTGGTTTATTTATTAGATGAGTGAATCAGAGTGCATGCATTCATAGTATTCAGTCATGTTACTAGCAGAGAGGACCTGTCAAGGTTGTTATCAAGCTTTAGGCAATAAACATTTTTTTTTTTGACGAAATGAACACTAAGTGGGACTGAAGTTGTCAAATAAACCAGAAACACACGTGATCATTGTGATGCATTGTGATGAATCTGGCTAATCATGATATACTGTATCTCTGGCGTCAAGGCTTTGATGTTACTTTGATGCCACACATGACAGCGGCGTGGCATCAGCGCCTTCTCAAGACAGACAAACTTTTTAACTGGCATAAACCACTTCAAGTAAGATTTTAATCGGTCTGTGCACCATTGTATAAAGTAAAATACACCGTTTGCTTTAGATCAGGGGTGTTCAAACTCCCAGAGGGCTGGTGTCCTGCAGAATTTTGCTCCAACACACCTGCACAGATCTTTCTAGAAAGCCTAGTAAGAGCTTGATTAGCTAGCCCAGGTGTGTCTGATTGGAGTTAGAACTAAACTTTGCAGGACACCAGCTCTCCAGGACCGAGTTTGGGCACCCCTACTTTAGATGCTGTAACTCACCCTCAGTCTGTACTCAACCTTGAGGATCCTACAGTTTAGAATTGAGACTGTAAGGCTGGGAGGAATGGACAGCACTGTGGTGATGGTTTTCTTCGAGTTTGGCTCAATGGGTTCCCCCACTTCTTTAAAAAGGTCGTGTGTGTGAAGTTTTCTCTTTCCTCTGGCAAAAAAACTGTGTTTTTCATAGAGGCAGTACTTAGGCTTGATTGAACGAGAGGAATTATTTTGAACTTCAGCCAAAACCTTTAAGCCCTCTCCTGCAGAAACACAACAATTAGGTCATTAGATCATTACTTGTATTAAAAAAAAAAAAACAAATTCAGTTATTCAGAATTATGTGATGTAAGATATAAAAATCAAGACTGTTCTGTGAACTGTATGTGTTGGATGTGATCCTTAATTAGCTTCTGTGTTAATGGAACATCACTCCTGTGAGAAAACATAATCCATACTTATTCTCTACACCTAAACTTAACCCCAACTGTAAAATATTCCTAAAACCAGAGTGGATTAATAGTTGCATTAAAATGCATAGAAGTACATAACCCTAACTGTAAGGCTAAACTTGACATAAATGACAAACTTATACCTTAAATCTGATTGGAATGTTTCTCCAGGACCAGAAACATTTCCCAATTGGTGAAATCAAACTAACTGTGTCGATATGCAGTCATGTAATTCAATCTCTGTAATGGTTATAAATTTTGCCACAAGTCTACAATGGATTACTTAAAGTGAGAAGTATAAACCAGTTTTGCAAGTTGGGTGTGGGCTGGTGGTGGGAGTGGGCTTTCTGGTTGATTTCAAGCCTGAAATGTGTAGCTTCCTTACCAATTATTAAACAGTAGAAGCACAATATCTGAAAAGGCTACATTCAACATCTTAATCTTTTCTACACAAGAGTGCTGACAGAGTAAGCATGAAGCTCAAACTTGAATAAGTTTTATGTCTACAGTTTTACATGCATTTCAAACACCAGTTTCATCTTGTTTCAAATATATAGAAAGGGAATGATAAAAAAAACAAAACAAAACAAAAAAAACGCTTGAATGGCTGTGTGAAAAGTGTTCATATCTACTTTGAACTAATTGACAACAAACATAAACTAAAACAAACATAAAATATAATTTTACCAAGATGGTATGCCATTTTCTCAGTGCTTATGTTCATGGAGACACTCCCAGAGGTGAAGAACGACATTTGTTTATCTTTGGATCCATACTGAGGAGCCTAAACAAGTATAAACAATACTTCTTGAGGATTAGTTGCCTAAGAAGACAGAGGGAATGTATGGTATACTGTAGATTGGAAAGACAGTACATGACGTTTTAGTCTTAGTCTTACCATTAGTTCGGGATTGGTAACAACAGGACTGGGAACATAGTTAAACTCTGCTTTGGCTTTGCTTGACACACGCATTGATCTGGATAGTTTTGTCTCCAAAGTGTAGAGAACTTTTCCAACTGAACCTTTGTAGGTTGCTGGAAAGTGCCTGTAAATGAACAGCATGAAAGTCTCACTCATTAAATTCTTTAAAAATATAGCTTAGAAATATAAAATAATAAATATAAGCTATAATAGTATAAATAAATATGAAACATGGTTTAGTTAAGAAGGTTTGTTTACCTACATGAGTTCAATGTGCAAATTAGACCCTTATTAGTACTTAACCCTACTAAACATTTGAGTTGTTTTATTTATTTATTTTTACTCATCTCAATCTCTGCAAATCTGAACATAACATGAATACAAACACTGAATTATTAGTAGCCTAATCTGTTTATGTATTTGGTCTTCTTAAAATACTTACTGTAAGGGCAACTGAAAGGTGAAAGGGTAAACATGGCGGCCTGGTGCCACGACCGAAGAGTCTAACAAGTCAAAAACAAAGTAAAAAAATGTAAAATATGCATTTTTATTTCAAAGTTATTTTTTAATTATTTATCTGCAATATATCAATTTTGAAAAAGAAAAAAGAAAAATACTTACAAGGCTGTCCGGATGGATCTTTCAGCATTTCATGGTCATTGGCTAAAAAGATCAAATTACAAGCACAGGGTAAAGCTGGTTACATAAATCGACTTGGCTTCAAATGTTGCAAAAACTAAAACAGTAGAGGAGCCACCTACCATGTTTTGTGTCGGTCTGAACGAAAAACCTCTCCACCGAATAAAACTTCTCTTTATCCGAATAAACAACAGTGGTTTTACCGTGTCGTTCTGACCAGCAAACATTTGCTTTCCCTTTAATTTTCACACTCAGCGACTGCATTTGAGTGTCTTTCGCCACTTCCAGAATGACTTGCCCCGATATAAAATCCCCGCTGGTGAAAGTATTGTTCTGATTGATAGGATTGTAAATGACAGAAATGTTTTTGACAGTGAGCGACATCGTGCCTCCTGCCAGTTTATCAGTTTCTGACGTCTATCTGAACTGAATGGAATGCTTTGCAGCGCTGCACAGGAAACAATCCGTAAGTAAAGCACTTCCAGCTGTGGGTGTGGCGTAGCTGTTATAGTAGGCTAGACTGACAGTGTAAAATTTACAACTGAAAATATTTACATTGCAGGTTGTGATTTAAGACTATTACAGTATTGGGCACGTGTACACACGTTTCCCTTTCAGTACTGAAGTGCTTCTGAGTTTTAAAAATGATTAAGTTATTAAGATAAGCTATTGTTTATCAAGGAAAGTATATGTTTGCAACCTTTTCACTCATCAGTTTAATTTGAGTTTTAATTTTAAGTTTTATTTTAGTTAATAATAGATTTATTTTTACTTTGATGCTACTTTGAACATACATTGATATTATCAATTGTTATATGTAAATGTTCCAGCATAAGTAAGTTATTAAATCTTTACATATACCTGGCCAGTATGTCATCAATAAATGCAATCAGTTCCAACATTTATTATTTACTGATCTATTAATGTTTTGTTTAGTTCCTCCATTTGAATGAAGACAGCCTATCGCCTACCGCCACCTACTGGGTGGATTTAATTTGATATTAGTATTACCTTTTAATGAATAATGTTACAAATAATTTTATAATCTAATAATACTGAATAATTCAAATGCAGTCTTCTTGGTGTTATTTTTGCAACTATACATTTTTACAATGATTTTGTTTGATTATCAGTTTACATAAAACATTGTTATTCTATTTCATTTAATATGAATATTAAATTGACATAAATGTTTATGTTCACAAATGAAATACCTACAGTATATAGAAAAAATGACAGACAACTGAGCAATAGAAGGTGAATAATATGAATGGGTTAGTGAATCAGCTGTCCACTGTAAACAACCACAATAAAACAGCCACAGTTTTATTTACTTATTCTTGAGGACACAAAAAAATAATAGAAATAAATTTGATATAAAATGTTCAGCACTTATGTAATCTTTATTTGACAAATCTTCATTTGACAAATGCTGACAAGTACATAGCAACTTCATCTGCAGTAAGCAACACAAAGCAATACACTCAGTGCAGCGAAGGGGCGTGGCCAGATGTGCTGTAACGTTATAAAAGAGATGCTTCCTGGTGATGTGGAGCTGATCTGCGAATCATATCACATTATGTTAGCTGACCATTCAGAGCCTTTTGAAGGCGGGCCTTGTGCAGGAACTATGACAGTCGTTTCCATGTTAGCTGAGTACCAGAATATAATCAAAGCAAGATATATGAAAAATAACTTGATTTTTTTTTTAACAAATGAAGAATGAGCACACATTGCTTTGCATCTTATTAACACAACCAAGCCTTAAAAACACACTCTTGACCACTCCTTTAACGTCCCATTTTCTCGGTTCAAATGGAAATCTGGCTGATCTGTAAGTTTTTTTTAGATGTCAGATATCTCACCTTGAATGCAGACAACAAAAAACAGCAGTAACAATACACTGCATGGAGCAAAACCGGACACCGCATGACATCATGTGAAAAGGGTCTATTCACTAATTTTCACTGCGAACGCAGACTTTGTAATAAAATGTGTAGAGTTATTTAGAATAATAGGTATATAAGAACAAACCTCTCTTCTTCAAAAGTTGGAATGAAAATTATATTGTGTTAGTTGGACAACTTCTACAATTAAACTTCTAAAATAAACTTTATTTTACTATTTTACTTTATTTTAATATTTTTAGATAAATTAGTTTTTATTTTTCCAGTTACTCCAAGGAAGTATTGTATTTGCCATACCTATATCTATAGAGCATATAGAAGTGATTCTTCAGAGAAAATATATGTTTAAGGTTTTTGGATATTGTTAAAGAAAGTTACCAATAGATAAATTAAAAATACCATAACAGGTGATACGGCTACCCTATATGTAAAAGCTTAAAATCCAATTTAGCCATATTTATACACTGGAAAATAGCTTGGCGTACTTTTGAAAATGTTGCTTAAATAATAAAGTAAAATAAGTTTTTTTTTTTAACTCAAAGCTGTGTATATTCAGCTAACGAGGTGTTGTTGTTTTTTATAGAGATTTCATTTAATTTGGATTTTCGCTATTCCTATGATTATTTTTCAATATAAAAGTCAATGTATTATTTCAATGTATGTACTCATTTTGCATTGCTTGTACATTTTTTTCTATTTTAGATAAATTTCACATTCATAAGAAAAGATCCAAGAAAATATTTCATTCAATGACTTAAAGACACAATAAGGGCTACTGAAAGAGTTGGAGAACATTGTTAAAAAAAGAGCATAGAAGACTTTTTCATGAATTTTTAAAAATATTTATTCTTCTTTATCTGTACACTCTGGCATATTTTATAAATATTAAATAATATTTTTTTCTGTTTTTTGTTAACATTTTTTGTTTTTGTTTTTCTGTTCTGTTTCTGGTTTGTTAACTTCCAAAACGTCCAGTCTCATTCACGTCTTGATTTGTACAAAAGAGCTCGTTATGCTCGGTATTGCAAATGTGTTATTTAATTGTATTATTTTACTTTTAATGTTTTGTCATATACTGGTGTGTAGCACAAATAGTTTGTCCATTTACTCTTATTTGTTATTTCCTGCTCAAACCACTGATAAAGTCCACTATATGAAGAAAACCCTGTTTAATTGATTTTCAACTGAAGAGAGAAAGAAATTAGCATCTTGGTTGATAAGGGGATGCATTATCAGCAATTTAAGTAAATTATTAGGAATATTTTTTCAATAATCTTTTATTTTTGCAACAGACATTGTCCACTAGATGGCAGCACGATGCATTTAAACAAGATCCAATCCTGCGGAGAGGGGGACCACTGTCCAGAAAACATTAGGTTCCTTCCAGGGCCAAATTTACCTTTTGCCTTTTTGGTGACATAGGCAAAGCATTTTGACATTAAAAACTTAAAAGTATTTGATTGTTTGTGAGGGTAAAATTATTACACTGTATCTTGTTCACCCCTGCTGAAACAAAATAGGAACCATAAATGGTAACAGTTTACACAACAAATATCATTAAAAACCATTACAAACCAAACCTTTTTAAACATCAGAACCCACAAACCGGACATTTTAATGGGCTTTAATCTGTTTTGTCGTGGTTTTAGCATGCCACATATACCATTAGAGGTCCATATGACCCTTACGGTTTCCATTAACAGAATAAAACCAGAGAGAGAGAGAGTAGTATGTTTTTACCGCGGTCCGTCCAATAGTGAGGAGCTGTCTGAGTCGCTATGGTGACGAGATTGTTTCGCCGGAGGTTGTGATGGGTTGACAGGTGCGGGACAGTCGCTGTGCCAGCATGTACATGATGTAAGCATCAGGGTTTGATGCATACTACATGAGTATCAGTATTTATAGGAGATTGTGTTTAGGTGTTTTAATAGTTTCCCCCCTGCTAACTTTAGTAGTCTTATAGGGTGATACTCTGTAAACAGATTTTTGTAATACTTTTACAATGACTCTTTTGTTAATAATTTATTAAATAATGGTAATAGAAGTTACCCTGTTGTCTTAATATACAATAAAAATCAACCTCTTAACCTCAAGCTTGCTTTTAAAACATCGATAAGTTTACCCTGTAGTCATTAGCTTGCTGTTGTGTCTTGGTGTGACATTTCTTTATCATGAAGGTGATTAAAACCAGAGGTGGGACAAAGTCATTGTTTGGCAAGTAACAAGTCTCAGTTCATTGCCCTCAAGTCCCGAGTCAAGACAGGCAAGTCCCGAGTCAAGACAGGCAAGTCCCGAGTCAAGTCCCAAGTCAAAGGCCAACAAGTCTCAAGTCAAGTCCAAAGTCCTACGGTTTGACTTTCGAGTCTTTTCGAGTCTTTTTAACAGAAAAATAAAATGTATACACATTATGTATGGTTGTAAGATCTGTATTTATTAAACAAACCTTTTTCATGAAAGAACATCGCTCAGATACATAAAAATACAAATGTAATTTTGTGAAAAAGTGCTGAACAGTGCTGCGTCTCGTCTCCACAGCATATTGCACAAGAACGAGTTCCACCACAATAGAGTCCATTTTGCCTCACATCACACAGAAATTGCAGGTCTACTGCTGTCTAATTCATTAAGTTTAGTTGTGCTATGTTATATCTTCGGTGATCAACTTGTGATTAACCAAATTTACATAAATGAGCTCAATGAGGCAGCAGTTGACCAACAACTCCTGTATGCTGCAAAGTAAAATTAAGGTGAAATTGGTATTTTGTCAATTGAATCTCATGTGTGCTGAAGAAATTGAGATGCAAATCCGTCTAGCAGCAATGTAAAACGGTAGCACATATAGGGATGCAGCGATTAAACGGTTTCACTAATAACCGCACTTTAATTCGTCACGGTTAAATAATCGTAAAGGCTTCTCAACACCGCGTTTCTGCACAGAACAAAACCAGAGCAACTAAACAAAGTTATGCCAGTTGTGCGCTAGTTTGTACACCGAGACTAATAATTACGCACACTGGATTATCTATGACTGAGGCTATTAACTAAGGCAAACTCGTGCAAGTTAGTTATTTCCAATAGAGGGACGCGCACGTGACGCAATGTGCTCATGCTTTTTAGGCGCATATCACTGGGAAACATCCATACACTCTCATTCACACACATACACAATTTAGCTTACCCAATTCACCTATACCACATGTCTTTGGACTTGTGGGGGAAACCCCGGGGGAGCACCCGGAGGAAACCCATGCGTACACGGGGAGAACATGCAAACTCCACACAGAAACGCCAACTGACCCAGCCGAGGCTCGAACCAGCAACCCACTTGCTGTGAGGCGAACGTGCTACCCACTGCCCCACCATGCAGCCAGAAAAATAACATTTTACTTTAATTACTTTAAATAATCCGAGGGCAGATTCATTCTGTGAATCATCTTAGTGTGTAAAGCTGCCATGTAGTTCAGGTCAAAAAACGTGATCTGCGCAGCATGAGTAGTCGACGTCATTTAAAAAGCGTCCCGGCAGAGCATTAAAGTCAAATATTCGCTTAGCCAACTAGTTGGTGCAACCCCGTAGTGAGCACTAAAGTTGAAGATGCTTTCATGTGAAAATGAAAGTGTAAGATGCATGTTGAAGTTTGTTTCTCACCACTGTCGCCACTGGCATGCTTGGTTTGGGACTTGTGGAGCTGCGCATCACTGGATTTTCTCTTCAGTGTTTGGGTTTTCAGCAGTGACATTTACATTACACAGAACTGGACTAAACTAAACTGAACTAAACTTCAACTCTGAAAACTGGACTGAAGCATTTTCAATTTGCTAGAACTTCTATATTAAGCTGCTTTGACACCATTTACATTGTAAAAGCACTATAGAAATAAAGATTAATTGAATTGAAATGACTGTTAGAGAATAAGTGCATGTGGTCCAGAAACCCAGGACCAGAACTCAAAGTCTGCAAAGTCCTATAGCTTTCCAATGTGACATAACCAGAACAGAGATCTGAGAAGTGTCTCATCTGAACAGGTGAATGTGGTAAAACTCAGTTATAACCAATAATTATATCCCCCTGTCTGACTTGACGAGCATTCAATTGGTTATGCCTTTGAACGTACAGTATATCTGTTCATTAACATTTTCTGTATTTTCTGTACATTTATAGTTGTGAATTGCATTATGAGACCTTAATCTGTGCTATGTCAACTTTTAATGTTAAAAATTCAACTTTACAGTTTAACAAAGTGATTTTTATTGACATTTTAGTAGTTTGTAATAATATTATGTACTGTATAAGAAATAATATATAGAGAAATAAGTCTGTAAATTAACAGAAAATGTACTGACAGTTTATTACAAGGTTTTTGTACCATAATATACCAGCCAATTTGAATGTTATCACTCGATTGAATGGGCATTATCAGTGGTTATCAGCTGATAAATATGGGCCAGTAGGGGCCTTCTGCACCTACTGGTAGGCTCATAAGGCTGCTATCATCCATCCACATGCATAATCAGGTATAGATCACATACGGCTGTGGCCGGAAGTTAACAAGAATTCATTCATTCATTTTCTTTTCGACTTAGTCCCTTTATTAATCCGAGGTCGCCACAGCGGAATGAACCGCCAACTTATCCAGCACATGTCTTTGCAGCGGATGCCCTTCCAGCTGCAACCCATCTCTGGGAAACATCCATACACACTCATTCACACTCCTACACTATGGACAATTTAGCCTACCCAATTCACCTATACCGCATGTCTTTTGGACTGCGGGGGAAACCGGAGCACCCGGAGGAAACCCACGCGAACGCAGGGAGAACATGCAAACTACACAGAAACGCCAACTGACCCAGCTGAGGCTCGAACCAGCGACCTTCTTGCTGTGAGGCAACAGCACTACCTACTGCGCCACTGCGTCGCCACGTTAACAAGAATTATTTATATTATTTATTAAATATCTTTAGTTGTATTTTATTAACATCTACCTCTACCCTGAACCCAACCATCACAGTAACATCTTCTCTACTAGTGTAGCTACTTACCATGTGGATGGATATTAAAAGCCTTCTGAGCCTACTAGTTGTGTTCTTTTTCGAGACCAGATCACTTGGTGCGCGACTCGCCGTCTTACCTCACCTCTCTCTCTCCTCCACACTGTCCAGTGATGACAATCACGCATATGCATTTTTAGGCATTAAATAAATAATATTTAATATTTAATAGTCTTCTATTTAGGGATGCTCATTTCAGTTTATTTTACCAACCGACAACCGCAGCTCGTTAACCGAATATTAACCGTTAACTGTTAATCGTTAACAGAGAAATATTAAAATATTATTTAATAAAAAAAATTGACGTGTATATTTTGTGTCACATTAAATATTTTTAAATACTGATTTATATTAACATTGTGATATTCATGATTTGTAAAGTAATACAGCTCTGGATAACTTGAAACTGCGACCACAAGTCTCTAAAAGTTATCCGTGGTCCTGACAACACAAACACTGCAGGCACCTCAATAGAAACTCTGCAGTGCTTTCATTTGATTGAAGAGCAACAGCATAACATGAGGCGCGCAGGGCGCATAAGCAGCGCGCAAAAACACTCGCGGCTGTTAATAAAACAATCAAAAAATGCCCTTCTCAACGCAAAAAGCACGTTCGCTGTGATCGGTCCCTTGTGCAGCCAAACTTTACAAATATATAAAATAATATTTTTTAATCGTTTAACTGATACCATTAATTGGTTACAAACCTACCCTTTCGGGTAACGGTTAATCCGTTATTTTGAGCATCCCTAGGCACAAGCCAACAGTTTGGTGATGCTGTTTGAGCCTTGCATCATGTATTTTTTTTTATTATGCACGGTAATACCGTATACCGAGGTAAAATAGGGAGGAGGTTTGACGGTATCAAAATTTGGATACCGCCCGAGCCTAATCCAGATACTATTAAAGTGAGTGAGAAACTGAGCATTTATTCAGCCTTAACAAATAGTCCTGAATGCTTTCACAACTGTCTGGAGTAAGAGTGTTGCATAATGCCGTATATGCAGACACAACCTTACACATTAGCTTATGCTGTTTGTTTACATTGAGGAAGGATGTGTTGTATTGTTCATACTTGTACTTACAATGGATGCTGTAACTTGTTATAAAAGGTGTAAATTAGCAAATAAAATATTTCATTAATGATCATTAATGAGTTTCTTGCACAGAAATATTGTATTCTCAGGAGTACAATGACTAATCGAGTGCCACATTCATTTTGTTGACTTAAATTTTCTGAAAGAACCACAGTTTCAACTAAAAATCTTTGTTCTACTGAAGAAAAAGTTTAATACATTAAAACACATTTCATATACATGTAGCCATAACTATTCTGGTGAGTGTGGAAGTAGCAGAAGTTAAAAGTTATTTGACACAAATGAACAAATTAGTTAAACTTCTGATATATTTATTTGAAAAGAGATTAGTGTTTTCAATATGTTTACATTTTATAAGGGCATAAACAATTTAAAATATATTTATATAGATCGTACTGGTTTCACAAAGCACATACATCCACAAACCAAGGAACCGAGGTGAAGCACAACTAAAAGCAATGGTCCTCTTCAAGACTGTGATTTTTAAGTTTTTAACTGTTAGAGAACCTAGGGTTACATTAAAATGTGTAGCTTTAAAGAGTAGCCTATTAAATAGGCGACTTTGATACATACAAACAACTATGTATACTTATCTAACAAGTTTGTGTATTTATCAAGCGGCAACCTCCCGCTCTCCCTCGGGAAGCCAATATGGAAGTAATTAAAACTGCAATTCATCGACTCGCCTTGGGGGGCTGGCTCCAGGAAATTCAGATGATTTCTGACTGCATTGGTAAATTGGCCATTTTTACAGCTGATAAAAACATGTTTACAGCCTGGTACAAAAGATGGCTTTGGTGCATATAGCTATGATTACCTATCATGACAACTGTGAGGGGTTTGTTTTATAACTCATCCATTTCCTTTTATTAAGTTATATTAAGTCTGCATAATTAGGGGCGTGGCCACTTGAGTGACAGCTAGGTCTCGCTGCTCGCTGTCTCGTCACCTCAGCTGATTCTGGCTAATTAGGCTCTGAGCTCGGCATATACATCAGATTTTTGTTTTAATTAATGTTTCTTTACATAGTCATTTGCTTTTTGGGATTATTTCCTGCATTTATCACATACTATAGCATGCTGTGTGCACTTAATTGTGCTTACAAACCATTTACGTGGCCTCCATTTCTCAGGTGAGTGAAATTATATAATTATATACCATCTCTATAAATGTATTTGCTTTATTTAAGATAATTTATCATTTATATTTTTCTTTAGACCTGTAACACACTCCAGAATCTGACAGATTGATTAGCTGTAGGCTCTAGAACAGTCATCTGAAGCATTGTCATACAGTGTTATGCTGAAGTTCATCAACAGTCCTGCATTTACTAACACAGACTATATTTGAAGTGTTTGGAAGTCATTCGCGTTTTCCTCCTGTAGAAAACTGTCATAAGAACAATGTGGCTCAATGTATTACAACAGTGTTTTTAAAAGTCTAAACATTTTATTGATGTAGTGTACAACCAAGCACATTTGGTCAGAACACAAACGAGTCGCAGCTAATGAAGTATTAAGCGTTCTCCCAAAGAAAAGTCTGTTTTAAGCCAGTTCTCAGCAAAATGCCAGCATGCCTCTGTAGCTCCGCTCAAGCTCCGACCCTTTGCCCTTGTTTGGTATCAGTGCGATTACACACAAACAAAATGGCTACGGTTGGCCACGCCTACTTGTAGCTTCTTCTTCTTTTTTATTGCATGACAAGTACAATAGCATACAAAAAATGAGGAATACAGTGCTTACATTTTTTCAAATCAAAGAAACGAATCAGTAGAAAGTAAAATAAATAAATAAATAAATAAGTAAATAAATAAAATTACAGGGGCTATATAAATTACAAAAAAAATTGCATAAGAAAAGGATTCCAAAATCGCATACATCCTTATAACTTTTTTATTTTTTGTGTCTTCTTTTGCAGTGTTCAGAAACCTATGGGTGACGTCACAGATACTACGTCTTTATCTTTTACAGTCTATGGTATTTATCTACTCAAATTTTCCTTTTTTTTCCACAAGGCTGATCCTATAATATTTGTAAATAAAACAGATTTTATTTTACTTCTAAATGTAAACACAGAATACATTATTTAGTCAACATGCAGTATACCATCACAGAATTCAATACAAAACATCTTTCTGTGTTAAAGGGATTGTTCAACCAAAAATTCAAACTTACTCACCCTCAAGTGGTTTCGAAACACTAGGTTAAATGTTTCCAGCTTTCTTGAAAGTATCTTCTTTTGTGTTCAACAGAAGAAAGAAAGTCAAACAGGCTTGGAACAAGTGAAGGAAGAGTATCCCTTTAAGCACACTTAAACAATTTATGCAAACTTTCACAGTAAGGGTTAGCATACTTTCCCTGCAAATGTATATGGCAGGGAACACTACTGAAGAATAGTACTGCATTCACTTCAATACAAATATAGCAGTATTGTCATACTGTACTGTATATAATGCAGCATGTAGCACCACACAGATGGTTATTGTAGCACCGCACAGATGGTATTTCTGTTGTTAGCATACATAAATATTAGATTTGATGATGGGTCACAGTCATCTAATGTTGATGAATTTAAATATCTAGGCCTTTGGCTCGATGCTGAGCTGTCCTTTAAACCCCATATTGATTTTATAATTAAAAAGTCATCGGTGCTTAGGTTCTCTTTATTGTTCTATTAATTGTTTTTCGTTTAAAGTAAGAAAAAATTGATCTCTCAATTATTTTTTCCTATTATTGATTACGCTGATATTATTTATCACAATACCTCTGATATTAATCTAAAAACTTTAAATACTGTCTTCAATTCTTTGTATAAGTTTGTTTTAAGATGTCCCTACAGAACCCATCATTGCATTTTATATGAAACTCTTGGTTTGCTTCAACTTAAGTTTTGCAGACAGTATCATTGGTATTTGTTTTTTTTTTTTAAATGTGTTTATCTTAGTTTTCCCTCTTATTTAAAGCAGTTTTTTTTGTTCCATTTACCTCATCATATTCACTTCGACATATGCAAGAGAATTATTTTTTTTGTTCCCAGAATTGCAACAGAAAGTGGCCGCAGGTCCGTTCGATACAAAGCTCCTTCTGACTGGAAAAATCTCCCTTCCTTTTTCAGATCAATTAAATCATTTAGTCTTTTCAGGGCTGATTTATTTTCTTTTTTGGAAACAATTTGTGAATGTTATTAATATTGGTTCCAAATATATAATTATATGTTTATTATTTATTTGTATATCAAATTGTTTGTACTTTTGATTATACGTTTTTGTTTATTTAGGCTTTAGATTGTGGGAAGTGTTTCAGGTGAAGTGTTGCTGCTTGTTTGTTTGTTCTGTTAGTTGTATGTTTGTTATGACGTGTTGTACTCTGTTTGATTTACGAACTTCTTAGGGACCCCCTCGAAAATGAGATGATTCATCTCAAGGGGCTATCACATTCAATAAATAAATTCAAATTCCAAAATAAATAATGCTATGTTTGATCTATGTTTATTTCTTTAATGATTAATTAATCATTTTCGTTCAGGGAACAACTCTCACTTTGTTGTTTATTAGAATGCATATTACTAGCACATTGGCTGTTTATTAGCACTTTACTGATGCCTTATTCTGCATGACCACATTTAAGATCCTGTAATTCTACCCCATGCCTAAATTTATTAACAACCAAATTATAAATAAGCACCAAATCAGATGTTAAGCAAATAAGTCAGTCATAGTTAATGGTTCATTAAAAGTGAGAAATGGTCCCCAAACTACAGCTTTATTAAACAACACAACGATAAAAGGAGCCTAGAAAGTGATTCCAAAATCATTTTATCAAGACTTTTCTGGCTGATCTGGCAGCTGTGGGTAAAACATATATTCCTGATATGGAGGTGGAGCTGATGTGCCTGAGTGGTGTGTAACTGAGGGACCAAACTGGCCCAGAGCTCCACCATAATAAGAGGGAGCGAACTGACCTGGAGGTCCAGGATAAGCAGGAGGCCCAAACTGACCCAGAGGAGGTCCAGGGTAACTAGGTGGACCACCCTGATCCAGAGGAGGTCCAGGATAACCAGGAGATGGAAACTGACTGACAGGAGGTCCATAGTTACCAGGTGCACTAAACTGGCCAGGTGGTCCAGCCATATTTTGTGGTTGGACTGATGGAGCTGTAGGACGCGGGTTGGGACCTGCAATGCCTGGTGGTGGATTCCAAATTCCAAAGTCACTATTTGTAGCACCATTTGCACCTGATACAGGCTGAAGAGGAAGAACCACTATTGGGAATTTAATCTCTGGATCTGATGCATATTTCACATCCAGGTAAACCTAGACACAGATGACAAACCAATTATTGAGACTGGACAATGACAACAAACTCATCTCTGTTTGAGCCTTGTTTTAAGACTGTAAATACATCAAGATCCAGCTTTAAATACAACTCAATCACACAGTTCACATCATTACAAGTGACTGTTTTAGGTTTGTTCGATTTAAACCATGGCTGCAGACAGCAGTCAATAAGATGAGCTGAGTACAGTTGGGTGGCGGAGATGAAAACAGCCGACAAGTCGGACACTTGGGGCTCTCATAATTTTCTGCAGTCATGACAGACCACATCAACGAACAATGATGATCACATTACATATTAAGTATTTAATAGACTGATATTTGAGTTATTCATTAAAAATAATTATCCAAATAAGTAATATTTATGTGCCAGCTGGTATGGATTATTTATGTTATTATGTGTCTCATTGTTTTTTTTTTTTCTTTCGATGACTCAAGTTCACTTCCTTGTTTTGTCTACTTCTGTACCTGATTGGCTGGTTCAATAAAGATTGCTTCAATCAATCCTGTCTCTGGCTCATCCTGATTGGTTCCTATGGTACAACAAGGTTCCAGTGTCAGCTAATCGTCTTGCTCTAGCTTCCTTTAGCTCTAGACTTATCTGCCAGTAGCTTGTCAACCTTTTATGGCTTAGTTTGACTGTTGCTTCTGTGCTCTTCAACTGCTTTATCTAATAGTGCTTATGTCGCCACTTTGTTCAGATATATATATTCAGTCTTCAACTATTTACATCATGTTGTCATTTTGATATAGTCGCTGTCTGTTTTTACCAGTGTGCAACTATTCATTCTGTTTTCTGTTTCTCCACAGAGGTTTGGTTGAAAGACTGGTAAGCAAGTAGGTCATGTGACATACATTTCAAATTGCAACACATAGGAGTTTCAACTGTCTAGAAATACACTAGGGAAGGTGCTGAGTGCCAAGCCTTGTATTTTTGGTTAAGTGTATAATATATTTTAGGTAAGACATCTTTGGACACTGAAGACTTATTTTTCATATTTGTGTTCATTAGACTAGATTAGAGGGGATTAGATATTAGTAAAATTGTTTTGATTGTTTGTGGTCATTACTTTGAGTACAATTTTCATTGAGTGTTTGTTTTAACCGAATCCTCACTCCCCTAGACTGCCCAGGGGTTGTAACAGTAATGAAGCTGAATACAGTAAAGCATCTGTGTGAAAAAAGTCCAAAATGAACCAACAATATGGACATAACTAATAAACAAATTAACTTAAAGTAATAAAGAAAAAATGTATGTAATATCTTGATGAATATGATTTATGGGATGAGATGGCATGAAAAGTTCATTGTTTTGTTTTGAAAGACCATATATGAAAATGTGTTCTATGTACAGCTGGAGTTTTAAAGCCAACGATAAACTTCTGGTGAAAGCTTAATGTGACTATTTTCCATTTCACAAGGTCGTTTTTACAGCATCGATGTTATAATGTAATTGCAATACATTCAGTTAAAAAGACTTAACATTCATTTAGTTGTTCAAGCATAAAACGAGATGAAAGACCGTTATAACCACTAGCGCCGTCAGTAGCAACAGGCTAGCACAGAAAAATTCCACTGAAAATACTGGGGTAAAATAAACTGTCATATTTTAAAGACATGGCGGGGGGAAATGGAATTTAATGCAGTGCTTTATGCCCGATCCGAGACCCACTTCATATCATATATCTAACAGGCAGTGAAGATCGCTGTTTTTTAAAGAAATCAGATCTTAAACTTGACAATTTTGTAATAGAAAGACAGTCCACAAAAGTCCATGTGCATACAGCCCATTAGTAGGAGCAGTATTAATGTCAATAAAATGTCTTGATAAACAGAAACTTGGCAGGTCTGCTGTGCCAGTAACATTAATGAAGCTGTGCGCTCCGATCCAGTCATTTAATGAATTAACAGCACAATGAAGCAGACTATATCTATTAATGGTGGTTTATTATGTTTTTGACAATATTATAGTCTCATCTTTTTTGTCAACAATAATGTGGTTCATTCTTTAGATGCTGTAACTCACCCTCAGTCTGTACTCAATCTTGAGGATTCTACAGTTTAGAATTGAGACTGTAAGGCTGGGAGGAATGGACAGCACTGTGGTGATGGTTTTCTTTGAGTTTGGCTCAATGGGTTCCCCCACTTCTTTAAAAAGGTCGTGTGTGTGAAGTTTTCTCTTTCCTCTGGCAAAAAAACTGTGTTTTTCATAGAGGCAGTACTTAGGCTTGATTGAACGAGAGGAATTATTTTGAACTTCAGCCAAAACTTTTAAGCCCTCTCCTGCAGAAACACAACAATTAGGTCATTAGATCATTAGTTATAAAAAAACTAATCATAAAATGATCACTGGAAACTATGTTTCTGTCTGCCATTTTGACAAAACTGTCATTCAGATATTCAGAATTATGTGATGTAAGATATAAAAATCAAGACTGTTCTGTGAACTGTATGTGTTGGATGTGATCCTTAATTAGCTTCTGTGTTAATGGAACATCATTCCTGTGAGAAAACATAATGCATACTTATTCCATACACCTAAACTTAACCCCAACTATAAATTATTCCCTAAACCAGAGTGGATTAATAGTTGGGTTAAAAATTATATAGAAGTACATAACCCTAACTTTAAGCCTAAACTTGACATAATGACAAACTTATACCTTAAATCTGATTGGAATGTTACTCCATTAGGACCAGAAACCTGTCCTAATTGTTGAAATCAAACTAACCCTGTCTATATGCAGTCATGTAATTCAATCTCTGAAAATAACGTTTATAAATTTTGCCACAAGTCTATGCAGGATTACTTAAACTGAGAAGTATAAACAAAAAGGTATAAACCAGTTCTGCAAATTGTGTGTGGGCTGGTGTTACGCCTGAGCATATTGGTGGGTTGTTTCTGTCTCGCTGTGTGTGTGTGTGTGTGTGTGTGTGTGTGTGTGTGTGTGTGTGTGTGTGTGTGTGTGTGTGTGTCTCTCATTCTACTCTCTCTCTCATTTCACATTTCACATTTTAAGTGCTTAATTGGTATGACAAATAACTGTATATTCATATTTCCAAAGCAGTGCAGCGTCGCTGCGTACAAAGACAGTGCAAAAAGGGCAGTGGTGCAAACAATTGTGAATATAAAATATAATGCAGAGAAAACACAGATAGAAATAAAATAAAATAAAAAAATTGATTAATAAAACAAAAATAAAAATTGATTAATAAAAATAAAAATAGATTAATGGTAATATATAAAACAGGATAAAGGTAATGACAGTAATATCAAAAGTAATTCCACAAGTAAAGAGTTCAGTTGTGTGTTGGAGACAGTG
The DNA here is from genome assembly GCA_903798195.1 of Danio kyathit. NCBI lineage: Eukaryota > Metazoa > Chordata > Actinopteri > Cypriniformes > Danionidae > Danio > Danio kyathit. The sequence continues at coordinate 52,714,791 of LR812523.1, read as the reverse complement.
GAGCGGGTCATTGTTGGTTTCTCAGACGGTGGCAGGAGTGCACAAACTGAGCTGCTAACACACAGCAGCGCACACACTCCCCCAGTAAGATGGGCAGTTTCTCACTGTTCAACAGGGACTCAAAGTTGTTGTGTATGTGTGTGAGTTTCGGGTAGAACTTTTCCCGGATCTCAAAGTATTTCGGGCACTCAGTGAGGAAGTGCAGCTCCGTCACATCCGCTCCTCCACCAGCAGCCATGTTTGTCTGTGCCGGCCGGCCTCTATGGCCAGCTGGTGTCCGCTGAGTCTGTATCTGCTCAGGGTGTTCCTCAGACCTTTATCTGTCATTGTGTGAAGATAGTCTGCCAGAGTATTGTCTCTTCAGGGCTACACAACACTGCATTTTGCTTTGCAGTTGTGTTTGAGTGTCCTAGTTGTGTGTGTAGCTTTTCTTGATCAGGTGTGTGATCCGAGTCAGTGGCAGGAGTGTGTTCAGCCCCTCAGGAGACGTCTCAGAGACCCTGAAGCTCTGGGCCAGCTGGGAGAGTGGGTCTGCTCTTCTGCTCAGCTCTCTGTCCTGCAGGGCTTTATAGTGGTATGAATCCGGGTCGCTGAGTTATAAGTGCTTCCAGAATTTGACAGCTCTTTTCTGTATCTTTATAATAGGTAAATATTGGCTTAATTCTGCCCTGCATGCGTTGTTTGTTGTGTGCCGGTGGACGTGTAGAATGTTCTTACACAGCTCTGTGTGCAGGGTATCTATCGGGTGTTTGTCCCATTTGGCCAGATCTTGCTCAGGGTTTGTCAGTGGACCCCACACCTCACTGCCATAGAGGGCGATCGGCTCGATGACTAACTGTAGGATGTTCAGCCAGATTAGAACAGGGATGTCTATGGGGCAATGGGGTTTTATGGCGTAGAAGGCTCTGCAGGCTTTATCTCTCAGCTCATTCACTGCAGGATTAAAGTTTCCAGTGGAGGTGATCTTTAGGCCTAAATAATTATACCGTGATGTGCGTGTTATCTGGTTGGTGCCTAGTGTGAATGTGCGTTGTGTTCCCTGGGATCTGGATCTTTTTTGGAAGGTTATGATTTTGGTTGCTCAGGTTGACGGTCAGGGCCCAGGTCTGGCAGTACTGGTCCAGCAGCTGAAGGCCCTGTTCGGTTGGCGATAGCAGCGGCAGGTCATCTGCGTACAGGAGGCATTTTATCTATGTACATTGATTTAATAGGGTCATAAGTTTTTCCTCCTATACCACTTTCAATCAACTTATAAAGTAACCCTTGCTGCCAAATTGAGTCGAATGCTTTTTTTAAGGTCAATAAAGCATGCGTATATTTTACCTTTATTTTGGACAGTGTGTTTTTCAATTAGCGAATGCAGTGTATAAATGTGGTCGGATGTGCAGTATTTTGGTAGAAATCCAATTTGACTTCTGCTTAAGACAAGCTACAGCCGGCAATCAACGAGATTAGCCGAGCGGGGGCGGGGGCTGAGTTGAAAACGGAGCTGTCAAGCCGGACACTTCGGGGCTCAAAGTTGCTGCTGTCATAATGACCGATCACATGGAGGGATCATTTATTTATTTGTTTATTTATTGCAATAACAACAAAAGATTTACAGTACACATAAAACAGAATACAGTCTCTACAAACTATAGTTCATTTTTAAACAATAAGTGAATTATGAATTAAAAGTAGCCTATATAACAAATGCATGAGAAATAAGGGGAAAACGAGAGAGCACATATTAAGCAAATAAATATCAACGAATAGGCCTGTTAAACAAAACAATAAGCACAAATTCTTGGAGTTTAAACATCAGTCTTTGGGCTACTAGATGTTGAATGGTATGTCAATACTGTTCCAGTGCTTGTTTGAATATGTTAAAAAGGGGTTTACATTTATTTACGTTTATAGATATAAAACTTTCCAATAGATATTAGTGTAAAACCCAAAACAAGGTGTTTTGATTAAGTCTTAAGCAATGATTAAGATTATTTTGGATAATAAAAGCATTTTTTAAAAAGCACTTTAATCCAAAAAAAATTGAACAAAAGGACTAAAATAAATGAGCTACACTTAGTCGAAAATACCCAGAAAGAGCAGGTACACCAATGTCACTTTTAACATTTCTGCATAAACAGCTTGACAGGAAATAAAATATTTTATAATCATAAATTTTCATATTTAATAAAATATTTTTTTACTTAATTTGTTAAGAAATCTTCATAGGGGTGTCAGGATCAATGATGATAATTATTTTATTACAAGTCTGTAAAACTTATTTGAGTTAATATTTAGGTTATTTACTAAAATGTATAATTTAAATTGTTTATGGAGCTGAATACAGTCTGTAAAAAAAGGCAGAATAAACCTGCAAACAATCTAGTTATCATGAACAAATTATTAAACAAAAGATGATACTGCAGTAAAATATACGTAGTCTTTTAATAAGCATGATGTGTACAAGATAGAGAGGGTATGAACAGTTAATTGTTTGTTTTGAAATTTGTGAGATGGAATTTGTCCAATAATAAACGCGAAACACACGTGGTTGTTGTCATGCGGAGAACTCAACCAATCATGTAACATCAGTGTCGTCATCGCAGGTCCTGCAGATGCTGCACAGGCTGAATCAGTCGTCTGATCTCGGAGCGCTGTCGCGGTACTTTGATGCCACATGTGACAGTCACATGGCGTCGGCGCAGCATCAATCGGGCCAAAATTTCAAACCGGCATGCACCGCTTTAAGACAGATTTCGATCGATCTGCGCAGCACTGCATGAAGTCGAACGCACCTATTATGTGTCATGATGAAGTCCAGTAGTCGGGCATTTATTAAACTACAGAATAACTTTCTCAAGTTGCTGCTTACACAAATACCTCTGCGATTATTAGGGTCAAATGTATCTCCATTTTTAAAAATGGGTGTAATCAATCCTTGATTCCAGATATCAGGGAAGTGACCAACACTCAGGACTAGATTAAATAATTTTAGGATGGCTGATTGAAATTTAGGGCTGGTTTGTTTTATCATTTCGTTTAATATTCTGTCAGGTCCAGATGCTTTTTTTAGGTTTAAGAGATTTAATTTTGTTTTTAAGTTCCATTATAGTGATGGGGAAAGTCTAATGGGTTTTGATTATCTTTGATAGTTGATTCTAGTGTTGCCAGTTTTTTTGTTATTTGACTTTGACTACAGTTTGTGTCTGTTTCTACTTTATTAAATAGTGTTAGGAAATGGGTTTCCCACATTTCTGAATTTTGAAGCGGTAGTTCTTCATGATCATTTTTGATCAAGTTTTTCCAGTTGTCCCAGAATTGATTTGAGTTAATAGAGTTCTCTATTGTTGTCATTTGTTTTTGGGTATATTGTGCCTTTTTGATTCTGAGTGTTTGTTTGCGTTGTTTTAGTGTTTCACAGAAAAGAAGCCGGATCTCTGCATTATTTGGATCTCTGTGTTTCTGATTTGATACGTTTCTGAGGATAGACATTCTTGATCAAACCAATTTTTGTCATTTTTGGGTAGATTATTTTGTCTGGTTTTTATTTTTAATTTTGACTGTTTAGCTGTTCTTTCGAATATATTGTTGAAGTCTTTTACTGCCATATTAACTCCTTGTTTGGTGTGGGCATAGGCATGAATCAGGAAGTTATCTTGAAGTTCTTGTGTTTTTTGGGTATTTACTGCATTCTGGTAGTCTTCTGCACTGTTCTCAGCCCATCTGTATGGTTTTCTGATGTTATATAGTGTATTGGGCTGTGTGCAGGGGTCTGTTATTGTCTTTTTGTGGTATACAGTAATTTGGCTATGGTCAGAGGGTTGGGTAAGTTCTCTTACAGTGAATGCTCTGAGAGATGAAGGGTCTGTTATCATATAGTCTACTGAGCTATTGCTAACAGGTGAGCAGAATGTAAATCTCCCGTGTGTGTCCCCTCTTATCTGACCGTTGACAATGTACAGTCCTAGACTCCTGCATATTTGCAGGAGTGCTTTTCCACTTTTGTTGACTTTATGATCGTAGTTGTTTCTGTGAAGGTGTGAGAAGCTGGTATACCTGGTAAGTTGCTGTTGATGTATTTGCTTCCCTGTGCGTTGGTGGAGTCTGGCTGTACTCCTGTTCTGGCATTCATGTCTCCACAGACGAGCATGTGTCCTTGGGCCTGGAAATGGCTCGTCTCTTTCTCCAATGTGTCAAACGTGTCTTCGCTGTAGTAGTTGGTGGGATGTATATGGCACATAAGAAACACATAAGTCTTTTTGGGACGACAGTAGATCCTTGTGGATTTTGAGCCATGCGTGATATTTTCCAGTTTTAACTGTGTCGATGTACTTGTGGAGTTTTGAGTTGTACCAGATGATTTGTCCTCCTGAGTCTCTCCCTTGAGTTGTGTTGAGTTTTTGTGAGGGAAGAATAATTTCTCTGTAGTTGGGTGGGCAATAGGTGGTGGTGTTTGTTTTGCTCCATGTCTCCTGGAGAATTATAATGTCTTTATTTTTTATGTTTGTGTGGAATTCTGTGTTTAAGCTTTTTAGTCCAAAGAATGATGATTTTAAGCCTTGTATATTCCACAATGATTTTGACAGGGTCATTTGGAGATAAGTAAAGTTCTTGTTTTTAAATTTGAGATAAACTTTTACTAATATATATATATATATATATCTTGGCACGATCTGGGTTTTTTGGCTGTGTCCAGAGCTGGGCCGCAGTCTCTGTTGTTGTGGGCTGGAAATGTCTTGTGTGGGGTGGGGGTCCCCAGTGATGTCCAAGTGGAGGTCATTTTATGTTTTCCATGTGGTGAGGTGGTGAGAGTCTGTTTGGTGTGTGGGATGATGTCTTTCTGCCCCATGCTGTCTTTCAGTGCTTTTGCAAACACATTGACTTTGTCCTTTCGCTCTCTCTCGTCCTGTCCTGTTCCTGTTTCCAGGTCGCCCCGCCCTAATTGGACGTGCTGCGTGCGTGCGCTGTGGTTGGTGCTTGGAGAATGCAGAATCTTTTGAAAAGGAGACCGATGGAGTCAGATCGCGGGGGGAGAGACAGAGAGCTTTCCAAAGAATGTGTCTTTCTTGTTTAAAACCTGTTGTAGTGATTCCTTGTTGATCTTAAATTGTGAACTTTAAGGTGCTCTCCACCTTTTTCCTCTCCCCTCCTTGTTGTGACTGTCACGCACATATTTGTATGATAAAGCTGTAAGCTGAGAGCCGTAGGGGCTGAGTGCCATTTACTTTGACACTGATATTTTCTCCTGTTTTTGGCTTCGTTAAGGAGTAAGGGTAATATTTCTAATTTATTTTTCTGCTTTTCTTTTGGTCATTAGGTAAGTTATCTTCAGGGTGGAGTTAGTCCATGCTTTGTTTATTATTTTGGCCTTGCTCAGCTCAGATTTCTGGTTAATTTCAAGCCTAAAATGTGTAGCTTCCTTACCAATTATTAAGTGAAGTTTCATAAACTAATTTCGAGAGGAGCACGTGATATGATTGACCGCAGCTGGTCTCTCATCTACAATCATTAGTTAGCCAATCAGATGAATCCGAACTCACTATAAGTAGCCTAGCAAAATTACTACCTTATCTTCATATTCCGAAGCAGCTAACGACAGGTCCGCTCCAGCTCCTCCGAAAGCTACTCACGGACAACCAACCTCCTACTTACTCCAGCTACAATACCACCAGCTTTACCATCAACATCAACAAAAGAGGCTCTAGCAAGAGGGTAAAGGCCCATCCACTCCACTCCAGCCAGAACTCAACGCCTCAATTTACTTTAAATGCCACCTACCTCTTCCAGCATCATCACACGTCTCTCATCTCCAACAAATGACAGTCACAGAACTCCGCTCAGCATCTGGATTAGATGAGAATGTATCCTTATCCGATCTTGGCAGTAAAACGAACCCTGCCTGAGGGGCGTCGCGCTAAGGAAGCGCCGTGACACGGCGTGAACATGACAGTTGATAGCATTGCACACCAGACTTCACATGTTATTTATATGGAACTTTTCAAATAGTGCTCTGTGGCACGGCAGAATACGAACAGTGTCCTGTGTCATGACTGAGCGCTGCAGACAGCCGCCGACTCACGGCGCAGGGGCGCGTATGTTTAGAATTCAATGCATGGCGGGACGCTGCGTGGTGCCGAACGGCGCGCGACCTGCTTTGCGCCCCATTCGCGCAGGGCTTCGGCGCTTGACAGAGGGCGTGTCTGAAGTTCAGGCTGGCGCAATTGTCATAGCAGCGTCGGCTAATGAAATCAGTCAGCAATAGGCCACTGTCTGAGTTGGTGTATTTGCACGCAGCAATCTGATTTGCTGACGCTTCCGCCGGCGCTTGAAGAGTTGAGCGGGTCCCAGCTTCTGCAGCGAGCAACGTCTCTGAAGCGGCGTCGACGGATCCACAATGCAGTTCGGCAATGCCTGACGTCACCCATTCAAAGTGAATGGGAAGTGTTAAGGCTGACGCCCCGTGTGAATGGGGCGTTGGGCTCTCCTTCCTTAAGCGCTAGAATGGCTGCTCATTTTATAACAATTTAATTTCATCCCCAGTAGATATCCACCTTTACACAGACGCTAGCCCTGCCGTAGGCTTCAGGGGACATTACCATGGCCGCTGGCTCGCTACAGACGGTCCATATAGCGGAGAAATGAATGGCCAGCCTCCAAGATTCTTGTTCACTGTACAACAAAGCCATTGTTCACTGCATTAATGGAGGCATTATCATTCTCCCGCTCTAATACTGCTTCTCCATCACTTTATTTGGACTTCAGCCAAATAAACAACTCATTATAACTGTTGTACATGTTCATGGTTTCATAACTAAATTTCTGACTCTCTCTCTCGCTTTTATTTCCAGAAACTGGTACCAGAAGTAGAGCCGCATCCAACTTCCAAACTTTTTTCATCCCCCCGTACAACACTTCATTCCCTAATTTCCCCGCTTACAATCAGTCCATTCATCACATATCTCCATTCACAAACACATCCAGCCATCGCTATCAAAGCTATCTAAGCAGAATCCAAATTTTTCCACAAGTTAACATTTGGTTCCACATCGGATTTCTATACCAGCCTTCTTACCGACTCCACGTCAGCTTCGAAAGGGCGGGGGGCACAACCCAGCCACGTCAGCTTCTAAAGGGCAGGGGCACGACCAAGCCACATCAACTTACCAAGGGCCAGCCAGCATGACCCAGCCATTTAAGCTTCCTCCTTCCAGCTCTGAGTATCACTCAGCTTTCTCCCCTAATCACTCACCTAACTCCTTCAGGAGTTCATTCCCCCAACCCCCCCAAATAATGCATTTATTTAATATTTTTCTATTTTTATTTATTTACAATTTATTTATATATATGTACATCTATATGCACCCACGCATATAAATATACATTTATATATAGTGCTGTCACTCCCAAGCTCTAGCTCCCGCAGGAGCGGTTCCGAGCACCTGACCCCCGCAGGGGTCATCGCCCAACCGCCACTCACCTTTCAGCTGAGACCTCCACCTGCCCTTCCTTTTTCCCGGTCCCAGCTGGAGACGGCACATACAGCTCTAACTCCCACAGAAGTGCCCACGAGCTGTGACTCCCGCAGGAGTCTTCTAAACGCCCTCTCCAGGCCCTAGTTTTCCCCATTATATATATATATTTTTTTTTTTCCCAGAGATGGGTTGCGGCTGGAGGGGCATCCGCTGCGTAAAAATGTGCTGGATAAGTTGGCGGTTCATTCCACTGTGGCGACCCCAGATTAATAAAGGGACTAAGCCGACAAGAAAATGAATGAATGAATATATATATATATATATATATATATATATATATATATATATATATATATATATATATATATATATATATATATATATAGTGCTGTCACTCCCAAGCTCTAGCTCCCACAGGAGCAGTCCCGAGCACCTGACCACCGCAGGGGTCATCGCCCAACTGCCACTCACCCTTCAGCTGGGACCTCCACCTGCCCTTCATCTTTCCTGATCCCAGCTGGAGATGGCCCATACAGCTCTAACTCCCGCAGTAGTGTCCACGAGCTTTGACTCCCGTAAGAACACTGAAAAGTGTTCATATCTACTTTGAACTAATTGACAACAAACATAAACTAAAACAAATATAAAAATATATAATCTTACCAAGATGGTATGCCATTTTCTCAGTGCTTATGTTAATAGAGACACTCCCAGAGGTGAAGAACATCATTTGTTTATCTTTGGATCCATACTGAGGAGCCTAAACAAGTATAAACAATACTTCTTGAGGATTAGTTGCCTAAAAAGACAGAGGGAATGTATGGTATACTGTAGATTAGAAAGACAGTACATGACGTTTTAGTCTTAGTCTTACCATTAGTTCGGGATTGGTAACAACAGGACTGGGAACATAGTTAAACTCTGCTTTGGCTTTGCTAGACACACGCATTGATCTGGATAGTTTTGTCTCCAAAGTGTAGAGAACTTTTCCAACTGAACCTTTGTAGGTTGCTGGAAAGTGCCTGTAAATGAACAGCATGAAAGTCTCACTTGTTAAATTGTTTAAAAATATAGCTTAGAAATATAAAATAATAAATGAACAGTTCAGATGCAAAAGCCTTTAAAAAAACATGAAACCTCTTTTCTTGTAAATAAGCACTTTTTATCAGGCTCCTCTGATTAGGCTCAGAAGTTTCATTTTATATGTAATCATAAGGTTATTAGCTAGTAAATAAAATAACTTTTTTTCATAAATGTCACTTTAGACAATTCTTTGGTTTTTAACAAATTAGATTTTCTTTTGCGTCAAAACCAGCTAAATCCACGTCTGCTTAGTTCGCAAAAAACTCTAAATCCACCTATCGGGACAAGACAGTGTATTTACTTGAAAAATCACTAAAGATGCAATTAGAAATTATTTTTCCAAACATAAAACACATACACAAACCACCTAAAATTAAAAATACATCTGTCAAGTAAGTGGCGGATCATTCCGCTGTGGTAAACCAGAGAAAAAGCAGAAGGAAAATGAATTAATGAAATCTGTCAAGTGCATTAATTAATAATATTAAAACTGACATTATTTCAATCCTAACAATCTGTTGTCATTTCTGATATTTGGGATTTAGGTAATGCAAGTAGAGCAATGTAAACATTTAATTTAAAAACCAATTAAGAAATTGTATAAACATATTTAGGGAAACATTTAAGAGGATCAACAGTAATCTACATAACTGCTTACAGGGGGAAAATAAGGCTAAAAATTACTAGATTAATGATAGATAGATAGATAGATAGATAGATAGATAGATAGATAGATAGATAGATAGATAGATAGATAGATAGATAGATAGATAGATAGATAGATAGATATGTGTGTGTTTTAATACCCTAAAATTAATATTAAAGCTCGATGTACTGATCATATATTAAAATGCTTCCTTGAATGGGCTGTTAAATAGATGTGAATTTAACAATTAAGGCAAAAAAAATAATAATAGTAAACAGAGAACGATGAAATATATTGACGGGCTCATTCTGTATAATGTGCACGGGCGCCGAGCGCGTTCACGTGAGAGCATGTTTGCTGTTTGCGTGTCTAATCCACCTGTGGAAGCAAGTTCAAGTCAAACAGTGAGAACAGCGCCTACTAGAGTCACAGAATACGATGGTCGCAGAATTTAGTGTAACACCCATGGGTAACTGCAGTGTGGATAAACGGGCGTGGCAAAAGTTTTTTCATTGGTCAAAGTTTTTTTTCCGGTAGGGGCGTGGCAAAAGGTTTTTCATTGGTCAAAGGTTTTCTTTCTGGTCAAATGCGTTGGCCAATCAGCAATCACTAAACGCTTGAACAATGGCAACGGTAAAGCCGTGAACACACTGAACTTTTCTTTTCATTAGGTGCGTTCGACATGAAGCACAGCTGCAGCCGGTGACCAACGAGATTAGCCGAGCGCAGGCGGGGGCGGAGTTGAAAACGGAGCCGTCAAGCCGGACACTTCGGAGCTCGAAGTTGCTGCTGTCATGATGACCGATCACATGGCGGGATCATTCATTTATTTGCTTATTTATTGCAATAACAACAAAAGATTTACAGTACAAATAAAACAGAATACAGTCTCTACAAACTATAGTTCATTTTAAACAAGGGAATTATGAATTAAATTTAAGTAGCCTATATAACAAACGCATGAGAAATAAGAGGAAAACGAGAGAGCACATAAAAAGAAAATAAATATCCACAAATAGGCCTATTAAACAAAACAATAAGCACAAATTCTTGGAGTTTAAGCATCAGTATTTGGGCTACTAGATGTTGAATGGTATGTCAATACTGTTCCAGCGCTTGTTTGAATATGCTAAAAAAGGGTTTACATTTATTTACATTTATAGATATAAAACTTTCCAATATATATTAGTGTAAAACCCAAAACGAGGTGTTTTGATTAAGTCTTAAACAATGATTATTTTGGATAATAAAAACATTTTTTAAAAAGCACTTTAATCCATAGAGATTGAACAAAAGGACCACAATAAATGAGCTACACTAAATAGAAAATACCCAGAAAGAGCAGGTACATCAATGACACTTTTAACATTTCTGCATAAACGGCTTAACAGGAAATAAAATATTTAAGAATCATACAGTTTTATATTTAATAAAATATTTTTTACTTAATTTGTTAAGAAATCTTTATAGGGGTGTCAGGATCAATGATGATAATTATTTTATTATAAATCTTTAAGACTTATTTGAGTTAATATTTGGTCATTCACTAAAATGTATAATACAGTAGTCTGTATAAAAAAGGCAGAATAAACCTGTTCAAACAATCTAGACATGAACAAATTATTTAACAAAAGATGATGGTGCAGTAAAATATTTGTAGTCTTTTCATAAGCATGATGTGTACAAGATAGAGAGGGTATGAAAAGTTAATTGTTTGTTTTGAAATTTGTGAATCGGAATTTCTCCAGTATTAAACCCGAAACACACGTGGTTGTTGTCATGCTGTGAACTCGGCCAATCGTGTAACATCAGTGATGTCATCGCAGCTCCAGCAGCCGCTGTTCAGGTGCTGCGCGGGCTGACTCAATCGTCTGATCTCGGAGCACTGTCGCGGTACTTTGATGCCACATGTGACAGTCACATGGCGTCAGCGCAGCATCAATCCGGACAAAATTTCTAACCAGCATGCACCACTTTAAGACAGACTTTGATCGATCTGCGCAGCGCTGCATGAAGTCGAACGCACCTATAGACTTCCATTCATACGCACGCGAATGCGTCAGACCGGAAACGCAGGGTCCTGCGTCAGATTTTGCAGGTTGCTGCGGAGCAAAGTTTAAACTTGGTGAACTCTGACCTGCGAAATCGCATCACTTGACTGCGTGAGACCAATCCAGGATCAAAACATGACCTCTCTGAACAGAAATTTAAAACATTGAGCAATCGCTCGCTTTTTAAATGTCTAATCATTTTGTTTAATCCCGCCCCTTTTCGCAGCGCCGTACCACAGAATTTCGCAAGCTCAAACTCTAGTGTGACTTCGGCTTAAGATGTGATGTTGACAGCTTTAAACACATGTGTATTAAGATTTACGATTAAAACTAATTGGTAATTTGTTTAGGTGTCCATTTTTGTGCCAATATTTTGAGACCTCTACACATGATACACAAACATCGCACAGTTCATCACGATTGTAAGTACCCATTATTTTGCGGTATGCATTTTAAGATAATTTCTTTGGGTCATGTGATGACGTGAACCGCGATCCCTCATAAAAATCTGACATATGCCAATGTGTACGTGCAAATTAGCCTACATACATGACATTCATCTTGATATGTGGATTTTACATCTAAAACATGTCATTTATGCAACATGCATTTAGAAATATAGCAAATATGTTCACTTAGAGAAAAAGTCCACAAAAATCATATTATAAAATATAGGTTAGGAACATGCATGTACATATTTCTAATTCCAATGGTTGGAAACACATGTGGCCTTTTTTGCAACATTTCACAATATATGTTGCATATATGACATTTTATGCAAGTAAAATCTTAAAAACAAAGTTATATATTTGTTTACATGTTTATATACATTTTTATAACATTACCTAGGACATTCCAATGCAGTGTTTCTCCAATAACGGTGGAGTTTTTGTGCTCATGGTAAGTTTGACAATGTCAATGAGTAATTTTAACTAAACATTAACGCTTATCTTGGGCATCTGTAGTCTGTTGAATGCAAATATAGTAAGTTAACAATTTTAATAAAATAGAAAAGTTTATATATATATATATATATATATATATATATATATATATATATATATATATATATATATATATATATATATATATATATATATATACACACATGAATATATGTGTATATGTATGTATGTATGTATGTATGTATATATATATGTGTGTGTGTGTGTGTGTGTGTGTGTGTGTGTGTGTGTGTGTGTGTGTGTGTATATATAAATATATATATATATATGTACACACATATACATGCATATACACACTGACCACTTTATTAGGTACACCTTACTACAGGGGTGTCAAGGTCAATTCTTGGAGGACCGCAGCTCTGCACAGTTTTGCTCCAACCCTAATCAAACACAGCTGATCCAAATAATCAAGGTGATCAAGACTCTTTTGAATGCCTTGATTATTTGTATCAGCTGTGTTTGATTAGAGTTGGAGCAAAACTGTGCAGAGCTGCAGTCCTCCAAAAATTGACTTTGACACCTATACCTTACTAGTACCGCGTTGGACCCTGTTTGCCTTCAGAACTGCCTTAATCCTCTGTGGCATAGATTCAACAAGCTACTGCAACAGGCTAAATATTTCTGAGATTTTGGTCCATATTGACATGATAGCATTACACAGTTGCTGCAGATTTGTCAGCTGCACATCCATGATGCAAATCCAGCATCAAGGTGCTCTATTGGATTGACATCTGACTAATATATATATATATATATAACTGTATGTGAGCATTAAGATATTTAAAGGTCTCAAACACAAATTTTCAATTTACAACTACCAATGTCGCAAAAATAATTTTTAAAACTAAATTTAGCCACTAGATGGCAGCACAAGACCATTTATTGTGGATTGCTGCACCTGTAGGCTTGTTTTTCATTAGAGTTTAAAGTCACTGAAATAGCAGTGAAGATCTTTCTGAATTGCATCTTGACATGGTACAATGTCATTATATTTAAAATCAAATTTAGTCCAAGCTTACAACTTAATTTACTTAATTTATTATATTTTTCCAGTTATTACATTCCAGCATAGTTGTGTTTTAAGCCTGGTTTATACTCGACGCGTCCGCTAGTTCGCCTGAGTGCGAGCGGCGAATGTGACGTCATCGCGGTGTTAGCGGAAGTTCGCTTTGAGTGCGCGCGACATGATTTCGGCTGGCGGTGCGCACGGCATTTTTTGAGACCCAAGCGAACAGTGCGCGCGGCGCCGCGTTTGATTTGAGTTGAATATGAACCACTTTGAAGAGATTTTGACTGAAACAGTACGACTGTACTCATATCTTTATGATCCGTGATCATACAGATAACCTGATGAACAATAATTCTTGGCTAGAAATTGCAACAGCAGTGGGAAAGGAGGAAAGTTTATGTTAAAAGGTTTGGAAAAACCTGAGGGATGAGTTTGTTAAAGCCAAAAGAGGCCATGGCAAAGTGGAGACCCAGTACACAATTAAAGAAACGTGTTTATCCACCAGTCATAGGTTTTACACTGATGTATATGTTACAATTTTGAATTTAAAACAATTTAATAACTACAAAACTAAAATGAATTAAATTAAAATTATTGCTTTGAAAACTGGAAATGAATATTTGAACCTTTCGGTTTACATTGATGCCTGTTTTTCTAGGCTTTATTGGTGATAATGGTCAGGAATGTTGGACCATTATTACCCTTTTAGCATAAGTAAAGGACAGAAACTAGCCAGTTAATATGTGAATTGTGGAGCGGCTAAATCTATAAATCTAAATCTATTTTTTAGTAAGTGTGCTTTTTTTTGCTTTTATTCTTGCCATAATAAAGAATATATTTGTAGTGCAGCCCATGTTCTCTTGTCATTAATATTTTAATAAACTTTAATAGGTAAAACTGTCTGAGATATGAACAAAAGCAAGTGATGCATCAAATTTGATTAAAAAAAATCTTGAATTGTTATAAAGATCCTTATAATCATTAAAATAATTTATAAAAACAATAATAATAATGTTAAAAAATCGTGAATGATATTAATGATATGACGTAGTTCCGGAAACTTTCTACCTCTCTGGTTATCTGTCTGTCTTTACGGTCAGTTACTTTTGACCGCCCCCTGTCGTTTTAAAGAATATCACAACGGCGAACGCGGCAAGTATAAAAGCCTCGTCCGTTTCGCGAGGTGCGCGCGCAGTCAGCGGAGGTGCGCGATGCGGCGCCAGGCGAAAGTATAAATCCAGCTTTAGTGTCATCCTAAATGATGACACTTAAATAGCCTATATGTCATAAAGGCTCTTAAGTGCTTAAACTCTGCCAATCAGCTTGTGTTTGTAATTATTGAAATATATATGTGTGTATGTGTATATACATACACATTTCATTTTATATTTACAAAATATGTATACATGCATGCATACATCATACACTTGATCTTTTTTTTTTCTTCAGCCATGGATCCAAGAGGAGGTCTTAGTGATGTAGGTTTGAATTTATTTTATTTTTATAATTTATTTTATAGTTTTTTTTTGTTTTTTTTACTTTTAACTTTTAACTAAATCACAGTTTAAAATAGTACTGAATAAAACACTTTGAGTAGTGCATTTATAACTAGCCAGTTAAAAGAACAAAAACATAATTTGTCTAATACATTAAAGCATTTGTATGCATTAGAATGCTGATTTAACCATTACTTTAATAAAACTTGTGATTACGTTTAATTCATTCTTTATTCTAAACACCAGTGGCATAAAGTAAAATGGTCCACCTTTAAGCTAAACGAGCAGCTTATTTAATATGTTAATGTATTTGACCTGAAATAAAAACTTTGACCAATGAAAAAACTTTTGCCACGCCCCTACCGGAAAAAACTTTGACCAATGAAAAACCTATTACCGCGTCCCTACCTTTTGCCACGCCCATTTCTCCAGACTGCAGTTACCCCCTACTCATAAACACCTGCTCATCAGCGCGCTGCTACATTGAAAACATATGAGTCGATTCGCGCCTTCTGATTGGTTCTCGGGATATAGCGGCTTTTGCTGTCAAAGTAGCGTTTAGCGGCTTTTGCATACAAACTGTTATTTATGAATGCGCCGACGCTGCGATTTGGATGATTTGAAGCAAAAATATTTGTTGAACATGTAGCACGTGCCTAAAGCATTCACTCAATGTCATTAGATCATTTTTGGCGTAAGTGGCGTTTAGCGGCCATCTGAACTCTTCAAATATAAGCTATAATAGCATAAATAAATATGAAACATGGTTTAGTTAAGAATGTTTGTTTACCTAAGTTACATGAGTTCGATGTGCAAAGACCCTTATTAGTACTTAACCCTACTAATCATTTGAGTCATTTTATTTATTTTTACTCATCTCAATCTCTGCAAATCTGAACATAACATGACTACAAACACTGAATTATTAGTAGCCTAATCTGTTTATGTATTTGGTCTTCTTAAAAGACTTACTGTAAGGGCAACTGAAAGGTGAAAGGGTAAACATGATGGCCTGGTGCCACGACCGAAGAGTCTAACAAGTAAAAAAACTAAATTAAAATATGCATTTCTTTTTTTTTTTTCAAAGTTATTTTTTAATTATTTATCTGCAATATATCAATTTTGAAAAAGAAAAAAAAAGACTTACAAGGCTGTCCGGATGGATCTTTCAGCATTTCATGGTCATTGGCTAAAAAGATCAAATTACAAGCACAGTAAAGCTGGTTACATAAATCGACTTGGCTTCAAATGTTGCAAAAACTAAAACAGTAGAGCAGACACCTACCCAGCCAACATTTTCACGTGGGCCCCAAGTGGGATTTTTGTGGGCTGTCACTTGGGCCCTGCATGGGCAACCCAGATGGGACCCGTACATTTTTGTCCTCTGGCTCCACTTGGGCCCCGTGTGTGTTGAACCATATGGGCCCAGGATGGGTTCATAGTGGGCTTTAGGTGGGCCCCATATAGGTTTTCATTAAAGGGGCTCACCTGGGTCCCAAATGGGCTCTAATAACTGGGGCCAGGGTGGGCCACAGACAAAACACTTATAGGGCCCAGATGGGTAATTACATTCAACCCACTTATAGCCCCTATATGGGCTTTCTGTGGGTCCCCAGTGGGTCAGAACTGGGCCCTGTTTATATTTCTATATTCATTACTGTAGATGTGCTACTATGCAAAATACAATTTCTAACCTCGTCACCTTTAAGTAACAATGTTCTAGTAAAGCTGTACCTGTCATAATACATAATACATTTAAATAATATTTCTACAGTGACAAAAATGACTTTTAACTCAGAATGTGGAACTCATATTTTATTGATCATGCAAGTTATTTTATAAAAACATTTTTTTTAAATGACTAAACAGTGATGAGGATTACTCGTGGGCATGTGCCAACCCCTCAGCTTTAATTCGATTTCATTTTTATGTAGATTGTGTCAAAGCAGCTTCACACAGAAGTTCTTGTAAACGTAAACTGTCAGTTCAGTTTTCAGAGTTCAGTTTAGTTCAGTTCAATGTAATGTAAATGTCACTGCTGAAAGTTCAAACACTGGAGCAAATCTATCGATGCCCAGCTCCACAAATCCCAAACCAAGCAAGCCAGTGGCGACAACGGCGAGGAACAAACTTCACCAATTGACCAAAGTGATGGAAAAAAATCCTCAAGAGAAACAAGGCACAGTTGGGCACGACCATTTTTCCTTTGGCCAAACTTATTATATAGACCTGCAGTCTAGGCACAGGAGGCTGGAGAATGCTGTGCGTCCTTTGTGGAGAAGCTGGAGGTGTGAGGAGGTCCCTGGCGGGTGTCCAAGGGAGCCCATGGGATCAATACGGAGACTCGACTATCCCTGGGGTCTTTCAGGAATCAGTCCCACGCTCTCCACTCCTCCATGACCACCACAGCATCTGCTCAGGATATAGCCTGGTCCAGGATTATGGAGACCTCGAGATAAAGAGAAACAGAATGCTGTTCAAATTATAACAGAAACTAAACAGAAAAAAACACAGAAAAGGCAATTATTTTTTAAGTGCAATCAAAACATTAACAAAAAAATCTCTTACAAAGCATGCATTACTATGAGTAAGCCATCCAAGTATTAATTGCAAGTACGCTTTCACTTAAAGAGATAAGGAATTAAACATGCAGTTGAAAAAGAAACATTTATATTACACATTATAGATTGTAATCCCTAATATTCTGTTGTTACACTCAGTGGCCCCAAAAAAATAATATTAATTTGCAACATTATTAAACTGTTCTTCAGTAAATTACCAGATTGAATTTGATCTATTTTAATGTGCGATCACAGAAAAGGGGATTAACAGTAACATAATCATAATGATGTAGGCCATAAGTAGGCCCACACGGAATCTGCGCGCGCAGATTTCCGCAGATTTTCTGCCGATTTTCCGCAGATTTCCGCAGATTTTTAGCCCATCATTAATTCTGTTTAATTACTTAAAGTTAACTATTTACAGTTAATCTAATTGGATTTGCATTTTAAACATTAAATACAAGTTAAAAAGATATGATTTTTTATTTAACATATTAAGGTTTTAGTTATGATACTCCTAAAATAATTTTTACCAAAATTCTCCGCAGAAATAGCAAAAAACGTCCGCAGATTCCGTCTGGCCCTGGCCATAAGTTACAAAAATGGGGGTCCCGGCCCATATATCCATATGTACAGTATAGCAGCACTGTTGAGCATTGAGCATTAGTGTGTTACCACTGACACACTGCAAGTACAGTGTAGCTACTGATGGTTTTGTTGTATTTACGTTATTATATTTGTCTACATATCAGAATACAAACATTTTTTTTTATTTAAAATATAGGGTCGGTATATTGGCAGTGTGTGATTTAATAACAAATGGCCTCCTTTTTGTTACTTTATTTAAAATAATATAGGCCATTAATTCTGCTAAAAGGTATGTGGTTACAGTAATAAACATATATATAATATTTGTCATCCTTGCCACAAGCTTACTGGAGTGATAATATGATTAAGTGTTAAGTAGGCTATAAAAATCATTTGGGGAAAAAAGGTCACATACAATAAAGTTGGAAACCACTTGTTTAGGCAACTACAAAGGTGATAATTTTATATATTATCAAAAATTGAAGATATTACCATTAATTTTTTTAAAAATACATACAGGTTGTATATTAAGGACACTTTAAAGAACCTACAATAGTTTTCACAGAGTGACAGCTACTTCCAAACTCAAACTAAAAAGCATTTGTGTATGCTCACCTGACAGCATACCTGCCAACACTCCCGTTTTTCCCGAGAGTCTCCCGTATTTCAGACCCGTCTCCGTATTGTTGTCCCCCGGAATTTCCCGGAACCAAATGTTGGCAGGTATGCCTGACAGACAGGTGCAAAGTCAAAGGTAAGCATTTAAAATATATATTTTATTCATTGTTTTGTCAATCTAATGCCAATTTCATTGTTTCAAATTACAAAACTATTCAAATGAGAATTGTGTTAAATTGGATTATTGACAAGTGTTACTTAACAAAACTAAACATTTAAGACAATTGATTTTCTAAGGCAGATTTGCATAATGTATTTGCTAAAATACTCTCCTGACCTCTGAACTGCTATCTGCATTTTGAATTTTATAATACTGAATTTGATTAAGACTTTTTTTTTTAATCTCATATTTAAAGTAAATAGATATCTGGAGTCTAGGGATTTATGTCTAAAAAATCTGCCTCGAAAATAAAATTACCTTAAATTTCAAATGTTCAATATTCAAGTTATAATAATCAAATTCAACACTAGTTTTAATGATAGATACGTTACATATATATTTAATAACACTTAAGAAAATCACTAAATCAATCAATATTTTCAACACCAATCTTTTATGCAACTTGCATATCTGAATGCACTGACCTCCATTCAAGATCCTGCTGGGCTGTCAAGGCAGTTCGCCGTTTTCCACTGAAATATTTTTTTTAAAAAGAAAGACAAAAGAACAACAAATGAAAAAAAAGAAACTTCACTCTTCAAAACAATTGTGAAAAATGTGTTGTTGTTTCAATTGATTCGTTTTTATATTAAATATTTGAGGCCTGTGTCTCTTAATGCTAGCAATGTGAGTATCCTGAACTGCATTGCTAAAGAATTTTAAAACTTTATACAAAGAAATTATTTGTAAATAATTACACTAATAGTAAAAATTATAATAAAAGACCTCAATGTAATGCACAATTTTAAATAATGTAATGCTAGGTTGGTTATTATTACCCCTTATGGTAACACTTTATATTAACTACACACTATGAATCATTCATTAAGCATTAGTATCTAGTGAATTCATTATTTGTTAAGCATTAACTCTACATTAATAAACGTTAGTAAGCAGTTTATAACTGCAGCTACAAATGCTCTATTCTTGACTAATTATAACCACATTTATAATCTGCTTAATAATTGTACTTTCATAACTTGTGACTGGTTGATTTTTCATTACTGAATTAAATATTGCATTATTTACAAACCATTTGTATTTAAGAGTAGTTGGTGACTTTTAAGATCAATCAGAATGAGTTAGTAAATGATTAATAAACTATTGAAATTAACATTTATATATCTTATTATTCAGGCATTATAGTAATGGTTACTATACATGTTAATAAATGCTTTGTTAACTTAACTTCATGCAGTTTTGTGACCTAATCTAAAGACCAAATCTTATCTAAAAAGTAAAATTACTGTAAATTTTAAACATTGCTGAATAACGAGTGTCAAAATATAATATAAAATTGGATAAAACAACAATATAATAATTTAACAATATAATAGGATGCAATGTTTAAACTGTACAGTCATTTTATTTTACATAAGGTTGCAAAGATTTATTTTTTATTTGATACAGTTTCATTTGTGTATCTTCAAATGAATATGAATGAATAATGTTGTTTATATTCTTATTCCTGTTTAGAACTGAGAACTTTAGTAGTCATTTATAAGGGATTTATAAAGCAAAAATAGTCCTCCCTTTAGATTAGGTCACAAAACTGGATGAAGTTGAGTTAATAAAGCATTTATTAACATACAAATTAACTATTAGTATATCCCTGAATAATAAGAATTATAAATGTTAATTTGAATAGTTTATTAATCATTTACTTTCGCATTCTGAATTATCTTAAAAACAACTAACTATGCTTTAATAACTGGTTTGTAAATAATGCAAAACTTAATTTAGTAATAAAAAAATCATTAGCAAAGTATGAAAGTACAATTATTAAGCACATTATAAATGTGGTTTTAAGTGAAGAATAGAGCATTTGTAGCTGCAGTTATAAACTGCTTACTAACGTTTATTAATTTAGAGTTAATGCTTTACAGATAATGAATTCACTAGATACTAATGCTTAATAAATAGTTCATAGTGTGTAGTTATTATAGTGTTACCGACCCTATTTGTAGATCTTATATGGTATTACCTTCCTATAAATAATTATTAAATTAATATTATATGAATAATATATATAATATTATTTTTGGTTCAAACACTTGTTTTTATACAACAAAGACATATCTTTACGAGAGAATGAAGCTTAAATCTTTAAAGAAATTGAAGATTCAACCCAAATCTTTTTACTGAAAATTATTTAGCCTGGTGACCTCATTATTATACCAGAATGAGCCATATCAGTCAGCCAAAAACATATCGCCACATATTAGACCGTCGTGAGACAGGTTAGTTTTACCCTACTGATGTGGGCCGTTGTTGCGCTAGTAATCCCGCTCAATACGAGAGGAACCGCGGGTTCAGACATTTGGTTCGTGCGCTTGGCTGAGAAGCCACTGGCGCGAAGCCACCATCTGCGGGATTATGACTGAACACCGCGGAGTCAGAATCCCGCCTAAAAGGCAACGATACCGCAGGGTCGTCGGATCTCCGATAGACCCGGGGTAGCCGGAAAGCCCCTCTCCGGAGGAGAGCCGCTCGTGACCGGAACCGGGGGCGCGGCAAGAACGAGTGCCTCTCTTCCAGTGACGCACCGCATGTAAGCCGGTCCATTACCGGATTTATGCAAAGTTAAGCTAATGGAATAGACATGGAATAGACTGAAGAAATGGAAACGTTAACGTTACAAATAACGTTAAGCTAAACAGTTTAACTCTAGGAGAGTTGTAAAAGAGCTTATTAGAAATTATAAAAGTGGACTGTTTCTTTAACGTAAGTCCCCTCAGGAAACAACGACCGAACAGGGATAAGGACATGGATTAAAAAAAATAAGTCTATAACATCAGATATTTGAGAATAACATTAGACTGCTAAATTTGATCAATTTAAAATAGCTTATAATCTTCCTTCATCAGGCCTTTCACCATTGTTCAGAGGGCGCGTGACGAGATTAAACTAATGAAAGACATTATCCCGATATAGAAAACTTGAAAGTTAACATATAATTTAACAACATAATTTGACTAACTGAAAACAAAACGAAATGCACAACTTACCTTGAAAGTTTACTTGAGCGTTTCTCCTTCAGTCAAGCAGTCAGTCCGTCGTAACTGCGAGTCAGTCCGTGAGGAGAGTGGCAACCGTTTCTTCTTCTTCTTTTTTCAAACGAGAAGGCGCGAAGGCACGACGCCAAGTGATTGGATGATGCACAACGGAAGTGTTTTTATATTATTAGAAATAATGCAATATTTAATTAATCGGTTTAATTAAATACGTATATAATCTCCCATATATTTTAGAATGATCTAGGATTAGCCTACATTACATATATAATTAATAATAATAATAATAATAATTATTATTATTATTAGTAGCAGTAGTAGTAATATCATTATTGAGAAATGACTCCTATTTAGCATATACAAAATATCCAATATCACAATCTTATGTACATAAATGTGATATGAAATACTTAACATTTTATTTAAAAAATGGTTGGGCTGTTATTATAATTGTACAAAAGCAAACACACTGCAAAAAAAAAAGAAAAATTAATTTAAATTAACTGTCTAATTTTGCCCATATGTGGCCCATTTAGGACCCACAAATATAGTATGTGGGCTGCCTAACTGGGACCCACAACCTTATTCAACTGGGGCCCATATTCAGCCCAACAAAATGCCCACTCTGAGCCCATGCCCAGTTGACACCCACAAAGCCCAGGAAAATCCCATGTGGGGCCCACGTGGACATGTTGGCTGGGTACCATGTTTTGTGTCGGTCTGAACGAAAAACCTCTCCACCGAATAAAACGTCTCCTTATCCGAATAAACAACAGTGGCTTTGTGTCGCTCTGACCAGCTAACATTTGCTTTCCCTTTAATTTTCACACTCAGCGACTGCATTTGAGTGTCTTTCGCCACTTCCAGAATGACTTGCCCCGATATAAAATCCCCACTGGTGAAAGTATTGTTCTGATTGATAGGATTGTAAATGACAGAAATGTTTTTGACAGTGAGCGACATCGTGCCTCCTGATGCCAGTTTATCAGTTTCTGACGTCTATCCGAACTGAATCTAATGCTTTGCAGGCAGCGCTGCACAGGAAACAATCCGTAAGCAAAGCACTTAGCTGTGGGTGAGGCGTAGCCTAGTGGTTATAATAGAGGTAGAGTTGGTTTTATATTCACACATTCGTTCATTTAGAAGTCTATATATTGTTTACCATGTTACTTTGAATATTCGATCGAAATTAGCATGCAAGTATGACTTCAAAACAACATTAGCACTATCTAATTGACTGTTAACAATGTTGTACTTTGATAATCATTGGCTGCTAATATGATTTCCCCATTTAGAATTTGCAAATAATACTTTTATGAAATTATATTATTAAGGAGAATGTCTGAATATCCGAATATAAAACCAACTTTACCTCTATGTGGTTATATAGGTTACACTGACAGTCTGTAAAATTTAAAATATTGAAAAACTGAAAATATTAACGCATTTCACGCTGACCGGCCCACATTTAAAAAAAAAATGGTGTGGCCCTTGTGGCATTTGCCACGATTGCCAAATGGCCAATCCGCCCGTTAATTTTAAATAAGACGTCAATTTTAAGTCTAAATTTGGTTGCAGGGTGAAAGGTGAAAGCCTAATATTAAAAAGTCTTTATAGCCTAATATTTGCTCTCAAAATAGGACAACAGACAAAAGTAAAGACAAAACATTTATTGGTCAAATTAACATTAACAACAACAAAAAGCATCAGATTTTTTTTCAGCTGTGCGTCTGCCAACTTGCTTCAACACATCTGCCACAAAGTTTCTAGTATACAGTATCTGGTAAGAGCTTGAGCTGCTTCAGGTGTGTTTGAGGGTTGGAGCTAAACTCAGGACACCAGCCCTCCAGGACCGAGTTTGGACACTCCTGTTTCGGGTGATATCCCACGGCCCTGTAAATAATATGGTCTGTGGCCGCTGTCGCACATTTTGACTGCAACTGAACTGCAACAACATATAAAAGCTCTGTTTTTGTTGATATAGTGCGCATCCATACGGTCACAAGCTGTTTTCTGATGTGTTATTTTAAGAAAGTCTTGTCTTTAAACTAACGTGAAATTCAAACAATAAATGCTATTTTGACTGCATGATACGCACATTTGTGACAAATTACAGTTGATTTAACCATACTTTTTATTTTTAAGAAGTGGACAGAGATGGCAAAAATACACACATATGTGTTCTAAACTCTAAATACATTTATGAAAGGAGGGTGGGTTGACACACCACATACTCTTTTACAAGTTGAGGTAGATGCACAGACTCTTCAAATGAGGTAGGTCTTCAGGACACAATCACGCTTGATGGTTACGTATTAAAACTAGAAAAAAACAAACACCACCTATCAACATAAAAATAACAGTAGCCACAAGTTTACAGCTTAAGGCTGATTACTTATTTACACATTCACAATTCTAATTCAATTATTTATTCACTTATTTTAACTATTTTAGTATCAATGTGCTATATTTAATGTTTCTTTATGTCAACAGCAGTTATATGGATAATGCATAAATATTGTTTAAAATTTTCATTCTGTGTGTTGATGTGACTTGAAAGCTTCTTCCAGCTTGTGAATGTACATGGGCAATCTGCATATGGACAGGGATACCAGCAAATGTAGCCATAGTGTAAATGTTTTAGTCTAAAATGTTTCAGCAACTCATACCTGCTAGACTGTGCCTAGACTGCAGCTCTGCACAAGACGTTTGGCCATAGGGGAAATGGTCGTGCCCAACTGAGCCTGGTTTCTCTTGAGGTTTTATAAAATCTTCGCTTTCGCCAATTGGTGAAGTTTTTTCCTCGCCGCTGTCGCCACTGGCTTGCATGGTTCGGGATCTGTAGAGCTGCGCATCGATGGATTTGCTCTTCAGTGTTTGGACTCTCAGTAGTGATTATTAACCCACACTGAACAGAGCTAAACTGAACTGAACTTAATCTCTGAAAACTGAACTGACACTGTTTCAATTCACTATAATCTTCCATGTGAAGCTGCTTTGACACAATCTACATTGTATAAGCGCTATACAAATAAAGATGAATTGAATTGAATTAAATAGACTGCTCGTTTTGCATAGCCACATTCAAATATCTGTGGAGTAAAACAAATAGTTACAAATATTAGAGAAGCATTATAACAGCTATCAGCTTACTTTATACTTGATTTGACTGTGACAAGTCAAAATACAGTTACTCGTATTACTAAAAAAATTCATTTTCCATAAAATAGTAACGTTTATTAAATCAAATCTAAATCAATAACCTTGTAGCAGCATACACAGTAGTCATTATGCTGGAATTAGTTTTCTGTAAGAGACAAATGACTAACTAAAACAGAATTAAATTGGTGTTTGTGTCAATTTTGCCATGAAATCACAAGTAAACAATTCTTTTAAAAGCTAGAACTGCAGAAGTTTCATATCATGACTGACTTTTTCATTGACTTCATGAGGCAATTTAATAAAGACGACTCGCAATGTACAAAATAAATGCACTTAATCACCGAACTTTGCTTAAGAAGTGTTTAATTTTGCGTGTTTAAAAAGTTGTAACACTCCCTCTCACCGTTTTTATTTTCCTCTAAGATTTACGGCATGAAGGGTGCCTGTGCATTGATATTAGCGTAATACTATATTAAAACATGCACATATAAAAAACATTGCCAAACCACATGATATTAAAGCAGATTACACTTACCTTGCAGGCCACTCGCGCTCGCTATAAATTTCAAACGACAACAGCTTTCTCCCTTTTGATTTGCTGGTCCATTTCAACCGACTCGACAAATGTGCAATAGCGCCATCTATAGTGTGGAGTACAGAGCTGCGTCAATTTTGCTTAACTGATTAGATCTGGCTTGTTCTACCGTAAGATATTATATATAAGATATATTATATCATATTTATTTTTAACTTAAAATAAAAAGGCAGTAAGTCTACAATTAAATTTTTAATGTCAATTTTGCGAGGTGTTATTTGTTATTTATTCTTCTTTATCTGTACACTCTGGCATAATTTATACAAATTCAATAATATTTTTTTTCTGTTTTTGATAACATTTTAGTTTTTCTGTTCTGTTTCTGGTTTGTTAACTTCCAAAACGTCCAGTCTCATTCACGTCTTGATTTGTACAAAAGAGCTCGTTATGCTCAATATTGCAAATGTGTTTTTTTAATTGTATTATTTTACTTTTAATGTTTTGTCATAAATATAGTGGTGTGTAGCACAAATAGTTTGTCCATTTACTCTTATTTGTTATTTCCTGCTCAAACCACTGATAAAGTCCACTATATGAAGAAAACCCTGTTTAATTGATTTTCAACTGAAGAGAGAAAGAAATTAGCATCTTGGTTGATAAGGGGATGCATTATCAGCAATTTAAGTAAATTATTAGGAATATTTTTTCAATAATCTTTTATTTTTGCAATAGACATTGTCCACTAGATGGCAGCACGATGCATTTAAACCAGATCCAATCCTGCTGGGAGGGGGACCACTGTCCAGCAAACATTAGGTTCCTTCCAGGGCCAAATTTACCTTTTGCCTTTTTGGTGACATAAGCAAAGGACATTTTGACATTACAAGTTTAAAAGTATTTGAGTGTTTGTGAGGGTAAAATTATTACACTGTATCTTGTTCACCCCTGCTGAAACAAAATAGGAACCATAACAGAAATGGTAACAGTTTACACAACAAATATCATTAAAAACCATTACAAACCAAACCATTTTAAACATCAGAACCCACAAATTGTACATTTTAATGGGCTTTAATCTGTTTTGTCATGGTTTTAGCATGCCACATATACCATTAGAGGTCCATATGACCATTACAGTTTCCATTAAAACAGAATAAAACCAAATTTAAATTGCTGTATTGTGTTTTGCGCGTTATTCTTCTGAATTCACTGGATTGTAGAGGGCGTGGCTGCAGATACATACTTGTATTGAAAGGTGTTGAGTGGGCGTGGCCACCCAGGTTTCTTTGCTCAGAGAGAGAGAGAGAGAGAGAGAGAGAGAGAGAGAGAGAGAGAGAGAGAGAGAGAGTAGTACTGTTTTCACCGCGGTCCGTCCAATAGTGAGGAGCTGTCTGAGTCGCTATGGTGACGAGATTGTTTCGCCGGAGGTTGTGATGGGTTGACAGGTGCGGGACAGTCGCGTCTGTGCCAGCATGTACGCCAAAGGCAAGAGCAGCGTGCCGTCGGACAGTCAAGCCCGAGAAAAGTAAGTTATTGATCAGTAGATGGAGGAGATCGTATCTGCAGCCGCGCACACGCATTTGAAAAGAGGAGACATAAGACACAGCAGCTGCCTGTACTGGGCTGCTGTAACAGCTATGCTTCGCCACACAAGTTAGGTGATTTCTGCATTATCACAAAATATTTCTAGACTGTAACTCGGGGTATCGTGTGGTTTAGTAGCCTGGATGGTAAATTAGTCAAAGGCTAATTTTATTTTATGTTGCTTTATTATTATTATTATTATTGTTGTTGTTGTTATTATTTATTTATTTAGGTTATTTATTTTTAACGACACGTACAGTAGACTAACTCAGCTGCATGCCTTTCCCTTTGTAACTCGGCGTTTAATGAAATTATGAGTGACCTTTCCAGTTGTCCATCTGAATGTCTGTTGGCTGTTCCCCCCCTGGTTTTAGACATTTTATATCATCGCAAGCATGGTTGTGTTGTTGTCCTTATAAGGTGCTGTGGCAGATGTTTTAAGTTTTGTAATAAAGATGGTAAATTATTATAACAGTAGGCTAGTTGGCGATCTCAAACAGCTTTTATACTTGTATCATCATGGTTTGATGCTTAAATGAGTGTCAATATTTATAGGAGATTGTGTTTAGGTGTTTTAACAATAGTTTCCCCCCTGCTAACTTTAGTAGTCTTATGGGGTGATACTCTGTAAAAAGATATTTCTAACACTTTTACAATGACTCTTTTGTTAATAATTTATTAATTAATGGTAATAAAAGTTACCCTGTTGTCTTAACATTAGGCATGGGCCGGTATAAGATTCTGACGGTGTGATAACCTTGGATAAAAATATCACGGTTTCACGGTATTGTGATTACTGCTCTAAAATATATTCTTTTAAAATGTCTGTGTAAAAAAACAAAAACATTTTCCCCTTTGAAAACAATGTATTCTATTTTTTTGAAAGATTTATGATATTTTGAAGCAGTAACCACGTCAGGCCATATAATTCAAATGAATCATTGACTTCTGCTGTCTTCATTTGTTTCAAAAACACAGATTCCTTTACAATTTAAAACGGCATCTTTGGATTTTTTTTTTTCTGGAGATACTGTTGTCCTAAAAATAAAAAATAAAACTATTAAAATAAAAAATCTTACACATACCTTAGAAACGATATTACAGAAAATTTTGGCGGTTTTAAAACCTTGACTTTTCCAAACCGCGGTATACCTTAAAAACGGTTATCGTCCCATACCTACTTAATATACAATAAAAATCAACCTCTTAACCTCAAACTTGCTTTTAAAACATCGATAAGTTCACCCTGTAGTCAATAGTTTGCTGTTGTGTCTTGGTGTGACATTTCTTTATCATGAAGGTGATTAAAACTACCCTAAACATACCAGTTTAAATAATACAGTCAATGCAGTTAGACTTGTGTAGTTTATCCATTCTTTATAGCTTTGTATTTTAAGATTTTACATAAAAAGCCTTCTGAAATAACAGTAAGCATTTGACAAAAGTGAGCAAAAAAATTGGCTTTGGAGAGTAAACATAAGGCCAGCTATAGCCTGTAACTGTGTTAGGAACAGCAACGTAATACATGGTTTAAATCTGATACATGTAAGTGATCTGATACATTAAAATCAAAGGCATACAAACTGACTAAAGAAAAAAATGTGACAATGTGTCTTCCAACAGCTTTTAACTCAGTGGAAAATGTAGCTTGGGATGTTTATCTAGGTTGCCTGCCTGAGGGTTCTTTTCTTGGCCAGAGCTCCATGCATGAACACATGTGGAATTATTATCAAACCAAGTGACTAAGATGGGGAAAAAAAGAACTATGTCAATATACTCTGTTGAATGCACATACACAATGAGAAAATAAGAAACATGAAGTATGTATGTACAGTGTATGTAAATATGTATTTATGCAACATAAATCTGTCTGGCTCTTGAATCTGATTGGCTGATAGCTATGCAATATTCTACTAGTATCAGCACTGTTTCATCATCTTCACCCATGTGTATCACTCCGGATTCAACAAGTGCGAAGCGGAACACTAAACTTATTAGAGTTTAACAAATACTGCTGCTGTTGGACTACATAATGTACTCTTGAGACTTTTTAGATGAGGATGTAGTTGTTTAGATTGCAAATATGCAGTTAATTAAAAACATAGTGCCTATTTGAAAACGTTTAAATAGTGTCACGGTGGCGCAGTGGGTAGCACGATCGCCTCAGAGCACGGCTGAGTCAGTTGGCATTTCTGTGTGTTTGCATGTTCTCCCCGTGTTTGCGTGGGTTTCCTCCGAGTGCTCCGGTTTCCTCCACAAGTCCAAAGACATGCGCTATAGATGAATTGGGTAAGCTAAATTGTCCGTAGTGTATGTGTGTGAATGAGAGTGTATGGGTGTTTCCCAGTGATGGGTTGCAGCTGGAAGGGCATCTGCTGCGTGAAACGTATGCTGGATAAGTTGGCGGTTCATTCTGCTATGGTGACCCCAGATTAATAAAGCGATTAAGCTGAAAAGAAAATGAATGAATGAATGGAAATGTTTTTGGATGATTTTGAAGATGGGACTTCCAGTGTATCGGCAACCATCAGCAAAGTTAACTTCAAATTAGAGGGGTGATGACTTGTTAATATGACTGAATGATTTCTAAAAATAAAAAAAATAATAATACTGCATTGAATTATTCTTCATCTTGCCGTCTTGACTAATTAACGATTAATTCTCCTGTACGTCCCAGTTCTGTATACTGATGGAGGTAAAATGGCGAATTTCCCTTGTAAGCAGAAAATTATTTTGTTTGCCTGCATGCAAGCAGTCCTTCAGAAAGGGATTGTAACACAGTTGTAATGCTTCACAGTAATGCTTTAACTTCAGAGAAGTGCGTTGGTTTTCCTGTGAAGAAACCTGCATTGTTATGTGATGTGCTGAAGTTTAAAAAAAGTTTAGGTTTAACATAAATCAATTTTTGCTTTTTTAGATGGCTATTGTGGCAGGGTAAATCTAGATTTGATTCGGGAAATGCTTTAGATACACAGATAATGCTTTATGTGCATTATAAATTGATTATAAAAGATATCCTTGCCTGCATGTCCTTTTGTTAAAATTAATTTGTTAAATTTTATAAATACATTTACATGCTGTTTCTTTTTGTTATTTTATCTCTTCTTTCCAGTTTGTCATTTCATTTCTTAATTAGCTAATATATTTACTTTTACTTCTATACATGATTTTATTGTATTTATAGGGCTAAATTAAATAAATTTAGGTAACAGTGCATTTCTGAAATAAATGTGCTTCATTGAAATATATACAGCTGTCTTGCTTGCATTCATCAGAAAGGTAAATGTAGTGTTATTACTAGACAATTTAAAATAAAATTAAACATCATCTAGATCATTATTTCCCAACCCTGTTCCTAAAGGCACAGCGACAGTACATATTTAGGATGTCTCCCTTATCTAACCCATTTATTTGAGGTTTTGTTTTTGTTTTTTTGTAATGTTCTGGTGAGTTGACTCAGGTGTGTTTCATTAGGAAGAGGTTGAAAATGTGCACTGTTGGTGTGCCTTCAGGAACAGGGTTGGGAAACACTGAACTAGATAGCCTACATTTACTTGATAACTTTATTATTTTTATAATTATATGTCATAATCGACATTGCAATGCTCATTAGACATTGTGTCTTATCACCATATTGTCTTATATATGTATATGCATTTTCAGCGACGCGGTGGCGCAGTAGGTAGTGCTGTCGCCTCACAGCAACAAGCTGGTTCGCTGGTTCGAGCCTCGGCTGGGTCAGTTGGTATATCTGTGTGGAGTTTGCATGTTCTCCCTGCGTTCGTGTAGGTTTCCTCCGGGTGCTCTGGTTTTCCCCCACAGTCCAGAATTGGGTAGGCTAAATTGTCCGAAGTGTATGAGTGTGAAAAAGTGTGTATGGATGTTTCCCAGAGATGGGTTGCGGCTGTAAGGGCATCCACTGCGTTAAACATGTGCTGGATAAGTTGGCGGTTCATTCCGCTGTGGCGACCCCGGATTAATAAAGGGACTAAGCCGAAAAGAAAATGAATGAATGAATGCGAATGTTTTGCAACATATTACATATAACCACAATTTGCGATTTATTTGTAGGAAATATATACACATGCTGTTTGTCAGCTTATAACATGTTGTAAAAACATTGCAACATTACCGATGACCGATTTTAGTGCAAAACAAATGCATTGTCAACACTTTAATGTTATTAATAATGCAACATTAACCGGGCTAATTTTACTGCTAAATAAATGCACTTTCTAGTAAGAATGTAACAATAACAGATATTTTAGTGCAGAAATAATGCATACGTCCTCAGCACACAGGTTCATGTGAAGTTATTCATAACATAACGCACATAAGACAAAGGCTTGTATCAATAACATTACTTTCCCAGGGTTGCGTAAACGTGATTGGCTAGCATATGGTGATTTAAAGTTCACTCAAAGTTCATGTGAATCTTTGACGCTGACATAAGAAAAATAACAACTTACAAATTACCTTAAATAATCAGAGGACAGGCAGCGCGGTGGCGCAGTAGGTAGCGCTGTCGCCTCACAGCAAGGTCGCTGGTTCTAGACTCGGCTGGGTCAGTTAGCATTTCTGTGTGGAGTTTGCATGTTCTCCCCATGTTCGCGTGGGTTTCCTCTGAGTGCTCTGGATTTCCCCACAGTGCAAAAACATGCTGTACAGGTGGTAAATTGGGTAAGCTAAATTGTCCGTAGTGATGTGTGTGAATGAGAGTGTATGGGTGTTTCCCATTGATGGGTTGCAGCTGGAATGGCATCCGCTGCGTAAAAAATATGCTGGATAAGTTCATTCGGTTCATTCTGCTGTGGCGACCCCGGATTAATAAAGGACTAAGCTGAAAAGAAAATGAATTAATGAATCCAAGGCAGTTTTATTCAGTGAACCACCTTAGTGTGTAAAGCTGCCATGTAGTTCAGGTGAAAAAACACATCTGTGCAGTGCAACTAGTCAACTAGCCAACTAGTTGGTGCAACCCCTAGTGAGCACTAAAGTTGAAGAGGCTTTCATGTGAAAATGAAAGTGTAAGATGCTTGTGGAAGTTTGTTACTCGCCCCTGTCACCACTGGCTTGCTTGGTTTGGGTCTTGTGGAGCTGCACATCATTGGATTTGCTCTTCAGTGTTTGGGGTTTCAGCAGTGACATTTACATTACATTGAACTGAACTAAACTAAACTGAACTGAACTTTAACTCTGAAAACTGGACTGAAGCATTTTCAGTTTACTAGATCTTCTATGTTAAGCTGTTTTGACGCAATCTACATTGTAAAAGCACTATAGAAATAAAGATTAATTGAATTGAAATGACTGTTAGAGAATAAGTGCATGTGGTCCAGAAACCCAGAACCAGAACTCAGAAGTCTGCAAAGTCCTATAGCTTTCCAATGTGACATAACCAGAACAGAGATCTGAGAAGTGTCTCATCTAAACAGGTGAATGTGGTAAAACTCAGTTATAACCAATAATTATATCCACCTGTCTGACTTGACGAGCATTCAATTGGTTATGCCTTTGAACGTACAGTATATCTGTTCATTAACATTTTCTGTATTTTGTGTCTTTTCTGTACATTTATAGTTGTGAATTGCATTATGAGACCTTAATCTGTGCTATGTCAACTTTTAATGTTAAAAATTCAACTTTACAGTTTAACAAAGTGATTTTTATTGACATTATAGTAGTTTGGAATAATATAATGTACTGTATAATAGGGTTGTGACGATGAGGAAATTTCCCCACCGGTTAATCGACATGTGACAACACCGGTAATACCGGTATCACCGTGGGGGTGGGCGTTTCCTCTTTTTTTCTGCTTTTAAATATCCTATAAATGCGTGCCTAATATACTTTCACTTTCGGTTTTTCGGGAATTGGCAATTCGGCGTCAAACTACAAAAAAATCACTGTTATTAAACACAGAACTTTTATTAACACAACGAAAAAAACAACATCAATGCTACAGGCTGAAAAAAAACTGTGGAAATTGGAACCAAACAAATAACAACCATAGAACGTTTATTACTTATGTTAGAATGTTTTTAAAACGAATAAGAAAATAAAATAGAAATATAAGTAATTAAATAGCACAAAGTTTAAAAAAGATTAAACGAATGAACAAGAAACAAATATAAAAAAAAACTTCCAAATGACATCAGGCTACAAAAATGACAGGTCGGCAGTCTTTAAAAAAAAATAAACAAAAACACTGCATTTTTTTTTTTTTATTAACAGTGCAGTCTACATGGTCTTTCCCAGGAAACCCAACAAGTTGACCATCTCTGATCTTGGGGTTCACTATGTTCCCCATCGTGTTGAACACTCTCTCGGATGCGCAGCTTGTTGCGTACACGCAAAGATACTTTTTGGTTACCTTTGCCAACAGGGGGAACCTACTTTGGTTGTCTTTTGTTGTCCTAACTGACTTCAATGTCTTTATGTATTAATTAGCCTAATGTATTATATATTAATAGCTTAGTCCTTATAAACAATCCGTTTATAAAATACATTAATAACGAATATAGGTTACTGAAGAATAAACCGAATATGAAATATGACCCTTGCATAATGATCACAGCTAAACAAGCTAGCAGTCAATTTATATATAAACTATAAATAAAAAAAATTAAGAAATTTTAAGTAATGGAACATTATGTAAAAAATCTAAAGACTACAGGCTAAATAAAAGCGCCTCATCAGAGCTGAACATCACTGTGCGGTCACCGAGCACGTGTCAGTTTACAGCTTCTGTAAAGATCAGACAGCCTACAGATCACACAATCTCAATAAACACTGTAAATGTATAAATATTTCGATAAGTATTGTTAATGGAATATTTATAACGACATGATCTTGCTTTTCGTTATATTGATGCCGGCTCTCACGTGCGCGCGCGCTCTCTAACCAGGCTTTACTAGCTGCAGTTGACGGGCCCACACACTACACAGCATACAATGACAAGGTGACAAGTGCTCCACGGGACCAGTTTTATTTTTTGATTTGCGTGTTGTTCCTTTTTTAAAATGCCTTTTATTTTTAAAATCTCTCAAGTCAATATTGGCTATCGGGTAACAATCTCCCTCAGAGATTTGGAGTTCAATAACGTGGTGCGCAGTAGCTATGACTTTCGGCCAACACCTCCCTGTACGTTTACACTCTGCATAGATAGACAGACTACAGGCCTACAGCCCTGGTGTGTTATGAATTGCGTGTTTTAAATGACAGCGACACATGCTACATTTAGTTTTTATTGTAAAATATACATTATAACTCAGTACACTCTAAAATATAATTTTTTGAATGGCTTGCCTATTGGCAGCTTAGCCTATAATAACCGTTGAGCATAAATAGGCTAAGCATATTTTCATTAATATTAAAACACATGAATACAAACTAGCCACCCTTTGATTTTTTTCGTTTTCGTATATTTTTTATCAAACGAAAAATGCAATGAATTGTTGATTTTGGTTTTCATTTTATTATAATTCATATAATTATTAGGCGGCGACATGACTTGTGTGGCGTCTATCATGGATGACAGAGGGAGAGAGAGAGAGAGAGAGAGAGAGAGAGAGAGGGAGAGAGAGAGAGATGAGATCAAACCTCAGTTTCGATGTGTGGCCGCACGTCACATTTACTTTACTGCAAGTTTTTTAATATTGGCTCATCTAAATTAACTTTTCATTCGATTAAAAGCCGAAATATTGCCAGACAGACAAACGCAACTTTCGGTTTTGGAGGGAAACTTCAGTGAAGACGCGCACACACACACAGGATACACTCTTGTCGGCCTTTTCATTATTGATTCTTTTAACATTAAACTCATAATAATCAAGTGCACAAATGAACAGATGAACTTCGGGAAAAGTATTCATTGCGTTGCCGCGAGGTTTCTTTGTTTCTCTGCAGTTGGCTTGTCAGTGGCGCGGCAATCACTTTCAGTTTAATAAAAAATAAGATTATTTATTACTAAACACTGTGAGATGATGGTCGCGGGATTTTTTAAATGAGGCGCTTTTGGTTTGCATTTTAACACTAAATCGTCCGCCATTCTCTTTCTGTAAATTCGACTCATCTCGTTCTTCTCACATGATAAAGGAAATATGAAGCATTGTAGCTATGTTCAGATTTTAACTACAGCCTACTGCATGCTCTCGTCTTAAGTAAATTATTTGGAATTATATTTTCCATTTAATTCAAATAAATATTGAATTAAAAAAAAAGGAATACTTGAAAAAATGTGGGCACGGTGTCACGGTGGAAAAGTGATGTCACCGGTGTTGCGACTTAAAACCGGTAACACCGTCAACACCGTCTATCGTGGCAAGCCTACTGTATAAGAAATAATATATAGAGAAATAAGTCTGTAAGTTAACAGAAAATGTACTGACAGTTTATTACAAGGTTTTTGTACCATAATATACCAGCCGATTTGAATGTTTTCACTCAATTGAATGGGCATTATCAGTGGTTATCAGCTGATAAATAAAGGCCAGTAGGGGCCTTCTGCACCTACTGGTAGGCTCAGAAGGCTGTTATTATCCATCCACATGGTTAATCAGCTATAGATTACATACGGCTGCGGCCGGAAGTTAACTGGAATTATTTATATTATTTATTAAATTTCCCATTGTTGTATTTTATTAACGTCTACCCCTACTCTAAACCCAACCGAGACTGTATGAGATATGAGGTATGTATATACAGCATATATGTGACTAAAATAAATATGGCATATTTTCCATATTGAATGAAAACTATATATTTTTCGATATAACATGTTAATGCTTCCAGATTTAATAGAGTACCTCAACAATGGCTGAAGCCACAAAAAAAATTAGAGGGTCCATTAAATGGCATAACAAATATTCGGGACGATAGATTTTCTGTGAAAATTTGGTCCATCTCTAATATCAACACACTTTTAGATTCCGATTGTTGCACATTTCTGCTGTGTCATTGGCTCTTAGATCAGAGTAAAAAAGTCCAGAACTTAGCATTGTTATTAACTTAAATTTTATTGCAATTCGATATAATATTGTTTATCGGCCCAGCCGTTGACTAAATATTGGTCATATACCCAATTCACCACTGTGGTAGATTCCATAAAAAGTGGCTAAGGCTAGGCTGTTCTCGGTAGATAGTATTTTTAGGTGAGAAAACTTTAATTTATTTTCCCAGAGATGGGTTGCTGCTGGAAGGGCATCTGCTGCGTAAAAACGTGCTGGATAAGTTGGCGGTTCATTTCGCTGTGGTGACCCCGGATTAATAAAGGGACTAAGCTGAAACGAAAATGAATGAATGAATGAACTTCAATTCATATTTATGAATATGGTGCCTACTTGAAAATGTGTTCAAAAGTGAGTTCAGAAATGTGAGCTCCAGGGCTGTTCAGTGCTCGTGTACCTGCAAAGTTATGTTTCACTCCATTAAATGGACTTATTCTCCCATCGCCAGTACTTAAAATTTTTTGCACTGCTCTGTTGCCCTCATTATGCAGTGCTCTCTTTGTTGTTTTTGAGCATTAAGAAGTTTTTGAGCATACGGTGTATTAAGATTTAAAAATGACATTTTATACTGGTCTGACTCCCCCATCCAAATGTAGTTGTTACAATTATTGACGGAATCAAATCAAAGCAAGCATTCCTCACAAAACAGTGTGAATTCCAGTACAAAAATGTGTTTTCACATCAAAAAAAGAATGATACAATATTAAAGTGACAAAATGTGTGTAAGATGTATTATCCTGATATATATATATCATCCTGGTAAAAATGTATGCACATTATTAAATTTCCCATTGTTGTATTTTATTAACTTCTACTCCTACCCCTACCCTAAACCCAACCGTCACAGTAATGTGAAAACAGATCTGGATCTGGAGTCTTCTCTATTAGTATAGCTGATTAACCATATGGAGGATGATAACAGCATTCTGAGCCTACCAGTACTCGCAGAAGGCCCCTTGATAGCCACTTTGATAGCATTTGAAGGCCTTTGATAGCCACTGATAACGCCCTTTCAATCCAGTGATAACATTCAAAGCAGGTTAATATACAACACCAACGCAAACAGTATATGACTTTAAACTATTAAAAATGTTAATAAAAGTTACTTTTTCAAACTTTTCACAGTTAAAAGTTGTTGGAAAAAAGATCAAGGTCCCATAATGTGATTAAAAGCATAAGTAAATGGTGCATTAATCACAAAATATGGAAATCTGCTAATTTACTGATTTTTGCAGCATTGCAGGCAACATGCTTTGTTGTTAACGCACAAGAAAAACAGATTACAGTTTAAAAGCTGGTAAGAAATATTCATGATCAATACATGATCAATAATGTCTGAACTCACTGACCACTGCCTGGTGAGGCCAAAAGATAATTCTGAATTCTGCATTCAAATACATATAATTCAATATTTAGTTTCACAAAGACTACTATAAAGTTCCTGGTGCTTTTGAAATAACATTCTCTTTGTATTTTCTATAACATAGAGAGCAGTGTCATTCCTCTGTTCTGCAGTTGTATTCAGTATGTAAGAGAATGGCTGGTGTTGTGGTTCCCGCTGCTGGGACAGTTTTCCTGCAGAGTGGTTGGCCTCTGATATTTCTCTCCATCATTGATATGCAAGCAGCATCACAGCGGCCCTACTGCAAGGTTAAGCAAGCGTGACGGCATGGCTTAGAAACCAGCTAGGAGTCTTTCTATCTTTAGTGTGTGTTATACAGCCTTCCTTCTTCATTCACATATCATGCTCTCCGTCTGCATGGTCCTTTAGCTTTCCAATGTGACACGATTGAAGTTTAGGAGTTTCTCTATTACTGTAACTTCAGTCTATGTCCTCATATTGTTGCAAACTAAACCAGAAGCTTCTGGTGAGTTTGTGTGTTGTGGGTTCTTTTCCAGAGCTGCACATTTTCTCCCTCTGCTTTCATCTGCAATATAATCTGGCATTTCCTGTTGCTGTGGAGAAAGGCATTGTTTCTTGAGGTGTTGTGCGGCATGATTCTGTTTTTCATTCTGAGTGTTCACATTTTTTTGCTTGCTTTGGTCCAAAATCATTTGTTGACATGTTTAAAATCTTTGAACTTATGAGGTTTTGTATATTTGCCTCGTTTTATTATTATTATTACATTTTTAGACAGTTTATTTATATATACACTCACTGGCCACTTTATTAGGTACACCTAACTAGTACCGGGTTGGACCCCCTTTTGCCTTTAAAACTGCTTTAATCCTTCATGGCATAGATTCAACAAGGTACTGGAAATATTCCTCAGAGATTTCCAGATTTTTCATATTGCCATGATAGCATCATGCAGTTGCTGCAGATTTGTCGGCTGCACATCCATGACGCGAATCTCCTGTTCCACCACATTCCAAAGGTGCTCTATTGGATTGAGTCTGGTGACTGTGGAGGCCATTTGAGTACAGTGAACTCATTGTCATGTTCAAGAAACCAGTCTGAGATAATTTGCGCTTTATGACATGGCGCGTTATTCTGCTGGAAGTCACCATCAGAAGATGGGTACACTGTGATCATAAGAGATGGACATGGTCAGCAACAATACTCAGGTAGGCTGTGGCATTGACACGATGCACAATTGGTACTAATGGGCCCAAATTGTGGCAAGAAAATATCTCCCACACCATTACACCACCACCAGCAGCCTGAACCATTGATTCAAGGCAGGATGGATCCATGCTTTCATGTTGTTGACACCAAATTCTGACCCTACCATCCTAATGTCACACCAAAAATTGAGACTCATCAGACCAGGCAATGTTTTTCCAATCTTTTATTGTCCAATTTTGGTGAGCCTGTGCGAATTGTAGCCTCTGTTTCCTGTTTTTAGCTGACAGGAGTGGCACTTGGTGTGGTCTTCTGCTGCTGTAGCCCATCCGCCTCAAGGTTTGATGTGTTCTGCATTTAGAGATGCTGTTCTACTCTACATACGAGTTACTGTTGCCTTTCTATCAGCTGGAACCAGTCTGGCCATTCTCCTCTGACCTCTGGCATTAACAAGGCATTTTCACCCGCAGAACTACCGCTCACTGGATATTTTTTTTCTTTTTCGCACCATTCTCTGTAAACCCTATAGATGATTGTGCATGAAAATCCCAGTAGATCAGCAGTTTCTAAAATACTCAGACCAGCCTGTCTGGCACCAACAACCATGTCACATTCAAAGTCACTTAAATCACCTTTCTTCCCCATTCTGATGCTCGGTTCAGCAGATCATCTTGACCATGTCCACTATTGTTGACCATGTTTCAAATCAGCCAATCACATGGCTGAAACTCAATGCATTTAGCATTGAATTTCAGCCATGTGATTGGCTGATTAGAAATGTGCGTTAACAAGCTGGATATGTGTACCTATTAAAGTGGCCGGTGAGTGTAGCTGATAAATAACAAAGCAAACCACATTCATTCGTGATAGCCAGGTAGAGCCGAAGAACTTGGGTCAAGGCTTAATTAACCCAGTATAAGCTGAGGAATGTAGCATTGTCTGCTCCACACAGGATATGAGTTTCATTCTTTAGACTTAGATGGCCTTTTCCCCTTTGAAATTGTGTTGTTGTACTTTCATAGCTCCATTTCACCTGTTTTGATTCGAGCAGAAGCAGTGCTTTCAGTTCTATACTTTTTATCAACATGTGCATTCAATCTTTCAGACAGATTAAATGTTTTCATACAGACTGTATTTGTGCACATAAATATGAGACTGGATGAGATATGAGGTACAGAGGTACAGTTTTTTTCTTTTTAAAATATTTCCCAAATGATGTTTAACAGAGCAAGGAAATTTTCACAGTATGTCTGATAATATTTTTTCTTCTGAGGAAAGTTTTATTTGTTTTATTTCGGCTACAATAAAAGCAGTTTTTATTTTTTTTAAATCCATTTTAAGGAGAAAATTATTAGCCCCTTTAAGCTATATATTTTTTCGATAGTCTACAGAATAAACCATCATTATACAATAACTTGCCTAATTACCCTAACCTGCCTAGTTAACCTAACTAACCTAGTTAAGCCTTTAAATGTCACTTTAAGCTGTATAGAAGTGTCTTGAAAAATGTCTAGTCAAAGTCACAGTTATTTACTGTCATCATGACAAAGATAAAATAAATTTATTTTATTAGTTATTAGAAATGAGTTATTAAAACTATTATACTTAGAAATTTGTTAAAAAATCTTCTCTCCGTTAAACAGAAATTGGGGAAAAAAATAAACAGGGGGCTAATAATTCAGGGAGGCTAATAATTCTGACTTTAACTGTATGTATATACAGCATATATGTGACTAAAATAGAGCTGAGCGATATGGCAAAAATGCAATCTCGATAATTATCTTCCATATTGAATGACAACAATATATTTTTCGATATAACATGTTAATGCTTCCAGATTTAATATAGTACCTCAACAATGGCTGAAGCCACAAAAAAATTAGAGGGTCCATTAAATGGCATAACATATTTTCGGACGATAGATTTTCTGTGAAAATTTGGTCCATCTCTATTAATATCAACACACTTTTAGATTCCCATTGCTGCACATTTCTGCTGTGTGATTGGCTCTTAGATCAGAGTAAAAAGTTCAGAACTTAGCATTGTTATTGAAAATTTTATCGCAATTCGATATAATATCGTTTATCGGTCCAGCCAATTCACCACTGTAGTAGATTCCATAAGAAGTGGCTAAGGTTAGGCTGTTCTCGGTAGAAAGTATTTTTTAGGTGAGAAAACTTTAATTCATTTTCCCAGAGATGGGTTGCTGCTGGAAGGGCATCTGCTGCGTAAAAACGTGCTAGAAACGTTAGCAGTTCATTCCGCTGTGGTGACCCCGGATTAATAAAGGGACCAAGCCGAAACGAAAATGAATGAATGAATGAACTTCAATTCATATTTATGAATATGGTGCCTACTTGAAAATGTGTTCAAAAGTGAGTTCAGAAATGTGAGCTCCAGGGCTGTTCAGTGCTCGTGTACCTGCAAAGTTATGTGTCCCTCTATTAAATGGACTTATTCTCCCATCGCCAGTACTTGAAATTTTTTGCACTCCTCTGTTGCCCTCATTATGCAGTGCTCTCTTTGTTGTTTTTGAGCATTAAGAAGTTTTTGAGCATACGGTGTATTAAGATTTAAAAATGACATTTTATACTGGTCTGACTCCCCATCCAAATGTAGTTGTTACAATTATTGACTGAATCAAATCAAAGCAAGCATTCCTCACAAAACAGTGTGAATTCCAGTACAAAAATGTGTTTTCACATCAAAAAAAGAATGATACAATATTAAAGTGACAAAATGTAAGATGTATTATACTGATATATCATCCTGGTAAAAATGTATGCACATTTCAACAAATATTACAGTACACTTGTTTTTATTAATCAGAAAGGTTTCTTGACCAGCAAATTAGCATACCAGAATGATTTCTGTATCATGTGACCCTTAAAACTGGAGTAATAATGTTGAAAAATCAACTATACCATCAAAGCAATAAATAATATTTTAAACTGGTCTAATATTGGAAATATTATATATGTCTTGGTTATGTCTTGGTTATATAAAATAAAATTAAATAAAAAATTAAATAAAAAAAGCAATTACATTTCCAAAATAAAATAAAATATAATAATACAAGAATTAAATTTCTAAAATCAAATAAAATCAAATAAAGGTGACGCAGTGGCGCAGTAGGTAGTGCTGTCGCCTCATAGCAAGAAGGTCGCTGGTTCGAGCCTCGGCTAGGCCTGCATTCGCGTGTGTTTACTCCGGGTGCTCAAGTTTCCGCTGCGTAAAAACATGCTGGATAAGTTGGCGGTTCATTCCGCTGTGGCGACCCCGGATTAATAAAGGGACTAAGCCGAAAAGAAAATGAATGAATAAAAATAAAATAAAATAAAATAATACATCAATTACATTTCCAAACTAAAATAAAATAAAACAAAATAAAATAAAAACAAAATAAAACAAAACAAAACAACAATTACATTTCCAACATAAATTAAAATAAAATAAATTAAAAAAAATTAGCATTTCCAAAATAAAATAAAACAAAATTAAATTAAATTAAATTAAATTAAAAAAAATTTACATTTTCAAAATAAAATAAATTTCAATTAAATTCAGTTCAATTCAATTAAATCTCACCTATGCCAAACTGTACTGAAGTGTGTATGTATATAACATAAAAAAACATTGTGCATAAGTATCCATCCTTGCATTCATCTATTCCTCCAATGTGAACTAGTCATGGAGAAAAAGGTCATAACTATCAGAGTATATATTATCAAAGCATTAATTGTAGATGTCAGACACTGATGTTAGGTTTATGTGCACTATTTTGTTAAACAAAATCGACTTTTTTAATCTGTCAGCTATTTTCCAAACCATAGTTGCAATATTTGTTCCTGTTGTTGTCCTCATGTCACTCTCTTTCCTCCTGTTCAGCTCTCATTATTAATCATTTATGAGTTCCTGCTTTCCTGTCTCTCCTATTCTACCCATCTCTATATTTGTCTTTCACTGTTCATCTTCTGTTCTCTTCCAAACACACCCAGACAGATTTGTCCCAAAAATACAAACACATAGACAGGATCACCCTCAAACTCCATTGCTCTGCGCTCTCTAATGTCTCTTGGGAAATGAATTGGTTTGCATCTAGCGAGTGTATGGCAAGCACTGAGAATATAGTCAGTTCATCTGCAGAACAGGAAAGAGTGCCGTGTTTATGGGATGAGGATGCAGCATGATTTTAACAATATACTCTGTGTTCTGTTCTGTTATTATTATCTTTTTAAATTAGCTGCCTAACAAGTTTTTTGAGCAGTGCTAAACAACCATAAGGTAACCATATTATTATTTGCAGATGTTATTTATTCAGGTTATTTGTAATTTAATTGAATGGTTTATAAATAAAAGTCCAAAATTGTCTTTTAAAAAGACCCCCTATTATGGGTTTTTGAAAATGAGCTTCCATGCAGTGTGTAACACAGCTCTAAGCAAATGAAGCATCCAGCTGAGGTTTTTTTGAAAGTGCAATGTGTTTAAAATGATTGATTCTTTAACGAAATAGTCGACTCAGACTTTAATAAATGAATCGTGTTGGGTTCGGATCTTTTGCCTGAACACAACAACGTCGATATGGTACATACATCACCAAATATGTAATGCCAGATGCAGTAAAACGTGAACGCGCCTTTCCCTTCAGACACTAGCGGAGCGCAGGGGATTACGAGATGACTGATCATGACATGAAGATGATGATCACTGACAGATGGAGATTCGACTGTGGGGAATAAAGGGTTAAAGTTAATTTTCACAACAATACCACAGTATAGCCAACCGTGTGCTGTGTGCTGTCATTTTACTGATTTTTGCAACGCAATCTCATGGTAATTCGTAACTTTTTGATTTAGTGGCTAATTCGTATGAATTCGTACAATCTAATTCGTACAAATTAGTATGATTTGCTCATCACCCAATAACAGTTGGGGTTAGGGGTTGGGTGCCACGCCTCCTTTTTAAAATCGTACATTTTCGTACCACTGAACTCGTACGAATTAGCCACTAAACTGACAAAACGTAAAATACTTACGTTTTCTCGTGAGATCAGGCTGATACAATAACCTATGCCTATAACCTATCAATTTTTACCGATTTAAATGTGTTTCTGATTTGGGATCCTCTGCCGTTTGTCTTTGCTATGGCCACCATCATCTGTACCTCACAAGCGCGACGCGGTCAATTTTCAGAATAGTTCAACTTTTGCCACTGTGTGGATTAATACTGAATGTGTGTCTTTGTTATTACTTGGGGTTAGGGTTAAGAGTAGAGTAGTATGCTGGTGTTAAACTGCATTGCTTAATTGCATTCCTGCACTGTACTCTCACATACTCCACTACTTCATAGCAGTGTTGGGCGTTTCTTTCTGTCTGGCGCTGAACCTAGTCAACCAATCACAACAGTCTGGGTCAATCGGACCAATCAGCGCAAATTAGCCTCACGCAAAGGAGGGGTTTGGGGACAAATAAAAGTCGTTGGGATAATTAGGTAAAAATAAATGCATATTATAAGACAATGAAAGTGTTTTTTGACCTTGCATGCACATCAGCATGTTGTTGGAGACCCCCAAACCAAATATGACATTTTTTAATGCAAAATAGGGGCTCTTTAAATAGCATATTGTGATCATTAGTTTATATAAATGTTTTTTTTTCCCACATATTTTATTAATGATTTTCCTTACTTTATTACTAAGGCTGCAAAATTTATTAATATCGCAATGTCCAGATTATAGTTGACCAGGCATCGCAGTTCTAACCACATGTGCTTTGTGGAGTCATTGCAAAGTTTTACTCTAATAGAGTGTAAGTTAAAATGTATCTTTGCATGTGCTTTTAAAGCCTGTGACAGTCATTTCAAATGAATTCAATGCATTCGTACACAATTCTAAAGTTTGTAGCTTTAACAAAGATTAATCGTATTTATTTAAACATAGAAAATACAATGATTTGATGATATTTCACAAGGTGACACAGTGGCTATTTAGCACAGTTGAATCACAGCAAGAAGGTTCAGCCGATTCAAATGTTATCACTCAATTGAATGGGCGTTATCAGTGTTTATCAGCTGATAGATAATGGCCAGTGGGGGCCATCTGCACCTACTAGTAGGCTCAGAAGGCTGTTATCATCCTTCCACA
The DNA here is from genome assembly GCA_903798195.1 of Danio kyathit. Lineage (NCBI taxonomy): Eukaryota > Metazoa > Chordata > Actinopteri > Cypriniformes > Danionidae > Danio > Danio kyathit. Next base: position 52,670,083 of record LR812523.1, on the reverse strand, counting down.
TAGTTAATCAGCTATAGATGACATACGGCTGCAGCCGGAAGTTGAGAATTATTTATATTATTTAATAAATTTGACAATAATTGTATTTTATTAACGTCTACCCCTACCCCAACTCTAAACCCAACCATCACAGTAACGTAAAAACAGATCTGGATGTCTTTAACGTTAAAGCTGGATTTATACTTTTGCGTCAGGTGATTGCCGTACCCCATGGCACATACCTTGCACGTAGCCAACACCGTTGTGAGCATTTGTATTTTTGTGTTCTGTCTATGTTGCTCTGACAATCACACTTCCAAAGCAGTATTATGTGGTGGTGTTTAAACACTTTAATGCTTTTTTTAAAAAAATCTTTCCAAGTTTAAATGTTAGAATGTTCTAAAAGAAATGGGGCATAGGGGGGATAACTGGGAATAGAACACAGCCAGGAACAATGTTTCTAACTACAGCTCTAGAGGTGTTGTTGCAAGCATAGAAGTTTGCGACGCAGTTTACAAATGTTCGTTGGAATGACGGATTTGGGAAACACCAAATCAACAAACTATGTTTGTAACGACACAACTTGCGACCTTAGTTGGCTAACAGTGGTTTTCAGAAACGAACCCCTGGCTGATTGGCTGATATAAGACAATATAATTAATGTGCAGTAAATGAGAGACATATAGAAAATTGGTAAAACTAAATGAACGTGCATTACACATAAATATGTATTTAATACTAAGTTTAATAAAATTGTTTAAAAATGTATTAAAACACACTAAACATATCTTATTTTAAAACTGTTATGTTATATTGGATGTTTCAGTCATATAATTAATTCCTGCTGCATTCACAATTAATGAAGAAATTTATATTTATAACTGAATGTGAAAAACAGTGTAATTCTATATATTTTATTCATTCATTCATTCATTTTCTTTTCGGCTTAGTACCTTTATTAATCTGGGGTCGCCACAGCGGAATGAACCGCCAACTTTTCCAGCATATGTTTTACGCATCGGATGCCCTTCCAGCTGCAACCCATCACTGGGAAACAACCATACATTCTCATTCACACACATACACTACTGACAATTTTTAGCTTACCCAATTCACCTGTACCGCATGTCTTTGGACTTGTGGGGGAAACCGGAGCACCCAGAGGAAACCCACATAAACACGGGGAGAACATGCACACACATAAATGCCAACTGACCCAGCTGGGGCTCGAACCAGCGACCTTCTTGTTGTGAGGCGATTGTTCTACCCAATGCGTCACATTACACCCTTATAATAAATAATATAAAAAATTAAATAAACAATGTTTTATCGTTTTACGAAGAGTCAAAATGTATTTAGATATACAGTAATTGAATAATCAAATGTAAAATAATACTGCATAGTCTTCATTTTTATTTATCGTTATTTAAATTAATAATTTTGTATTTTTATTTTAGTTACAAACGGTACGTTTTCTTATGCCTAAATGCTTTTAAAACCCTCACACAGTCACAGGCCTCAAAAAGCACAAGCAAATTTTTTTATTATAATCCAGACTCAACATTGCATATTCGCGATGTGACTATTGCGAATGATCACATTGAAAGATCGATGCTGAAACGATATATTGTACAACCCTAGTATAAACATATAAAATAATTCAAACTTATTAATACCATATAGTTCTCATGTTGACCCTGTTTTCATGCTGAAGCGCACCAGCTTTTGAGTCTTGACACAAAATAAAAGAGTCTTTTTTTTTTTTTAATTTTTGATCGTTTGTGAGGTAAACAGTGTTTTGGATCGTTTGTTTGAACGAATTCAAACAAACAAGTTTGCTGAGCTACAGCTCTGATGATGTCCAATTGAACTGTTCCAAAAAGACTTCACGCCGAAGTGTTATTTTATGTAACACAACATAATGTCATCAATGTTATAAAATGAATAACGATTGGACATTTTGTTGTCTATCCGGTACTGGATTCATGTCTCAGTGACTTGTCTTAAAGTGAAAACAGAAATGCAGCATTTAGGCCCCACAGAAAGACATATTGACCAATGCATAATAAAAATAATACCTCCAATAATAAAAAATATCAGCCACTATGATATATCAGCCAGCCACTACAATACCTGACATTAATCCAAAACACTGTACACTAGGGTTGAATACTGTAACTAGATATGGCAAAAGTACACTCATTCTTTACTCAAGGAGAAGTACAGATACTCATGTTTAAAACGACTCTGGTAAAAGTTGATGGACTGACTACACTTTTGTACTCAAGTAAAAGTAAAGAAGTATGGCCTGAAATATGTATTTAAGTAAAAAGTATTACTACCTGTTTTAGTTTCACAGGGGCAACTACACAGACATGATATATACAGTACATCTACACAAAATAACTTACATTTCTCATTTTTTTTGTAAAACTTTTGTTACCAATTTTCAGCAGCAAAGTAGTCAAGCGATATCACTGTACAAATGTCCAACAACACTACTCGAAAACCTGCCCTGTGTATCATTACTTGGACACAAAACCTAACTTTGTGGCTTTTAAGAACAACAGCTGCTATACTCATTCGTAGTATCCAAAACGTATACTCTTCTTCTTATATACAGTACTGTATTTATTACTAATAAATGTCTTAAATTTAACATTTCATTTTGTCCAAAACATATTTTAGTTTTTTTCCTTTTGATAAAATAAAAAACTGAATGTATTTGACTACAAATAATTGTTTGCATTATGCTAAAGCTGCTTCATTTTTTTCAAACAGCAACAATCAAAAATAAAAAGAGTTTTATTGTGTATATATTAGAGATATTTTATTTAACAGACAAGTTATTAATGCTGTTAATAAATTTTTGCCTCAACCTTTTCACTTGATAAATTCCTGATCCTTTGCATTATATTTTTTTCATAAATCACCCAGCATAAATACTTTTGATGTTCTAAAATATTTATCAAACAATCTATCTAACAAATTTAAATGAAGACAACAGTGCATATAATATACATGTTAATACAGTGGCCAAGAGAGCTTAACGCGCTGCAATTTAAGAAAGCACATGCAATTAAAAAAAACACCGGCTTATTAACAAACGATCTTCATCAATCTGACAGCACACGTGTTGCAAATTCTCACAACACAACCAATTGAAGAAACGCGCTGCAATTTGGTGACAACACAAACAATTGAGAAAACGACCTGCATTTGGTCACAACACTTGCAAATATCCACGCAACGCAACGGAAATGTTTCAAGCGGACCCAAAAACATGATGGACCCTGCTGAGATACGGATGTGTTATTAAGCATTGGCTGCGTCTGAAACCGCATACTACTCAGTAGGTACTGCATTTGAATTTAAACGTACTACTCGGCTGTTAGAAAAGTACGTTCTATACAGTATGAATGGAAAAAGTATGAATGGAATTCGGACGTACTACATCTGCCATTTTGTCATGGTCACGTGACCTACCTACGTCAGTTGTGTCGCTTCACTCCCATTCATGAATTCTCTCGCGGGGCATCATGGGATAGCGCACTTCAGAATCTCGCCGGAAGTAGTAATTCATCCGGGTACTTCTCGCATAGTGATTTTCGAATTCTATGAATTCGGACATACTACTCGGCTCGCATACTGATTTTAGCGTACTGTATAGTATGGAAGTATGCGGTTTCGGACTCAGCCATTGTCATGAGAAATCGAGTCCTCCCTGTCAATTGGGTCTGAGGACCCCGATTGATCCTATTGTTTTCCAAATGACACACAACGGCATAATAACTCATCTGTATCTCCGCAGAGTCCGTCATGTTTTTGGGTCCCCTTGAAAGATTTCCGTTGTGTTACGTGGACATTTGCAAGTGCAAGTCGTTTCCTCAATTGTTTGTGTTGTCACCAAGTAGCAGCGCGTTTTTTCAATTGGTTGTGTTGTGAGAATTTGCAACAGGTGTGCTGTCAAATTGATGAAGATTGATGTTTTTTGTAATTGCATGTGCTTTCTTAAATTGCAGCGCATTAAGCTCTCTCGTCCACCATATAAAACAGTATTCTATACTAGGAAATATGAACTCATTGGAAATAAAGCAAATAAATCTCAATGCAGAACATGTTCAGGTATTTAATTGCTTTAGTACTAACTGTACAAACGTTGACAAAACGTTACATGATTGATAGTTTTTTTCCCACACTATTAGATTGAAAGATCAGAGAAGGACAGTACAACATGGTCGGAAGTGGACAAAAGACTATAACCCCAAATGCCAGATTTGGCAGATTTGAACTGGAATGCATGTTTTGTTTTACCTGTGATCCGATCGACCAAAACGTATCTTATTACCCGGTATAAACATGACAATAAATATGACATCAATCATGTTTATATCACGAACTCCCTCGGTGTCATCCGCGTTAGCCGCTTAAATAACCAAGCCGACGGTGCGCAATGAGAAGTTGAAAAAGCCGCGCACTGCAGCACGCAGGCGCGCAATTACAAATAGATTGACTGAATCCAAAAAGCGTTCGAATTACGCAATGAGGGGCGGACTGGCCATAGACTGGACTATTCCCGGTGCGCGGCAGGCCAGAGTCCCGGTGGGGCAGGCCACATCTGTTGCAATATAGAAAGTGACGAGCGGGGGGGTGGGGGTTGCGCGGCAGGCCAGACTCACGGTGGCAGGCCAGATTGACCGTCAGGCCACCGCGAAATGTCCCGGTGCTCCCTATGGCCAGTCCACCCCTGTACGCAATGACAAGAAATAATATAGATTGCGCTACAAAACACATGAAAATGAGCCCGATTAAAAAAATGTAGGGAGTAAAAAGTACAGGTATTTGTGTAAAAATGTAAGGAGTAAAAAGTACAGGTATTTGTGTAAAAATGTAAGGAGTAAAAGTAAAACAGTTGTCAGAAAATAGTGGAGTAAAGTACTGATACCAGAAAAATTAAGTACAGTAACAAAGTATTTGTACTCTGACTGTAAAACTTAAAAACAGTGAACTAGGATTGCACAAAATATCTTGTATCATCAGATTTATATGAAACTTGGCTTCTTTTCCATTCCAGTTGATAGATTTTGGATTTAGCTCATTTGTTAAAAAAAAACCCACACAGCTAGAAATTCCCTGCTGTCTCTCTTCTTTTATTGTCATTAGAATATGAGAGTTTGCTGACAGTCTCAGAAGGATTTATTCTCAGGGGCTCAGGACCCCCGTCATTCTTCCAACCTCCAAATCTCCTCCCTCAAACTCACTAGTGTTTAATCTTGGTTTTCCAATGTTCCCATGTCTGCTGTCATTATTTTACTTCAGCTCTTCCTTCTTTTCTGCAAACACTTCTATAATGTGAACGTTCTTCATGTATATATGCTTGTATTATTATTATTATTATATTTGGTTTGTGTGAGTATTTGTTCCTTCTCTGAACATTTGGAGGTCATTCAGTGCACCGTGTGTTGTGTCTGCTGAAACTAGCTGGAGAGTGAATTGTTCATCTGCGTGTGAAATATAATTAGATTTGACTGTGCCTGAAATGATCAAATTTAATAGGATGCTGCTGGACTGTGCTAACTCAGGTTCTTTCACATATTCATATTCAAAACGACACTCAAAGATTCAGAGTGAAAACAGCTTAAATAGCGGAGCACACCTCACAGTTTGCGCAAGCCACAGTTCAAAGTTACACAAAGTTCAAAATAAATAAAATTTGTGCTGCAGAAATGTTTTAAATAATACTAAATGTTTTTCATTGTAATTGATTATGAGAAAAATATTCTTTTATGAGTTATGAGAAAGAATGATGGAATACTCCATGGTGTACAAATGGCAGTGCTTTATATATCCCTGCATTGGATTCACATACATAAAATGGCTGCTTGTTTTAACATTTGAGCCGTAATCCAGTAATGGTGGTGGGCATTTCGTTTCCGACACACACTGCACTGCACTGTAGACCAATAACAAGAGACTGTGCAAACTGTGCAAGTTCTAGGAACAACAAAACAGTGACAGATCTTTAGGTTTTAATTTAAACTCCAATTCACAGATCTATTCTGACATACACAATCTCACGACAATTCGTAACGTTTTGATTGAGTGGCTAATTTGTATGAATTTGTACCATCTTATTTGTACAATTTAGTATGATTTGCTTATCCCCCAATGACGGTTGGATTTAGCGTTAACTGACTTTCATATCACTGAGCCACTAAACTGACAAAACGTAAAATGGTTTCCAGTTGCACATACTGTATACTGTACTACATTTTTGGATTGTCTGTTGCCATGCTTATATCTTTCAGTCATTAAGTTTATTTTATTATTTCATGCGTTAAATTATTATGATTGCTAATCCAGATACTTTGCAGAGTGTATCTAGTGGAGAAGGGTCTGGCTGCAAACTCTGTGCAGTGCAATCTGAGCTGCATGCAATGCTTTTTAATTGACTCACCTAACCCCACCACTAACCCTACTCCTCACAGTGACATCACTAGCTTCATTGAGTGCATTGTGTCTGACATTGCATCTCTGAGAGCTGCAATCTCAGGTTGCATCATAACGACAGCATCCAGACACTGTGAATCTACACTACCTGACAAAACTCTTATCGTCGATCCCAGTTGTAAGAACAACAAATGGTAACTTGACTTCTAGTTGATCATTTGGAAAAGCGGCAGAAGGTAGATTTTTCTGATGAATCATCTGTTGAACTGCATCCCAATCATCACAAATACTGTAGAAGACCTATTGGAACCCACAGAAATCAGTCAAGTTTGGTGAAGGAAAAATCATGGTTTGGTGTTACATTCAGTATGGGGGCATGCAAGAGATCTGCAGAGTGGATGGCAACATCAACAGCCTGAGGTATCAAGACATTTGTGCTGCCCGTTACATTACAAACCACAGGAGAGGGTAAATTCTTCAGCAGGATAGCGCTTCTTCTCATAGTCCAGCCTCCAACTCAAAGTTCCTGAAAGCAAAGAAGGTCATGGTGCTCCAGGATTGGCCAGCCCAGTCACCAGATATGAACATTATTGAGCATGTCTGGGGTAAGATGAAGGAGGAGGCATTAAAGATGAATCCAAAGAATCTTGATGAACTCTGGGAGTCCTGCAAGCACGCTTTCTTTCCTTAGCATAATTTCACCTACTGAGCTGCTCACTATTCACTCTTGAAAAACACTCTGTATGATGCTGAAGCTGTTGACACAGTAAATATCTAGTTTACATCATGTTCAGGTGTCCAGTGTTTTGTAATAAATAGATGCACCATTGAACGTGACGATTGTGTTCTGTGCTCATTGTGTTCAGTGCTAGAGTGCTCAATGCTGTTAAACTCGTTTTAATAGAAACCTTTAGTGCTTTTCACATTGCGCATACACACACACACACATTACAACTGGGCATTTAAAATGAACTGTCAAAGTCATGAGATAAGAGTGAAATTGTCTTCATAAGGTGAATATTGTTAGACAATATTGCAATTTTATTCCAGTTTCATCCAAGACAGAGGTGGAGATATCTGAGTTTAATAGCGTTCAGTTAAACTTGAAGGTCAGATTTTGGTGATGCCATGGGAATGACTTCCAAAATCTGTTTCATGTCATGCACTTTTAGTTAGTACAAAGTTCATCAAAATAGGTGAAAACATAAGCACTCATTGATACACGACAAGACTTGTATTTTATTTTCGTATTTTTATAGTATACATTATATTATACTAATTATACACTACCTGACAAAAGTCTTATCGTCGATAACAGTTGTAAGAATAACAAAAAATAACTTGACTTCTGGTTGAACATTTGGAAAAGTGGCAGAAGGTCAATTTTTTCGATGAATCATCTGTTGAACTGCATCCCAATCATCACAAATACTGCAGAAGACCTATTGGAACTCGCATGGACCCAAGATTCTCACAGAAATCAGTCTAGTTTGGTGAAGGAAAAATCATGGTTTGGCGTTATATTCATTATGTGGGCGTGCAAGAGATCTGCAGAGTGGATAGCGACATCAACAGCCTGAGGTATCAAGATATTTGCGCTGCTCTTTACATTACAAACCACAGGAGAGGGCAAATTCTTCAACAGGACAGCGCTTCTCCTCATATTTTAGCCTCCACAAAATGGGGTAAGATGGAGGAGGAGCCACTGAAGATGAATCCAAAGAATCTTGATGAACTCTGGGAGTCCTGCAAGAACGCTTTCTTTGACATTCCAGATGACTTTATTAATAAGTTATTTGAGTCATTGCAGAGATGTATGGATACAGTTGTCCAAGCTTTTGGGAGTCATTTGGGACAATATTAATTCTTTTTCCACTGCACCATGACTTTATATTCTATACTGTACAGTATTTCTCTTAAGTGACAAGACTTTTGTCTAAGCAAAGTCAGGCCTTACTGTCCTAATTAAATAATTAAAATCAAGGTATGATCATACTTTATTTTGGTAAAATTAGCGTAATCTAGAGGCCTTTGTCTTTCATATGAGCCACTTCTGATACCAAATGATCAACTAGAAGTCAAGTTATTATTTGTTGTTCCTAAAACTTGGATAGGCGACAAGACTTTTGTCATGTACTGTAGTGTATATTATGGAATGTTGCATGTTCATAGAATTTGTGCATTACAATACATAAATATTCCTTATAACCCAGCTCAATGTGATTCTCGCTGGTTGCAGCTGTCTTGAAAATGATGTCAAGTAATGCATATACAGTAGCTGAGAGGTTATAAGTTGGATGGAGCAAAAATTTCAGACATTATCTAAGTATGAGGTTGTCTGCAGCTCTAATAAAAAAAAAAGATAAATACTAATAAGAAGAAAGATATTAGATAATGAAAATGTTTTCTATGGCATGTCTTTTTTAGATGTATTAAATAAAGGCACAATGAAGGAAAAAATAAAAACTGTATATGAAATTATGCTAAAAAAGTTCACTGTCTCCTCAAAAGTTTATGATCTTTCTCTCTCTGCAGATTAGCTCTGTATGTGTACGAATATCTGCTGCATGTGGGAGCTCAAAAATCAGCACAGACATTCCTGTCAGAGGTGGGTGAACTGCATTTTTAATAAACTTAAGATTTTATGTGTATGTGATGGTCAAGCATGATGTGTACAGTAGGGCTGCACAATATATCATTTCAGCATCAATATCGCAATGTGCACATTCGCAGTAGTCACATTGCAAGGTATGCAATGTTAAGTCGATTTATGAACAAAAAATGCTTTTCCTAGAATTTTTCTCTTGTTTCTTGGCCAAATATCTACATTTTAAAGAAAAAAAACAAGATATTTTACTTACCCCAGTGGTGGATAATTTTATTTGCTTTTGGGAAATATTTTTCCCAAATATTTTTCCAATATTGTGCAGCCCTAGTGTAGGGCAGTATGCATGATGTGAATTTTGTCATCAGAACAATATGCAACTGTGACTGTGCATACATACATGCAACTTTAACTTGTTTTGGAGCTAATTAGATTGGTCACACTTTATAAGGTACAATTCCTTATTCCTTTCCAAAACCAGTAGTAGTTGGGTTTAGGGATTAGGTAAGATTAGGGATGTAGAATAAAATCATATTATTTAAGTACTACTATAAAAAGTGTATTAATAAGCAGGTAATAAGCCAGTAGTTCATAGTAGGAATTGGTATGTAAACTAAAGTGGCACCATTATTATTAAAAAAACAAAAAAAAAACTGTTGACAAATATGAGATACTTTTGTGAGAGTGTTAACTCTGTTTTAAGTGAGTACAAAAACATTGCTGTTGCTCATAACTTTTAGAGAGAAAACACAGAGACAGTGCTTGTGTCAGATTGGTGTGTTTGCACATGAACTGTACTGAATGTGCATTTATACTAATATACATGCTAATATATACACACACAAATACTTTCAAAGACCTCTTTAGGATGTAATCAGTTCAGGCAATGTTAGAAAAAACACTTGTCGGTGCCAGTAGTGTAGTGGTTAGTGCGTTGACACATGCACTCCGGTGTTCACGGCGACCTGAGTTCGGTTCCGCCTCGCGGTCCTATGCCGATCCTTCCCCTCTCTCTGCTCCCCATGCTTTCCTGTCAATACTCTCTGCTGTCCTATCAAATAAAGGTAAAAAAACCCTAAGAAAAATATTAAAAAAAGAGAAAACATTTAATTAAAAGCATCTTAATCAAGGAATATTGAGGCTGTACCATGGCCAATGATATTACACAGTGACTGGAAATATTGCAGCCATGAAGAGAGAGATGATTCATCATTATTTTTTTTAGGTGCTGCATAATATCATTGCACTTGCTGCAGCCAGTGCCTCCCCTGTCATCATCCTCACCTGCCATCATGAAATCATGTATAATAATGATAAAATCAATATTTGTCCACTGATCTGTGCTATAAATGAAATTTCTCTATAATTCAAATGATTGCAATCCTTTTTAGAATCAAAATGGCTGTATTTTGCCTGTTTTCTGTTTAATTACAGCATAGGAAGCAAGGTGAGGCAGCACTGAGCTGTGCCTCACATTAGATCCCTTGCACACTGGCTTGAGCACACGCCTTTTGCCTACTCAGTGTATGCTACCAATGTAATGCTTTATTAAAATGTTTTTATACACTGTAGGAATTTTTTATTATATGTCCTCACTTTGCATATGATGGGTAATGTATTTCACGAAAGTCTATCTCTTATTTAGTGTTAGGATCTGACATACAGCCGCACTGAAAAGACATGAGGTGAGGCAGGTAGTAACTCTGCCGCAATGAAGAGGGCGCATGTTATTCTTGTTCAGTGGTTGCTCCTCTTCTACATAGTAAAGTTAAATTTATGTTTGGCTCTGAATGACTGCAAAAATCATGGATGTAACTTTAATATCTCATATAAAATAAAAAAGTTCTCAAAATTAGACTTTTAATCAAAACGTGATTAAATAAAGGACAACCAATGCCAGAGCTAAAGGGCTTGCTTTAAAGGACAGAACAGAAGATAACTCGATCAAAGTAACGTTAATTCCAGTCATTTCAAGACTCATTTACAAGTAAAGGTAAGACCAGTGTGCGAATCCTGTGTGTGCGTTTGTGCGCTTGCATGCGTGCGTGTGTGTTTGTGAGTGAGAGAGAGAGAGAGAGAGAGAGAGAGAGAGAGAGAGAGCGCATCCGCCATGATGCTGTTCGCTTGTTATAGCTGTCTGTAGTTTTTTGGGAGGCATATTGAATCGCTGTACATTTTACATTTTTCCTTTGGCCCAATCCCTGCCATGTATAAAGAAAAGAATGCTGAAATGATATATGAAACACAATCGGTAGTTGGCAAATATATTGGGTGCATATATTTGTAAATATGACCCTGAAAGAGTCATGCCTCACCAGCCACAAACCTCACTGCACGTCACTAATATTCCTTATAGCAACCTTTCATTTTCCATCAGTCTAAGTACTCATTTTAACTACAGAAGAGTCAAGCATTTAATAGGAAAATTATCAAAACTCTGTTCATTTTTAAGCGAGAAGCTAATGGTCTAATCCAAGTCAATGATGTATGCTAAGCTAAGCTAAAAGTGCTCCCACCTAACCCGGAGTTCAGCTAAGTCCCAATCCCAATTCTATTTTTTTACCCCTACCCCTTTCCCTTGGCCCTTGAAACATAAGCCCTGTTTACACTAATACGTTTTAGTTTTAAAACGCATGTTTTGCTACGGTTACGCCATCTGTCCACACTACGCCAGAGTACCAAAAACTGAGCTTTTTGAAAATGCTGAAGAGGCCATTTTCATTTTAAAACACTGCTGCTGCATGTTAGTGTGGATGGGGGAAAACGGAGACATCTGAAAATTGAGGCGGGGCTGCAGACATTTGCCTATCTGATTGGGACTTTTTCCTCAATATTAAGTAGCCTAAACAAATTTCAGCCTTGCATCATCTCCTCGTAAGTTCAGACTTTGCAAGTTTGATATGGAAAAAAAACTCCCAAGGACACGTCGGGTAAATCGTCAAAGGAAACAGTGTACTTTATAACCTCATTTACATCACCCTGGCTACGTTGTTTCACTATCTTAAAAATAAAATAAAAACATGATATGAGGAACTGCCTATTTTCATTTTGATATTAGCAACTTAACAGACATCAAAAATGTTGAGGCGTCGTGTAACTGCATATTTATATGAGCGTCATCTTCACTGTATGCAAAGTTTTAACAAAACTGAGCCTATAACATTATTGCCTCCTTTCATTTTCATTGAAAATACTGTTGCTGAATATGTTTTAATAATTAATAAAGGCCATTATAAAAGTATAACGTACAATAAGTTTATACATTATAGGAAATAAAGGCAAGCAATAAGTCAAATGTGCAGAATAAGTGTATGTGGTTACATTAATTGGTCACACTTTATTTTGAAGGTCCGTTTGTTGAATTTAAGTTACATTGCAACTAATTATCATTAGATTATAAGTAGACTGTTAGGTTGGGGTTAGGGTTAGGGTTAGTGTAAGTTGACATGTAATTGCAAAGTTTCTTATAGTCAGTTAAATGTCTGTTGAAGCACTGTTAAATGTCAGTATCAACAGATATTAAGTAGACAATCTACTAATACTCAAATGGACCATCAAAATAAAGTGTTACCCATTAATTAATATATTAACTTATCTTTGCGCTCAGCCAAAACACGTTACCTGAGAACAAGTAATAGATTCAAAAGACCAAAGTCGGGGAATGTCGTTAGATAGAGACAAGATGAATTAAATATCACGTTTAACAAATATAGTGAGATTAGATCTAGCGGTAGATCCTTGATGAGCTGTCTGACATGCACAGCTCTCATTGCTGCAGTGCATGCCAGAGTTTGTGTGTGGTCACGTGATGAGCGTTTTCAGCGGTGTAGTGTGGACGGAGAGTTGTTCAGAAACGCCAGGTGAAACGCTAATGTGGAGGCGGATCATTTTCATTCTAAAATGCCATTTTAAAACTAAAACGTATTAGTGTAAATGGGGCCATAGTGTGAAATGAAAAGGGCTTCAAATTTTACCCCTAAGAAATGGGACACCACTACAACACCTGCACATGTCATCATACAGTATGTCATCGCCAGCTTGTACTTCATATGAGATTGATGACGGCGACTGCTGTAGTTATTCCAGTTGTGTTCTTTTTTTGGCATTTATCTTCAGAAAATCACTGAAGGCAACAATATCATGTTATTATAAGGATATAATGTGGAAATAAGCTTGTAACTGTACTGTACATTTACATCGTGGACATATTCATCTATGGAACACAAGAAAACAACATTAACATTATACCAGACACTGTAAAAAGTTAATTCCCAACCACTAGACTTTTCATGGTATTCGAGTGTCATCGAGTGACAGATGTGAAAGTATGTTGTGGGAGTACAGGAGGAGGGCCGGAGTGGGACTCCTTTTCAGCCCTGGAGTTTCAAGCCTTAGACCGGCCCACCTCAGTTCACGACTGACTATATTAAAATAACGTCATTTCCAATTCAGTTTCTAATGACACTATCAAGTCTTTTTCAAGGAAACAGCTGCTTTAGAACTTCAAATGTTTTTCATAAATATGAGAACATTAAAGGGTAGCTAAATCTCCAACACTATTCTTTAAAACATCACAATGTCCTTTCCTGCAATATCTGAATATATATTCTGTGCAAAATTCTTTATAGATATGCAGTCCTTTGTAACGGTGGTCACACAAAAAATAAAAATAAAATATGTACACCTACATAAGTAACCCAAACAGTATTATATGTCTTAACACTAAAAATGAAAAGTAAAAAAATTACTCAGGTGAGGCTCGAACTCAGGTCAGTGGTCTCATAACTCAGCGTGCTGACCACTGGACCACAATGACACTGTTATGCTGATGTGTTTGGAATAAAAAATAAGTATTGCTCTGTTATCTGCAAGATTCTTTTAACCACAGTATTACTTTCTATTGCTGACTTATCTTTTTCTTCCCTTTTTAGATTTCTGATCAAGTTATGTCAGATTTATTAATGTAGTGAATCATCTGATTTTCATTGAGCAGGTGTAATATTCATTATTATTAATTATTCAAATTCTTATATTCACTAAGGTGCTGCTGTTTGGGGTCGAATGAATGATAGTTTTGTCATCATTAACCTGTAGGCTGCATTTTGCTCACACGGCTGCGAGAAAATAAATAAAAAGAGCAGAGCTGCGGCAAAATAATGAATAAAAAGAGTAAGGCTATGGTCAAATAAATAAATAAATAAATAAATGAAAAAAGTGCGACTGCTGAGAGTACAAGCAGCTAGGGACACCGGCCCTCGCGGCCAAAATAATGGACCGACCCAACGGGAATTCTCCCAGTTCTCCCAATTAGCCAATCCAGGCCTGTACAGGAGTTATTATTCGGGATTATATATAGTGAAATCTAGCCTTTTTTTAAATTGTTTGTTGGTAAAACACGAACGCGGTTATGAATGTATTAAAACATATGCTTATTTGTTGTAAAAAATTGAAATAATGTAAAAAAAACCTAATTTGTGCATCTCCTGGATTCTGTGTGCAGCCTTTTTGCTGTTGTAGATGGTGTATTCTGGGAAATTTTCTGAAAAATCAGAAATTTTTTTTTGTGTTGCTTTGCAATAACACTTCTGAAATGCTAGCTGGCAGTAGGTGTTTATGTTTCTCTGTGTCGAGTTTCTTCGCTGGTGTTTTGTTTTTTCTGAACGCTACCTAAATGTACAAGTGGCTCAAACTCGCTCATTTTGAGGCAGGAACCGGCGGATGTGCAACAACTTTAATCAGAAGGTGAACACAAAACAACAATCTAGAGCTCCTTCACGGGACTCCACACTTGTAAACACATACTGCATCGGGCTCCCGTGGCTCTCACCTCTGCCCACACGCGTCAGCGCTATCAAGCTGACCAATCACAGAGTTTGCTCTATGTGTCGTTGCAACGTGTAGTTATATTTTTTGAGAGGTGCACGTCAGCGGCGCTGACGGCCACAGTAAGGGCTATGTGTCCACACGTAGGCTGCGCCGGAGCATACGCGTGCGCTTGACGCAGAAGTATAAATCAGCCTTAAGGGGTAGAATTGGAATTGGGCCTAAATATATTCAAAAATGGCAACTGTTTAATTCATAGGGGAATTGTAAAATAAGCCAATTTTCTAAAAAGGTGGAGTGTTCTTTTAAGGTGAAACTATATATATTATTAAGGCTTTCAACACTGTTCCAATTAAACCCTGACTGTTATCTGATCACAGCTTAGTTTAATCACAGTAGAAACAAAACCATATTGGCACAAGAAACTAGGCAAACCGTTTGTTTAACAGCACTGTCTCATACAGATGAAGCAGGGAGTACGCTTATTTACACAGATTCTAACAGGACTGCGTGTTCACTTGGTAAATCAATGTGTTTTTTCCACATTCATGAAGTCTTTGTTGATGGTAGCTGGTTGTGAAAGGCCTTTGGATGACCTAATACAAAGAGCGGACATTTCCAGACCTGTTTGCATTGCAGACACCATTCATCCATCAGCAAGCAATATGTTTTACCTCCCTTCTGAAGGGCTTGTAACCGAGCACCCTTTGTTAATAGCTTGTCATTCTCTCGAGCTGTGTTTGGGAAAGAGATGTTTATATCAGTGTCCGCGACAGCTCGCTTACTGACAAACAGGATCGCTGACAAGATACAACTGAACAGTAAAAGTAAATGCAGATGCAGATGAGTGCTGTAGCTTAGACTCAAGTAAATATTTGCGAATGTCAGAGGAATAAGATCAGATAAATACTGGAAGAGAACACAGAGAGAGGGAGAAAGAGACTGGCACAATCACAGAGGTAAAAACACAACAGCTGAAAAAACAACAATCCAGACAGTGCTGTCGTGACTCTGACCAGCCTCTGTGACTAAGCCGCCCGCCCCGTCCATTGTGGCCAGTTTCCTCTGCGACTCCTGTCTTTTGCCACCCTGCTCATGTAACCAGTTCACGCTGGACTCGAACCCAAAAATAGCCGTGGCTCTCGCAGCAGTGGATTGAGATAATGTTGGGCACACCCGTGTTGTTTATGGCGGCTGTCGTCAGCACTTTAATGTCTGTAAACTCATCTCACGTGGCCACTGACTAAAACTGATGATCTCATCAAGATGGATGGTGTTTTTCTGTTCCTGTTTAGTCTTTTGAGGAAGATTTAAAAGTGTGGAAGGTACAGGCTACTTCAGTTTAGACACCACAATTTAAAGGAGACCTATGTTGCAGGGGTTTAAACTTTTATAAGGTGTTTAAACACAGTTGTGTGGCAGCAGTGTGTGAATATAGCCAGCCTCTAATAGTAAAAATTTATTAATTCTATTTATTTTATGTTCCCTCTTGAAAAAAACATTCTGCAGAAACACTTTGATTGACATTCTTTCTTTGTACATGTCATCAGAGGGGGGAAGTCCCACCCATTAGTGACAATCTCTCCCTCATTAGCATAAACAGCCCTGAGTGAGAAGCAGCCGTCCACCATTAAGAGTTTTCTAGCTGTATCTGCTTAAGGTTATGGCTGTGTTCCAGTCCACTTTTAGACACCCACTCGCAAACTTCTCTTTACTTGATTCCTCAGGGGAATCCCTACTGCTATTTTAAAATGTGTTCCACTTCATCAAATGAACAAGGGAAGTTTACATGGACATACCCTTAATCCCTTGATTTTGACAGAAGTAGCGAGTTGGCTTCATATGTCTACTCGAGCATACAGAACTCCTATATGTCCCAGAATGCGATGGAATTGCAATTGTCACAACAGTTTAGTTCACAAGTGCTCAAGGGTTTAGGGCACTCCATTTCAACCCATCCAGATGTTCCGCCAGTAGCAACGCAGGCTCATTCTGAAAACGTAGCTCTATATACATTTCTGGTGATCGTGAATTATGTAGCCAGAAGTACGTATAGCTACATTTCGTCTTTAAAACAAATGCTACGGGGCGGTATGACGCTGTTTCTTTTTGCGCTTACAAGCTGACCGATTACCTCCGTGTGAACGACTTTCCCGCTGTTACCAGTTTGTCTGGTTAGCCCGCCATGTACATCGGTGGACTTGAAATGCAGCGAGGAGTTGACCACGACAACGGGGTTCGAGTCCGGCGAAGAACGGTTCTAGAAAGCAGGTAAGACAAAAACAGAAGCCAAAAAATAAAATAGGCATGTAAATAACACGGTGAGAATGTGGGATAATCTGAAAACGTGGTACAAATCTTATCTTTTTCTGGATTGCTTTTGAAAACGATTGGGCTGTCGGTTGGGTTTAGGGAAGTGGGTGGACGGGTCAGTCGGTGCTTTTGAAAATACTATTGGTTGGGTTTAGGAAAGGAGGAGGGTGGGTCAGTCGATCGGTCAGCCAAACAGTCGCTCAGTCAGTTGACAGTCACTCAACAGCAGCCTCTGGTGGATTTACACGGGAACAGCAGGCACGAATGGCACTCACGAGAGAAATTTGAGATCTGAAAAAGCGTACACAACGGCCTCTAGTGGATTCACAAAATCTGCACAAAACATATCTCCTGGGACATATTTGGCGCTCTCCAGAAATGTATATAGAGGTACATTTTCAGAATGAGCCTGGGTTGGCCAGTAGTGGACACTTGTGTGATGTAGTCACATAAATTCAATTAAATTCAATTCACCTTTATTTCTACAGTGCTTTTACAATGTTGATTGTGTCAAAGCAGCTTCACATAGAAGATTATAGTAAATTGAAACAGTGTCAGTCCAGTTTTCAGTGTTTAAGTTCAATACAGTTTAGTTTAGCTCAGTTCAGTGTGGTCTAATAATCACTACTGAGAGTTCAAACACTGAAGAGCAATTCCATCAATGCGCAGCTCGTTCGCAGATCCCGAACCATGCAAGCCAGTGGCGACAGCGCGAGGAAAAATCTTCACCAATTGGTGAAAGTGAAGAATTTAAAAAAACCTCGAGAGAAACCAGGCTCAGTTGGGCATGACCATTTCTCCTATGGCCAAACGTCTTGTGCAGAGCTGCAGTCTAGGCGCCTGAGGCTGGAGAATGCTGGACCTCTGCGAAGACTCGTCTGTCCTTGGAGCGTCACAGGAATGTGACAGGAAGTCTTATGCTCTCCACTCTTCCATGACCACCACATCAGCTGCTCAGGATACGGCCCGGTCCAGGATTATGGAAACCTTGGGATCATCTCGTCGCTGGTCTTGGATCCCATCAGTGGCGCTGCATAGTCTGAGGGCCTCGGGATGTGTACCCCCAGGTGGAAATAGAGGATAAAGAGAATAATTAGCGCAGCTGCTGTTCATAGTGTATATAAACGAGATGCATAAATCATTATTTGTGCTGTATTTTGAGCTGAAACTTCACATACACACTCTAGGGACACCAGAGACTTATTTTACATCATGTAAGAAAGGGTTATAATAGGTCCACTTTAAGGTTGCAATATACTCATGTTTTTTTGTTTGTTTTTTTGATTAGGGGCAAAACTGTTAGAAATACTTTTATAGGAGGAATAGTGTTAGTGGACAATCTGATGTTGTTATGGCTGCTGTGCTGAGTGTAACATTTAGATCAAAAGATATGTTACTTTTAAAATGTGTTTCGCTGCAGATTACAAAATACATACTTTAAAAAGTAACTAGTATTTATTTCGTTAGATCACTCAGGAATACTCTGTAACACAAATGAATGGGATCCTGTGCTGTTTTATGCTGCATTCCAAGCTTCGGAGTGAATCAAGCATACTGTATCATAGAAGTATAGCCAAAACAACTGGCACAGTTCTCCAAGTTATACAATAGATTTGTTTAATGTATAGACCAACATCCAAGACTTTAAAGTCTCTCCGGGAGCAATCATACAGGTGTGGATACAGCTGTACAACTTTGTAACTAAACCCTCCAGTGCATTCATGTTTCTAAACTGGCGTTGTTGTTTTGAACGTTGTTCTCCTGTCTGACCTGCATGGATGTACTGTAGGATAGGAGTCAACTGCATGTCAAAAGTGGAGTTTCAGAATAAACCCACTGATTGTGTAATCATCATAGACCCAATGGTAGCTCAAAGATGTTTAGGAGCCAAAATGATGTCCCCCAAAAATTAGCTTCGGTGAGTTGTTTCAAAAAACTGAAACAAACTCAAAACCAACTTGTTCGATATGACATCATTTCAGTTCATTCTTTGATTTTGTTTAAAGTATACCAGAGGCTTTAAACTTGTGTTTTTGTGGTGAACTTCACAACAGCTACCTATCAATCAAAATCATGCGATCACACAGTTTGAAACATAATAATTGGCAATACTTTTACAGCAGGAGACAGATAAAATTGTATTTTCAAGTAGAATTTCTAAATTCAAATTTCCACAAAAAAAAAAAAAGAAATACATAAAATATTCTGTGTTTTTACCTCTGAATGTTGGACTTCGGTAGACTGAACAGAGAAAATGCCTTAGTCCAAGAAGGCAGAGCTCAAAGGTGCTCAAAGGTGGCCAGAAATAAGATTTACAAAAAGCTTGTGTTGGCAAGCTAGTTTTAAACTTCTAAAACAAACTTTGCTTTGGCCTGATTTTCTTTAAAAATTATCTCATCTCAAATTGTACTTTCATTTTTCTTGAAGTGTCGCAGGGTCTTCTGCATATGCAGCTAGATACACAGATGTACTAAGTATGCTCTATTTGAAAATGTACACACATACATATACATACTGTATATTTTTTAAAAATATTTTCCTCCAGAATATGTAGTGGTTTTTAAAATAACTGGTGTTATTTATTTATTTAACTTATTGCTTACTTACTTACTTAATTGTTTACTTACTTACTTACTTACTTACTTACTTACTTACTTACTTACTTACTTACTTACTTACCTACAGTGCTTATGTACTTTAACTTAACATGTTCCCTGAGTATTACTTATGATGATAGGAGTTATATTGTCTAAGGTCAAATATTCTGTCTTTCTCTCTGGAAGGCTTTGATTTATGGAGGTGTGTCACATAAAAGCTGTCAGTAAATGACTACTGTGTATACAACTTACTCATGTAATTTCATTGAAAAAAAGTATCAATTCACCCTGATGTTGCCTTTATTTACAGACATAGCGTTATGAAAGTGTTGGCTTACAGTTTACAATGTACAGTGCTCAGCATAATTGAGTACACCCCATTTTGAGAATGAATATCTTTATCCATTTCTATAGGCAATGTATTTTGGTGCATTTAAACAAAACAGATTTATTAAACGGATATATTTATTAAAATAATATTTTAGTCACTAAACATATTTAGTGATAGAAAGATAATACAATTAAATTCAAGCAAAATATTACAAATAAAATTTTACAACCTACAAAATTTCAACAAAATGTTTTCATTTTTTGCTTCTCTTGAATTTTCCTCAATTTTAAATTTGTATTTAATATTTTCTATAACATATAAAATTGGGTGTACTAGTTTTTGGACCATTATCGTAAGTTATTTTGCTAGATACAATTGAAGTCAGAATTATTAGCCCCCCTGTTTATTTATTTCCCCAATTTCTGTTTAACAGAGAGAAGATTTTCTCAACACATTTCTAAACATAATAGTTTTAATAACTCATTTATACTCATTAATAACTCATTAATAACTGATTTATTTTATTTTTGCCATGATGACAGTAAATAATATTTTACTAGATATTGTTCAAGACACTTCTATACAGCTTAAAGTGACATTTAAATTAGGTTAGGGTAGTTAGGCAAGTTATTGTATATCGATGGTTTGTTCTGTAGACTATCGGAAAAAAAATTAGCTTAAAGAGGCTAATAATTTTGTACTTAAAATTGCTTTTAAAAACTTTTAAACTGCTTCTATTCTGGCCGAAATAAAACAAATAAGACTTTCTTCAGAAGAAAAAACATTATCAGACATACTGTGAAAATTTCCTTGCTCTGTTAAACATCATTTGGGAAATATTTAAAAAAGAAAAAAAAAAATTCATAAGGGGGGCTAATAATTCTGACTTCAACTGTAAGCGCCAGATTTGGCTTCAGTACTGACTAATTTAATGTTTATGTACAAATATAATATTGTATAGCTTCCTATTAAAAATATGAATTTAAAAGATAGATTTGTGAGGGGTGTACTTGTATATGCTGAGCACTGTAGCTGCCGTCAGGTCCAATACTTTAATCTTCATATTCAGATGCCTGTTATTGACCAATCCTCATCAAAGCAAATACATTTTTCCATTTTTTCGGAGTGGCTCCCATTAAAAGTAGTGGAAGCCCTGTGTACTTGGATGGTGTTCAGCACTTTTCCAGAAACTATGTTAATTCATTCATTCATTTTCTTTTCGGCTTAGTCCCTTTATTAATCTGGGGTCACCACAGCGGAACGAACCGCCAACTTATCCAGCACGTTTTTACGCAGCGGATGCCCTTCCAGCCGCAACCCATCTCTGGGAAACATCCACACACACTCATTCACACTCATACACTACGAACAATTTTAGCTTACCCAATTCACCTGTACCGCATGTCTTTGGACTGTGGGGGGCACCTGGAGGAAACCCACGCGAACGCAGGGAGAACATGCAAACTCCACACAGAAACGCCAACTGGCCCAGCCGAGGCTCGAACCAGCAACCTTCTTGCTGTGAGGAGACCTGTTAATATAAAGCATTATTTCATGTAAAGCCACTTCTTTAAATTGTCCAGTTCCTCCTGTGACATGTTCACACTGACAGTGCTTCAAACAGATGCCAGGTTACAGTTTTATCGCTCAGATTTATTCTGGGCACCATGTTTGACTCAAAGTTCAACTCTCCATGGCAGAATGTGCCCTTAATTATGTTTAACTCACAAAGGGAGCGCAGGTCGACTTGTCAGTGAATCTCTATAACTCTTTCTTTGTTCTCTCTTTTGCTTGGCAGATCCGATGGGAGAAGAACATCACATTAGGAGAGCCTCCTGGGTTCTTGCACTCCTGGTGGTGGTAAGAATATGCAGAAGTTTCCAAATGCATATTTTAAATATATTTGAGTTGATTACGATATGAATAGCATATGTAATTGCATGGCACCTCTAGTTAATTCTAAGACATGCGTGTTTATACAACAGATATTGGAGATCTTACATTGCGAAATATTGTTTAATCGCAATATATACTGCAATATGAACATAATTTCACCAGGTGATTTGAATAGCACAATTTGGAAAGATTTCATTCATTTAGATCGACTGGGATGATCAAGTCTTTTTCTATGCAGTGCATCTGCATAAATTATAATAACTTACAAGCCAAAATAAATAAATATTTTTTTATGGTTTTCTGGGGAGTCGAACAGTATTCAAGTACAGCAATTGAACAATCAAATGTGAAATAACATGGTCATCATTGTATAAATAATTAAAAATAATAATATCTTTATGTTTTAATCTTTAATAAATAATATAATCCTGCAATGTGACTATTGCAGATTCACACATTGCGATATTGATGCTCATACAATATATTGTTCAGCCCTATATTATACAGTATTCTAGGTGTAGTGTCTACAGGTTAAGTTGTCTGGATGTGTGCAGCATATAAACCCATAATAATTAATAGAAATGGTTAATAGACAGTACAAATAACAGTACAGCAGTACTTATGTGAAATGGAAACCTGTTGTGAGAAAATAAATGTATAACTCATTACCCTGGACCATAAAACCAGTCGTAATGTATTATCTGAAAATGAAATATATATAGTCACCTTGGAATTATAAGGTTCTATCTGTGTTCTGAATGATTTTGAGATATTGAGCTTCAAAGCATTCCATAGCAAACAGTGTGTGTGTAACATTTGTTTTTTTAAATAAAAAGTCTTAAAATGTAAACAACTTTTAAAAATAAAACATCCCATAATGTAAAATAGTTGTCATTTAATAAGAATATGTCAATAACTCAATTTTGACAAAAATGTCAGATAGAACCTTATAATTCTAAGGTGACGATATGCTTACCACTGATGTGTGTGGTTTGTTAGGATAGGACAATATTTGGTGAGAATCTGAGGGTTCTAGAAAAAAACTGCCTTTAAAGTTGTCCAAATTTGGTTCTCAGCAATGCATATTACAAATATATATATATATACACAGTTGAAGTCATAATTATAAGCTCCCCTTTGATTTTTTTTCTTTTTTAAATATCTCCCAAATGATGTTTAACAGAGAAAGGAAATTTTCACAGTATGTCTGATAATATTTTTTCTTCTGGAGAAAGTCTTATTTGTTTTATTTCGGCTAGAATAAAAGCAGTTTAAATTTTTTCAAAACCATTTTAAGGTCAAAATTATTAGCTCCTTGAAGCTATATATTTGTTTGTATAGTCTACAGAACAAACCATCATTATACAATGAATTGCCTAATTACCCTAACCTGCCTAGTTAACCTAATTAACCTAGTTAAGCCTTTAAATGTCACTTTAAGCTGTATAGAAGTGTCTTGAAAAATATCTAGTAAAATATTATTTACTGTCATCATGGCAAAGATAAAATAAATCAGTTATTAGAGATGAGTTATTAAAACTATTATGATTAGAAATGTGTTGGAAAAAAATCTTCTCTCCGTTAAACAGAAATTGGGGAAAAAATAAACAGGGGGGCTAATAATTCTGACTTCAACTGTATATATATATATATATATAGAATAACAGTGCAAATCACAGACATTTGTATTTGGATGACATTTATTTTCTTAGAGGATTCCTTAGTTGTCTGAACATAAGGTGCTCTGTAATTTACATCAAGGTTTTGCATGTAAAACTTCTCAAAAATGTCTTCTATTAGCAGAATAATAAGTCCGAATAGTTTTAATTAACTGAGGACAGTCATTCATTCTCAGACTGCAGAATCAGCCGTTTTTTATATTACGTTGTACATCTTTTATGGCAGTGTTTTCTGGGACCTCTACTGTGCTGCTCCTGAGAGAAGAGAAACATGCGAGCACTCGAGTGAAGCCAAAGCTTTCCATGATTATGTGAGTATGAATACATGTTCACTTTCAATGAGGATAAACATGATTTTGTGCTGCAACTGTGGGTTTACAGCCTGTTCGGTGCGTCTGTAAAACCAAGGTGACCACTGATAAACCAGTGAATGCGTTGCAGGGTTTTGTCTTGTAAACAAAATCAGTAGGAAAGCACTGACCTAGAGAACAGCGCAGGGTTGCAGTTGGTCTTGCAGGATAATTGTGAGTGAGTGCGAAGCTCATTGAAGGAGAGCTGAGGTGAGCAGGAGGGGATTGAAAAGCGGGAAGGATGATAAATCGGTGGTTCGTGCTGAAGGCATAAGCAGTGATGTCATACATTTGTGGTCATCTTGGCTAGAGAGGAGGAGGACACCTTGACCTCTGTTCAGTGTTTGAAAGAGAGAAATGGCAATAGAAAAACACATGGAGCGTGATTAGATTAAAGGCTTGTCTGAAAGAATTAATGACACATTTGGATTTGATCAAAATAGTATACTAGACTCATTGTTCTTTTAATACACTGATTAAAAGCCATAGGGACTCCACCTACAATTCGGGCACCTGTTTATCTGCCACAAATGATATTGACTAGAATCGCCAAGATTAACTGCTGAGCAGCCACAGCTCATTACAGTAAAAGCCTCCGCTTTTAGTTCATGCTTCAATCATGTGTAGTGCCATATAAATTCTTATTCATGCATGAAATGTTAAAGGCACATCATTAAATGATAAAATGCTTTAGTGCAAGGGCGTAGAATATGCAGGGGACATGCCCTACAACTTCTTATAAAATGTAAATTTGTCCCTCTGCACTTTTTCTTTGGACAATTGTGTTCATGATATGTTGAGGTTTTCTTGGAGCAACGTGTATTAATGTAATTATTCAAAGAAGATTGCGCACTTCACATTCAGTCACTCATATGTCAAGCCCTAGTTTGCACATCCGGTGCTCATAGAAGTACATTATAGATGAGTTCAAAGCAGCAAAAACTCTTCACTTCTTCATTATGAAGATGTCAAGCACTGTAGGTTGGCATCTAATTGTATTGCACAATGATGATTTTCAGTTCTACACATACAGTTGTGACTACGGAGAATGCATGTTTTTTCAGTGCTGCAATTTGTCACGCGCAATCACGCGCTGTGCTGCAGCAGCAAAGGCCGCCTTTTGATAAAAAAAAAAAAAAAACACTTTTGTGCTTTATGCAATATCCACCAGGTGGCACAAGGAACAACCTCTTTTCTATTGTCGGGCCAGCACAAGCTAATGCCCCCCAAATCAAAAAGGGGTGCGTTTCCGAAAACCATCGTTAGCCAAGGTCGCAAGTTGTGTCGTTACAAACATAGTTCGTTGATTTGTCATTTCCCAAATCCGTCGTTCCAACGAAAATTCGCAAACTGCGTCGCAAACTTCTATGCTTGCAACTACACCTCTGGAGCTGTAGTTAGAAACGTAGATCCTTGCTGTGTTCTATTCCCAGCTATTCCCTCTATGCCCTATTCATTTAGAACATTCTAACATTTAAAATTGGAATGATTTTTTTTTAAAGCAATAAAGTCATCACTCTTAGGTGTAATTTGCTTTCAAAGCATTTTTAAAGTTCAGTTTTAGCAATCTTTATGTTTACGATTGCGCTCCCTTCGCAGTGCACTTTGAAAACATTGATGTCATTTTGAACACAGCCGTGGCTTATCATGAAAGCTATAGGTGACCGTCTCCAAAGCTTGTAAAAACAAAAAACATAGCATACAGTAATGCTTTTAATTTATAGTAGGTTATTTATTAAGTATGTACTGTATATGACATGGGCATTTCTGCAGTGGTTTGCATGTGTCAAATTGTAAAAGCAGACTTTTCAAAAAATAAATCAATAAACAATATCCTACCTATAGGCAACGCAGTGGCGCAGTAGGTAGTGCTACAGCAAGAACGTCGCTGGGTTGCAGGTTCGAACCTCGGCTGGGCTGGGTCAGTTGGCGTTTCTGTGTGGAGTTTGCATGTTCTCCCTGCGTTTGCGTGGGTTTCCTCCGGGTGCTCCGGTTTCCCCCACAGTCCAAATACATGCAGTACAGGTGAATTGGGTTAGCTAAATTGTCCATAGTGTATGAGTGTGAATGTGTGTGTGAAAGTTCCCAGAGATGGGTTGTGGCTGGAAGGGCATCCGCTGCGTAAAATCGTGCTGGATAAGTTGGCGGTTCATTCCGCTGTGGCGACCCCGCAAGGGACAAAGCTGACAAGAAAATGAATAAATGAATATCCTACCTAATAATAATAATCATCATCATCATCATTAATATTATTATTAAAGTAGGATTTTTTTTATTTCCTAATAAATAATAAATATAAAATAATTTTTTTAAATAAATAGCCTCATTATTTATTTATTTATTTATTTATTTATTTATTTATTTATTTATAAGATTTATATATGAGATTAGAATATGTGTTTTTGCTTTTGTAAGTGATTTTATGTTTTAGAATAGAATATGTAATATTATTATTATTATTATTATTATTATTATTATTACTCATTAATATTTGTAAAGGAAACACCGGCCCTATATGTGCCATATACATTTCAATTAATATGGAAAACGAGTGCATGTTTTTACCAAAACAATTTTTTTTTTAATGCATGTGCGTGTGAAACAATATAACTTGCACAAAGAAATTATGGGGTTCTTCTCTAAAGAAGTTGTTACCCCACCCCGTTTGGAGCATCATTATGGGTGTTTTACGTTATAACTAATGATACGATACTAACGATAGATCTGCGACAGAGAAACTACGGGTTTTGGGAAACACTCGTCACTACATCATTCTTTTCCCAAGCGATGCATCGTACTGTGATAGTTCAGCCGCAAGTTATGTCATTGTTTGGGAAACGCACCCCAGCCTGTCCAGGGATGCGTTTCCGAAAACCATCGTTAGCCAACTAAGATTGTAAGTTCCATCGTTATAAACATAGTTTGTTGATTTGGTGTGTCCATCGTTCAAACAGGGCTCTGTAGGGCTCCATATTAGCAATCTAGGTGCAAAGTCTAAAGCGCAGGCGCAAAAGCATTAAGGGCATGTCCGAATCCACTTTTGCTCTTTGTAGGATGGAAAAATAAGCTCTGCGCCGTGGCGCATGGTCTAACAGGGTTGTGCTTATTCTCTTAATGAGTTATGGGTGTGTTTTGAGCATAACGTGCATAAAACCAATCAGAGTCTAATCTCCCATTTCCTTTAAGAGTCAGTTGCATCGCTGCATGGTGCATTTTAATCCTTTAATTGTTTCATTTGTAAATATATTTGTGTATTGATGTACATCCTGTTTGTATTAAGCAATGTGTAAGCGTTTGAACTCACATAGGCGCATAACTAATGCACTCTGCACTGGACTTTAGACCTACTTTTAGATGGTCAATGGCCCGCTCTATTTCAGTTCTTCAAAATAGCAACATGCCAACGATGCGCATTAACACACCTCTATTTTAGACTAGCACGCCCATGACACCACAAAGTGGCGCAAATGGATTCGCTATTTAAACAACATGATGCAAAATAGCAACAAATCACGCCAAACATGTCTTGTGCCTTATTGCGCCGGGTGTATGATAGGGCCCATTTGCAATAGTGTGTTTTAAATATTTTTTTTTCTGAAATGAGGACTATTATAGAACAGAATAAAGTGTGTATGTGCGAACAGGCCTTTAGCCAGCTATGAGTTTATGTATTTGTTTATGTTAAAAAATGAATAAAAAAAAAAGATTTAAAATCACAACACTGAATAAATTCACGTCCCTGACTCACAGCAGCTGTCAGATGCAGGCTGAGTGAAGGAGCTCTAGAAGGTGCAGCTGCAATCTCTGCTCCTCAATGTTGCCAGATCTAGTCATAATAAGCAACACATCATTGGACTTGTTTTAAATGCTATACTGACAGTGTTAATAAAGTCATTTGGGTGTTAATTAAGTTAGAAGCGAATTATTATCATATTTGAAAACAATATTTAAACTACAGTATTTTGCTGTTTTTTATAGCAATATCTGGCAACACTTCACCTGTATCGCATAAACTGACAGATGGCAATCCAAACAATAATCATGCACCACACGGATTTATTGCTGAGTAGACATATTCAGTTAGACAAATGCTATAATCATCATTTTATTATGTATTTGAAACTGTCAAACACTATTAAAACTGTAGAACAACAGAAATAAAATGTGTATATGGAGACTATGCTGTTTCATCAAGTTTAGTCGTTAGCTACCTATTTACAGAGGAAGTAATGTTAAAATTTACTGAACATTTATATAAATTATGTAGAGCATAAGTTGTCATTCATCATTCATACACCAAATTGTATTCATGAAAATTGTTACAGCAAAAGAAATGAGTGTTTTACTGCATTAAACAAAATATATATTTATTTTGTACTAAAAATATGTGTTATACAAATATTAGCTTTAATTATATTAGCTTGTCACTTGCAATATGGAATGTAAAGTACATCATGTCCCTTTCAATTGTTTTATCTTCTGTATATAACAATGGTCTCAAACTCAGTTTCTGAAGGGCCGCAGCTCTGCATAGTTTAGCTTCAGCCACCTCCAACTCACACCTGCTTAATAGTCTCTAGTAGTCTTGAACACTTCGATTACTTGGATCAGCTGTATTTGATTAGGGTTGGAGCAAAACTATACAGAGCTGCGGCCCTCAAGAAATCAAGTTTGAGACCTATGGTATATAATCATAAAATATTATGCAAAAAGTTTGGTGTTTGGTGACAAAAAATAAATAAAAAACAGGTGTAATACTTGATACCCCCCTACTTTTAAAATGAGAGTGATTTTACTTCTATTACATGTTTACAACCCATTTAATTATGTGTTGTTGGTGTTTAATTATATTTGATCATAGAATTTCTACTGACCCTCTACATTATTACATACTCAGCAAGTAAAGATTATACAGAACATTTAGTAACATCCTCACTTAAGATGCATGTCCACAATGTGAAGTAACTAAATCCTGACGAATGATCCAACGGCTCACATTTTTAGCCATTTTTAGTGTGGAAATGTCTGCCTTGCTGTAAGTGCTCTTCAAGTGATTCTCTCCTGCCTAAATGAGCACATTCCATTTCTCCGGCAATCGTAAACACTCTCTATTTTTACCCACTCTGCCTCATTGTGTTCCCAAAGAGAAAGCCAGCAGACAATCACTAGTACTCTGTTGAGTTTGCCATTTAAAATGAATAGAATGAAGCCTGAGTCACAGTTTGATTTTTGTCAGTGTTGTTTTCAACTAATATGGCTACACTTTCAAGCAGTTTTTTTTATTATTTAGTTTCAGTAGTTCACCTCTTAACCAGTTCCACTAAATATAGTAATAATACCATCTGAGGATTTAGAAAAAATGGCACGCATGTTTGTTAATACATTACACATTGTGAAATATGAAGTTGAAGCCTACAGTCTATTGTACGTAGTGAATGACTACTTTTTATTTCCTATTTCTTTTGTCCTTAAAGGGTAATAGCATGAGAAACCAAATTTGTCTTGATCTTTTGGTATGTCTTTGTAACATTATATCATTCAGCAAATTTCCTACCTAAAGAAATCGTCTAATAAAGCATTTATTTGATCAAAATAAAAAAAAGGCTTGTTCTGGAACTCATGGGGCAGTTTGATATCACCTATCACCAGTCATTTGCATATTACCACCTTGAGTGCAAGACAGCTACACCTATTTTTGTCATGCCCACAGGTCAAAATCCTGGGTGATTAACATACTGGTATGTGGTACTGGTGCCTGGTGATCATTCAAGCTAAAACTGGTGCACAACGTTTTGCAACGGTTTCCAGGTTGAATGACATGTTGAGCTGCTTTCACACTAGAGTTTGAGCATGCGAAATTCTGTCTTATGGCGATGCGAAATGAGGCAGGATAAAACAAGGTGATTAGACAATAATAATAATAATAACTCCTTACATTTATATAGCGCTTTTCTGGGCACTCAAAGTGTTTTAACTATGATAAAGCGATTTAGATTTCTGTACAGACAGGTCGTATTTTGATCATCTTTTGCTTAGAGTTCACCAAGCCTGAACCTTTGAACGCAACAATATGCAAAACTTGTTACACAAGCTTGCATTTCAGGTCTGTTGCTTTCACATGCATATGAACAGAAGTCTATGGGGCAAAAAGTGCAGTGTGATTGTGGCTTTGCCTGGAAATTATGTGCAACAGGCCTCTAGATGGTGGATGTTTCAAAAATATATAAAATGTATTCATAGATAAACCATGAGGTATTGAAGAGCCAGCTCACACAATGGGTTAAAGCAAAGTCGGTTTTATTTGGTAACACTTTATTTTGATAGTCCATTTGAACATTAGTAGACTGTCTGCTTAATATTTGTTGATATGCTCCTTCAACAGACATTTAACTGACTATAAGAAACTTTACGCTAACCCTAACCCCAACCTAACAGTCTACTTATAATCTAATGAGAATCAGTTGGCATGTAGATACAATGTAACTTTAATTCAACAAACGGACCATCAAAATAAAATGTGACCATTTATTTATTTATTTATTTTTTGACAGCAAGGGCAGTGATTGTAAAATTGAGCCTATTTTGCAGTATTAAACACATATTTATACTAATTTTATCAGGCTCTGAAGATTCTTCAAAATGAAAAGAATCAACTTTTCAACTGCCATAGTTATCAGTAGATGGTGTTCAACACACTAGCATTTTCATTAAAAAAAGTTTTGTCAGGGCTGTTAGAACACACTCTCCATGCCAGTTAAATAACATTTAACTCCGGATGCCAGATCCTGCCAGAAATGTCTGTTACTTTGGGTATCCAGACAACAAGCCAATACCCAAACCTGTTAACCAGTTCAGGACTGAATTAACAATCTCCTATCAATATAGGAGTTGACTCTAAAGAAGGTAATGATGATATTGAAAGAGCAGAGTTTATTAAATAATCTCAGTTGTGTATGTTTCCATGCTCCGACTTTTGACCAATCCAACAAGTGTTATTATACCAAAAGCAACAGCAATGGAAAATTACTGCTTCACAACATTGTCCAGTGTCATTACAGACCTTGAAATGGAGACATTCTCTTATCTCTGTCTCTTGAAAACAAGATTCCCTTGCATCCACACAATCATAAGATTATAACAGCAATGAAATAGTGGAAATATTAATAAAGCACTAATTATAAGAAAATAGTAATAATAAAATATAAAAACATGATTAAATGACAAACAATCAAATGATTAATAATCAAATTTGTAACTAATAATTAACAAAATGATAATTATATAAATGACTAATGGACATATGATTAAACAAAATAATTAAATTAAGAATAAATGAACATAAATGGATGAAAATAAAACACAACACACATGAATAGTTGCTTTCGTGAAGCAACACAACCATAGGTTTGCTACAATGATTCTCAGATCTTAGTTAGATTCTTCATGGCTGAATACAGCCCTAGTTATTGCATATGGATGTTGTCCAATCATAACAGTGGACAGTTAAGCGACAAAAAACCCACAAAACTGAATGTTGAGTCAGAAGAAAACAGCTTGGGTGGAAAAAGTCATAAATCTTTTTATGTATGTATATTTAATTATTTTAAAAACTTTTTTTTTTCATCACAAAAATGTTTATTAATATTATAATTGCACCAAAGTAACGAACAAATAATCAAGTGTCTGCTCTGAATATCTACTTAAACACCCGTATACTGCTTAAAAATCCTATGGGCATGGCCTTGAATGGAGATCCAACACGATCTCACAGCAATTCGTAACTTTTTGATTTAGTTTTTGATTTCGTAAGAATTCGCATGATCTCATTCATTCAATTTAGTAGGATTTGCTCATCCCCTAATGACAGTTGGGTTTAGGGGTGGGGTTGGGTGCCACACCTTTTTTTAAAAAAAAAAACGACTGAACTTGTATGAATTAGCCACTAAACTGACAAAATGTAAAATAGTTATGTTTCCTCGTGAGATCAGGCTGGCAGATCCCACTCGTCAATTGTCAATGGCCCTTTTTATAGAAAACTGTTTGTAAGTGACTGGTCTCAACAAGTGGAATTGATATAATTCTTTGGTCAAGATGTCAACGCGCAGCCGAAAGGGAACTGTTATTAGGATCAGTTATTAGGATCATACTAGTCTTAAGCTACACAAAGCATAGAGTGCATTGGTGCGCATCTCTCATTTTCAGCAGCACTAGTTACAGAGATATTTATTTTCCATTCATTTTTCTTGTAGGGATTTTTTTATTTTTGCACCTAATAATGAAAAAAATGTATGAAAAACGTTTTTCTACACAAATTCTGCTATAACAATCACAAATTATGTACAATTTGGGGAATTCATACTGATATATAAACAGATTAACAGTTACTTTTTAAAATTATGTATTATTTATACTATTATATTATTTTTTGTAAAACTGGTGTTTATTTATATATATATACACACTCACCAGTTACTTTATTGGGTACACCTGTACTACTGCTCATTAACGCAAATTTCAAACTAGCCAATCACATGGCAGCAACTCAATGCATTAAGGCATGTAGACATGGACTGTTTCTCAATTCCAAGAATGCAGAGAATGGACTTGTGTTCTTGTGAAGACCGGTCTTGCCAGGTCACCTGGGTCCTCCGTTCTTGCGGTCTTGAGTTTTGGAACTGAACTTTGGCAGTTGATGATGACTTTACAGGAGAACACGAGGACACAAGATCACTGAAGAAAGCATATTGAGAAACATCCATGGTCAAGATGATCTGCTGCAGTTCAAACCTAGCATCAGAATGGGGAAGGAAGGTGAGTTTGAACGTGGCATGGTTTTTGGTGCTAGACGAGCACCTGAACTAATGATCTACTGCGACTGTCTCTAGGTTTTACAGAGAATGGTCCATAAAAAAAAAAGAATATCCAGTGAGCGGCAGTTCTGTGGGCACAAATGCCTTGTTGATGCCAGAGGTCAAAGGAGAATGGCCAGACTGGTTTGAGCTGATAGAAAGGCAACAGTAACTCAAATAACCACTTGTTACAACCGAGGTATGCAGAAGAGCATCTCTAAATGCACAAAACATCCAACCTTGAGCCGGATGGGCTACAGCAGCAGAAGACTACACCGGGTGCCACTCCTGTCAGCTAAAAACAGGAAACTGAGGCTACAATTCGCACAGGCTCACCAACATTGGCCAATAGAAAACTGGACAAACATTGCCTGGTCTAATGAGTCTGATTTCTGCTGCGACATTCAGATGGTAGGGTCTGAATGGTAGGGTCAGAATTCAACAACATGAAAGCATGGATTCATCCTGCCTTGTATCAACGGTTCAGGCTGATGGTGGTGGTGTTATAGTGTGGCGGATATTTTCTTGGTAGACTTTGGGCCCATTAGTACCAATTGAGCATTGTGTCAATGCCACAGCTTTCTTCAGTATTGTTGCTGACCATGTCCATCCCTTTATGACCACAGTGTACCCATCTTCTGTTCTGATGGCTACTTCCAGCAGGATAACGCACCATGTCATAAAGCACAAATCATCTCAGACTGGTTTCTTGAACATGACAATGAGTTCACTGTACTCAAATGGCCTCCACAGTCACCAGATCTCAATCCAATAGAGCACCTTTGGGATGTGGTGGAACGGGAGATTTGCATCATGGAAGTGCAGCCGACAAATCTGCAGCAACTGTGTGACGCTATCATGTCAATATGGACCAAAATCTCTGAGGAATATTTCCAGTACCTTGTTGAATCTATGCCATGAAGGATTAAGGCAGTTCTGAAGGCATAAGGGGCTCCAACCCGGTACTAGTAACTATCTAATAAAGTGGCCGGTGAGTCTGTATATATTTATATATATATATATATATATATATATATATATATATATATATATATATATATATATATTTTTTTTTTTTTTAATTCTGGAACTCAAGTGTAGCACTCTATAGCTTTTAAATAGTCACCATAAACTACTAAACCATTTTAATAGATAGGACAAATTCTCAATTAACATTTGCAGAAATTCTCAAACTATTTATTGACTAAGTAATACTTTTGTTTGGAATAAACACACAGTACAGTGTTTTTATTTATGTCTTCTTTTTATTTAGCTTTTACATGGAAATAAAATGTAACCAATTACGCAATCACGTCGGTTTGTTAATTTTTAGTTTAACTACAGGAATAAAATGTGTTTATAAATCAGCATTATTTAATAATTCAGATCATATTTTGTGCCAAGTGCTGATAAGTCTTTAACACGCTGCCTTTACAAGCACATCCGTCATGTTCCCTATTGATGTCTGGCTTAGGGCTAGACTCATCTGTGCTTTCATTTTCTTTGTGTTCGCTAAGAGTTGAACACAAACAGCAGCAAATTAAACATGAGAGGAAGAGAGGAAGCACGGCAGCATGAAATAGCTTATAATATTATGCAGCCTATTCAAGCATGTTAATGAAGATTTTCACCCCTGAATGGAGTGAGGGCCACAATCGGATCTTGGATTATTATTGCTGCATTGAATAGTGTGGTCTACGTGTGCTTTTTTGAGATAATCTTTGTTTTTCTTAAATGTTCATCTCTTGCTGGGTGCTCCAGATTTTGATTATTATTTTTTAAATGTAGCAGTCCAGTGACATTGATCATACAATATTCAGCAAACATGGATTAGAGACACATTTCTTTTTTTTAATTCTGGGTTTTTTAATTTACTGTTGGGTATTTGTTGTGGCATGCTGCTTTCCAGAATTGCCAGAATATTGCTTTTTTATAATGGTTTCCATTGTCTTAAGTTGTATTGTATAACTGGTGATCATATGTGTAAAGAATGTCATAGATCACTTTATTGAAACACTTGAAATAATATAATACTCAAATGAAAGTTATATAAACAGACATAGAACAAACATGTAAAGCATATACGTATTTCTAACAAAATGTCTGGTGCATTAAGACAGGAGGAGTGGGTCCTACTGGTGGTTGTCAAGCCCACTCACCTGCGTAAAGCAGGTTAAGCCAACGCTATCTCACGGCCAATTCGTAACTTTTTGATTAGTGGCTAATTCGTATGAATTCGTACGATCTAATTCGTACAAATTAGTACGATTTGCCCATCACCCAATGACGGTTGGGGTTAGGGGTGGGGTTAGGTGCCACGCCTCCTTTTTAAAATCGTACATTTTCGTACGACTGAACTCGTACGAATTAGCCACTAAACTGACAAAACGTAAAATACTTACGTTTCCTCGTGAGATCAGGCTGGTTAAACAGGTCATACCGTTATGTGATGCATTGTGTTGTAACTTTTCATAATTTTATTTAAAGTATACATGTTAAAAGGGTTACCCACTAGGATTTAAAGTGAAATACCAATACCAGCAATTATTTGTTCTATGCATATGTATTTTATTTCTTAGATATTTCTTGATATTGTACCCAAAATAAAGTTAAGAAACCCCCAATACCCTTGAAACTTCTCTCTAAACAAAACAAACAACAACAAAAAAATGTCTTATCTGTTGGATGATGGTCCTTTCCTCAAGTCAAGCATCAGAAAGAAACTGGTCAATTATTCGGAGTTAAAAAACATTGAGTGCGTTGAAATATGTTGGTCTACTTTTGCAGACTTGCAGATAATGGATGAATGAAACTTCATGATGATATCCAAAAACACCCAATCTTATTCAGACAGCATACCAATACAATTTCCCAACATTCAATTACCAAGACAATAAGGAAGTCCTTCTAACAAAAGAAAAAAAAACATCGAAAACAAACATAAGAATTTCAAACGTATTGAAAGAAGAAAGGATTCGAACATACTCACAGGCTGAGCTTAAAACACAAGGTTTCCCAACTAGGACTTCACAAACAAACAGTTTTAAGTAGCTGCAAGGGACCATGTGTTCCCTCTACCACAACTGAATCTCTTCTTCATTCCTCTCTTCACCTATTATACATTCAAGTTGTCTGACTAGCGCCCTCTAGTGCCACGTAGTTCCATTAGAACAGCATTTTTATTTTCATTATTCCATGGATAACAAAAAAAAACAAGTGACAGACATTTCATTCTGTTACAGTGTGTACGCTTTACTAAAAAGATAGGTCTTTAATCTAGTTTTAAACTGAGAGAGTGTGTCTGAGCCTCGGACATTATCAGGAAGGCTATTCCAGAGTTTAAGGAGCTCGACCTCCTTTAGTAGACTTTGCTATTCTAGCAGACTTTGTACTATAGAAGCCCTGAGATTTGAGATTTTAAAGAGCGGGTTGTATTGTAGCGAGACAGAAGATTGGTTAGATAAACAGGAGCTTGATTATTTAAAGCTTTATAGGTAAGAAGCAATATTTTATAATACATACAGAACTTAACGGGCAGCCAGTGTGGAGGATAAAATTGGGATGATATGGTCTTATATATGTGATCTGTCACTAATGTTAAAACATACAAATGCTTTTTTGACCATGTGTCACTGCTGCTTTGCTGTTACATCTTATTTATCTTAGTATCTTTTATATTATTTTAATATGTAAAACATACTCAGTCATAACATTGTTTGCGAGTCTTTAATGCATCATATCTTTCAAAGACAAGGTCAAAAGCAGTATAGAAAATACAATATTACTTCTGAATTATGATTTTTTTTTATGTAATACTCTTGCTAACGTTATTAGTGAGCCTTGGAGAATGTGATAAACAATATAAAAATGCAGTTCATGACCGCTTGCGTGTTGAACTGAGGTTTCTTGTATTATATTAGTTTTAAAAAATGTGTTGCTTTAGGTTGTTATCAGTTGAATTTAGTCCATAAAACAAAACAAAAAATGTGTACCATATTTTTATGAAGAAGTTGTGACAGCCATATGTGTTGACTATTAGAATGATGGTAAATTTAATTTAATTTAAATACTGTGACAACATTGCATATATTTGTAAATTATAAAATCAAATAATAAAATAACATGTATTTACACACAACACTATATCACATTATGTTAAGAGACAAGCAATATTTATTTATCTTTTTATATTAGTGCTGATTGAACATTTTCCTGTTAATTGGCATAAAAAAGTATACTATGTTGACTTATTGTTGATTACTGGTTTGCCTGTTTTTGTCTGGGCTGGTATGAAGCTTGATGGGAAGAATCCTGTTTCTGTATTAAATCTCAATATGGTCAGATCCACAATTTGAGGCAGAGGACTTTTACACACAATTGAATTGGTGTGCGCACAGATACTCTCAGTGGTTCGTGTAATGTCTGGCTGGCTGCAATCTAGGGGCCGAGAGGTGGACTCAGGGTGGAACGAGTTAGCAGCTAGGCAGGCTGTTCACTGCGGGTTAACTAAAAAAAACAAGAAGATGTCCTGAAGTAACCCCATCACACACACACACACATACACACACACGCACACACACACAGAAGCAAGCACATGCTGGTTGGTTAAAGTCAGCCATCTGTAAAGCAGAGAATGTTTCCAGCGGAGAGAAACAGCAGGAGAGGAGATGTGGTGAGGATGACCTCATCGCTGCATTAGATTAGACTGCAGATATTATGGGAAAGGTTGTCTGCTGCTTGTAGGACTGCATCATTACCTAGGAGGCCTCAGACTCCATATTTAAAGGGACAGTTCACCCACAAATCAACATTTTATCATAATTTACTCTTCCTTATTATGTTCCCAAACCTGCATGCTTTCAACATTTTTTTTGTCCTAACAAAGAAGCAGGGTGTGAATTATACACTGCAAAAAATGCTTTTCTTACTTAGACTTTTGTCTTCTTTCTAGTCCAAATATCGAAAATTTCTTTTATCAAGAAGCATTTTCTAGGCAAGCAAAACATATTGTCTTGTTGTCATAAATAATATGCCAATATTAAGTGAGGTTTTCCTTAAAGGTGCTGTATGTAAGTTTGTGACTCTTCTAAAGCATAAAAATACCATAATATGTTTGCAGGTATTTAAGAAACATCCCAAGTGAACATACTTGTTTAACTGAAAAACAATGCTGAAGTCAGATATTCTGCTTTGAAAATGGTTTTTCCGTGCCGCAATGCTGTCTTTGTTTAGCCTGCAGAATGCCAGTTTAGCCAATTATATTTCAGCACTCCGGGTTGCCTTGTTGGAAAACAGCGTATTTCATTCATTCATTCAGAAAGGCTCTGAAAGCATGCGCCCGTGACCGAAATGGACAGTATCAGACGTCGAAATGAGACAGATTCAGTTCCACATGAGGTTATTACTTAGCAAATGATATAAACATTACGAACGTAAACATTAGGTGAGCAGGTTACATTGTAATCTCGTGTCCTAACAACACGCAAACAGCAGTTTAGCTGTTTGCACCAGACGAAACATGACAGAAATGTAAATACAGCCATTCAGAAGCACAGAATAAGCACTCACTCACAAAACTGTAAGGTTTAGAATCCATTCAAACTCACATTGTTAGCATTTAGCACTGAATAAAACACACGAGGCTTACCTGAGGTGCACTGTCATAGGTTTCACATGTTGAGCTGTGAGAAATAGAAACCGTTTCTAATATCTCAATTCGAGGTGTTGGTTAAACTAAAACTCCTTTTAATATGGAAAATATTCCCTCTATCGCGTGTCGTTGATTTTATTTAGAACACAGGTTTAAATCACTCGCTCCTGTACTCAATCTGGCATCCCACGCGTGCGTTTATTTTGATCTAGGAGTGCAATACCTAGTTCAACCACTGGGTGTCAAACTTACGTACTGCACCTTTAAAACAAGCTAAATAATCTGCCAATGGGGTAAGAAACATAATCTTATTTTTCTTTTTGACAAGATTATTTTGCTTACACT
Source organism: Danio kyathit (assembly GCA_903798195.1). Classification (NCBI taxonomy): domain Eukaryota; kingdom Metazoa; phylum Chordata; class Actinopteri; order Cypriniformes; family Danionidae; genus Danio; species Danio kyathit. The sequence continues at coordinate 52,631,216 of LR812523.1, read as the reverse complement.
ATTGGCAGATTATTTTACTTGTTTCAAGGAAAACCTCACTTAATATTGGCATATTATTTTTGAAAACAAGACTATATGTTTTGCTTGCCTAGAAAATGCTTCTTGATATAAAAATATTTAGATATTTGGACTAGAAAGAAGACAAAAATCTAAGTAAGTTCAGCATTTTTTTGCAGTGTAGGCAGTTTCACTCCCCTAATTATTGCTTGACCCCCAGAAGAACATCAAAAGAAAATATGTGGGGGTCTGCACTTTAAATAGTGCAAAATAGTTTGCTCTGATCTGTACCTTAAATGATAACAGTAAGTTAATATAAATATGAATTTGACCCTATAATGGTTTATACCATCACTCAAAAAAAGATGTTTGCTTCTTATTCAAACTACCTATTTAAACGACACAATTCTTGTGATTTTTTTTGGGACAGCTTAATTGTTTTATGTTCAATCAACTTAAATTTGTAGAAACAATTAAGTCAACTTAATCAATTTGTGTTGGGGCAACATAAAGGAGTTGCGTGGAACCCTCCATTATTTACCAATTCATGTTTGCTCTCAGCAGGGATGTGGGAAATATTCAGGTTTAGGTTTGAAATTGCATGGCAGATCTAACTAAATGATAGATAAGTGTTCAAACGATACTATTTTCATGTAAAAAATGTGTTTGTATCTACATATAGCCAAAAATAAAGTTAAATTAGACGTTATTAGATAAAGTGTATATTTAAATAGATGCCTATGCTTGCACATGGAAGTTAAAGGTGCAGTATGTTGGATTGTAAGTCTAAATTCAAAATATTGAAGAGGAGAAATATTTTTTACCTGACTCCTCAAATAATGACTGTATGCACATGAAGGTTGCCAGATTGATGACACAAACAGCGAGCTTGCCTGGTGATTGAGCTTACACTGTGTAAGCTGCTCAACTAATGTTTTTCTGTTGGTAATATTTGTATTATTTGCTAATTAAAAACCACCTCATGTGGTTTTTGAATGAACTTTAAATCTGCAACTAATTTCAGAAGCTGCTACATTTTTTGAGGCAGCCTTCATAAATGAAATATGCTGTTTTTCACCAAGGCAACCCTGGATCAAAATATTATTGCGCAAACTGGCAGTGGGCTGAGTTTCATAGACCAAAATTAAGGGTGGACTAACACTATCCGAACCATGCCCAGATGCATTTCCCGGTTCGTTTGACAAGTGTGAGTGCTCCGAATCGGGCCCAATGCGGCTCGGTTGGAAGAGGTGTGCTAGAGCGCGGTTCAGTTAGGCTTTGATGCCGTACACTTGTAGTGTGAGTGCAAAGCATGCCTGAGCCTCAAACTGAAGGCATGATGTCACTTTTAAAGGACTGTTTCATATGGATTTATTAAGTCATGTCACGGTCGGTGGGTGGGGAAAAAGGAGCGAGGACTCAAACGCAGGGAAAATGGGTATTTATTAATACTTAAATAAAACAAACAGCAAAATAAACTACCCCGAGGGGGAAAACATTAACAAAACATACAAATAAACTTCACTGGGCAGGCTGGCAGGGAAACAGGACAGGACAAGGCTACAACGTCAAGACAAGGAGAAAAGATGACGAACTGGCACAGGACAGCAGACAACAGGAGATTTTAAGCACAAGTAAATTAACAAACAGGTGAACATGATAAACTAATAATGGGTTAACAAGAAGGGTGGGGCTAGACAATAGACTGACGAGCACATGACATAACACACACACACACACAAGCACGCGGCGCATGTAAACATACGCCACGTGCCAAACACAACACCAACAGAAGACTGACGCGAGACACGAGCACACAATGAATGAAAACACTCACCGTGTGCTCACACAGACGCAGCGTGCGTGCTTCATCCCAGCGCCGACCGAAACCGAACCCAACTAGACAGAGACGCTGGGACTGAAACACCACGCTGCAAACAGACAAACAGAAACACCCGGACGAGAGCGCACAACCGTAAACACACCCAAACTCTGCGCGCCCACGTAAAGCGGGAACGCGCAGGGTCCAAGCGCGCCCACGATTGGCGCTCATACAGAGACACGCACAATGACAGAACACAAGCGCTCGACCCGAGAAAACTCGAGCCGAGCGCAACAGGGCATGACAAGACAGAGCTAGTGTCTGGACTCTGCCACCAAAACAAGAGTTAACAAGACCAGAGTGGCAGAACCCTGACACTAGCCCCCCCCAAAAGGGACGCCACCTGGCGTCCCTAAAGGGAACACTCAACAAGGTACAAGACAGACAAGAAACACCACAAGACAACAAAACAGGCAACATCAACACACACAAGACAGGGAAGTGAACATGCAAGACAACATGAAGGGGGGGAGGGAGGGGAGCCAAGCCAGGCCCAACAAGACGAACAAGGGAGGGATGGGAGGGCAAGACCAGGGAGGAACAGGAGGAACAGTCCAGGGCGGGGCCAGAGGGACAAGGGACCAAGGTGGAGCCGGGGGGTCAGTCCAGGGTGGTATAGGGGCACACCAGGGAGGAGCAGGAGGGACGACCCAGGGAGAATCCTTCAGGAGAGGCAAGGTAGGGGGTTTGTGGGGAGCCGGCTGGGCAGGAGGTCTGTGGGGAGCCGGCAGGGCTGGAGGCCTGAGGGAAATCAACTGGGCTGGAGGCCTGTGGGGAGCCGGCAGGGCTGGAGGCCTGTGAGGAGCCGACTGGACTGGAGCCGGCTGAGCTGGAGGCTTGAGGGGAGCCGGCAGGGCTGGAGGCCTGCGGGGAGCCGGCTGAGCTGGAGGCTTGAGGGGAGCCGGCAGGGCTGGAGGCCTGTGGGGAGCCGGCAGGGCTGGAGGCCTGAGGGGAGCCGGCAGGGCTGGAGGCTTGAGGGGAGCCGGCAGGGCTGGAGGCCTGTGGGGAGCCGACTGGACTGGAGCCGGCTGAGCTGGAGGCTTGAGGGGAGCCGGCAGGGCTGGAGGCCTGCGGGGAGCCGGCTGAGCTGGAGGCTTGAGGGGAGCCGGCAGGGCTGGAGGCCTGTGGGGAGCCGGCAGGGCTGGAGGCCCGAGGGGAGCCGGCAGGGCTGGAGGCCCGCGGGGAGCCGGCAGGGCTAGGAGCCGGGCTGGGGCCGGCAGGGCAAGGAGCCGGGCTGGAGCCGGCAGGGCAAGACGTCTGGGTGGTGCCGGCAGGGCAAGACGTCTGGGTGGTGCCGGCAGGGCAAGACGTCTGGGTGGTGCCGGCAGGGCTAGGAGCCGGGCTGGAGCAGTCATTGAGCTGCGCACTGGGGCTGGAGCCGACACTGGCGGGCGCACTGGGGCTGGAGCCGACACTGGCGGGCGCACTGGGGCTGGAGCCGACACTGGCGGGCGCACTGGGGCTGGAGCCGACACTGGCGGGCGCACTGGGGCTGGAGCCGACACTGGCGGGCGCACTGGGGCTGGAGCCGACACTGGCGGGCGCACTGGGGCTGGAGCCGACACTGGCGGGCGCACTGGGGCTGGAGCCGACACTGGCGGGCGCACTGGGGCTGGAGCCGACACTGGCGGGCGCACTGGGGCTGGAGCAGACACTGGCGGGCGCTCTGGGGCTGGAGCCGCTGTGGTGGAGGAGCCCTTTCTCCTCCTATGCTTCCTTTGTTTAGGTGGCGGGAAGCTGGCCACCTTTTCAGGCACTGCTGGGCACTCCACCACCTCTCTAAGTGCTGCAGTGTCATTTTCGGGCACCTCAGGGGATGATGCTGCAGCCAAGGTGGTAGCTGGATGGGCTGCAGTGGGTTCAGGTGAGGAAGGCCCGTTCTTCCTCCTCCGTCTCCGCTGGTGGGTCATCGGAGGACTGGGGATTTGGCAGTCTGTGAGCGGGAGGGGCGGTGGACCAAGGGGAGGCAGGCCACCGTTCCCCTGGCTGTGGTACAAATAGCTCACAAACTGCCAGAATGACAGTATCCCCAGCATCCCCATCTCCCAGGCCTGAAGGGGGCTGTTGAGTCCAGCATTGAAAGCCTCCTTCAGCGCTGTGGTGGTAAACTCAAGCCCCTCTGCAGCGTAGACAAACTGGTAGGCAAACTCCTTGACTGAAGATTCCCCTTGACGAAGACCAAGGAGTTTGCCCAAACGCTCCTTCCGCTGGCATGCAGAGGGACGAGAACTGGGAGATGGGAAAAGGAAGATACCCATTTTTCTGCTGAGTCCTCTTGTGGCCAGTTCGTACTGTCACGGTCGGTGGGTGGGGAAAAAGGAGCGAGGACTCAAACGCAGGGAAAATGGGTATTTATTAATACTTAAATAAAACAAACAGCAAAATAAACTACCCCGAGGGGGAAAACATTAACAAAACATACAAATAAACTTCACTGGGCAGGCTGGCAGGGAAACAGGACAGGACAAGGCTACAACGTCAAGACAAGGAGAAAAGATGACGAACTGGCACAGGACAGCAGACAACAGGAGATTTTAAGCACAAGTAAATTAACAAACAGGTGAACATGATAAACTAATAATGGGTTAACAAGAAGGGTGGGGCTAGACAATAGACTGACGAGCACATGACATAACACACACACACACACAAGCACGCGGCGCATGTAAACATACGCCACGTGCCAAACACAACACCAACAGAAGACTGACGCGAGACACGAGCACACAATGAATGAAAACACTCACCGTGTGCTCACACAGACGCAGCGTGCGTGCTTCATCCCAGCGCCGACCGAAACCGAACCCAACTAGACAGAGACGCTGGGACTGAAACACCACGCTGCAAACAGACAAACAGAAACACCCGGACGAGAGCGCACAACCGTAAACACACCCAAACTCTGCGCGCCCACGTAAAGCGGGAACGCGCAGGGTCCAAGCGCGCCCACGATTGGCGCTCATACAGAGACACGCACAATGACAGAACACAAGCGCTCGACCCGAGAAAACTCGAGCCGAGCGCAACAGGGCATGACAAGACAGAGCTAGTGTCTGGACTCTGCCACCAAAACAAGAGTTAACAAGACCAGAGTGGCAGAACCCTGACAAGTCACTGCATCACAAACCATTAAAAATGATACAAAACAATATAACCAAAGCAATCTCCACTGTGCTGAGCGAGAGCGCTTCTCTTCTGTTAAACTGAACAGTCACATCATCGATGACGTAAGCGTGCTCAGGCTCAGAAGGCACAATGCAATATGAGTGCAGGCCATTGGGGGAGAGGGGACAATTGCAATTTGTCATAGTTCAGGGCAACTGTACCTAGTATGAGTACGCCGTAAGACATTTTCAAAGGAAAATAAACCTTGTTTTTCAGATAAACAAGTATGTTCCCTCAACATGATTTCTTAAATATTTGCATCCATATGATGGTATTATTATGCTAACTTAACTTAAGCAAACTTGTCACCATTCTGAAAATTTTTCTGTCTTTGAGAATCACATGTCTGTTGAAATAGCTGTCACAAGTAACTGTATAAGTCAGAAGGCCCAGCAGTGACTCCACTTCTTGAGAGTGCTCAGAAAAAACAACTTGGAGCAAAAGTTGTTGGGTGTCCTTCTACCAAGCATCTTGGCACATGACATCAAAGTGTGGTACACTGGGTGTACTTTAGCGGACAGTAGAGCACTGGAGAGAGTGATCAACATGGCCCAAAAGATCACTGGAAGTAGTTGGATCGTTTTTGAATGTTGTGGCATTTGCTTACATTTTCTGTTTATTTGTTTATTAGTGTTTAGTACATGTTTTAGTTTCAACCCCAATTGTACACACGTGAAGCAGCTAATCAAGCTCTTTCTAGGTATACTAGAAACTTTCAGGCAGGTGTGTTGAAGGAAGTTGGAGCTTAACTATGCAGGACACCGGCCCTCCAGGACCGAGTTTGGACACCCCTGCTTTATAGAATGGCACAAATATGAAATGCTAGTGCAATGGTAAAAATCATCCATCTAGCATGGTGATCTACAATGAATTATTAAGGACCTAGACTCCAGAGTCATTTATAACAAATAATAGTGCTTTGAAATGTATTCTAAATGTTACCGGAAGGGAGTGTGAATCTGACTGGTGTAATATGATCTGATTTCCTGGTTCTGGTCAGAATCCTGGCAGCAGTGTTCTGGATAAACTGTATAATGCTCTTTTTGGGAAGGATACCATTATCTTTGTCTACCCTGCTTCTGATAAAGACATAAACAAATTTCTCTAAATCTTGACTGGAAACAATATATCAATTTATTTTTTGCAATATTATTCACATGATAATATCCCGAATGGTCTGACTAGTGAATCACAAAAGATTCCTGGCATATTTTTGTTTATATTCTTTGACTCCTATAGCGAATGTATGCATTCATCTTGAGAATGTCTTTGATTGAATTAATCAGTAACTATGTTTCCATCCAAATGTGCAAATTAGACTTATGAATAAAACAAAATATTGCTTAAAACATTTGCAAATGAAGCAGTGTTTTCTTCCAATGAGTCAAAAAAAGCAAAACATTCAATTTCCGATAAACTGCCACCAAATATGGTTTAAGACAATGCGGTAGGAGAAGCCTTTACATGATCTGTAACAAAATCACATGACTTTTTTGATTCGCTTGCTGGAATTTATTTGGTAAATGGGTTTCCATCGTAGTTTATGTACTTTTTTTGTATCGGATAAAACGGGTATTTAATATAATTATATATAATTAATATCGGATATTTTTTATGCAATATTGCAAAATGTGAATAAAAATAAGAAGATAGAAACAAAGCTAGTGTTGAGGGAAATATTTAATGGTTGTCTCATAAAAACAGTAACCTAATAAGTTATTGAATGAATTAACTGTATGCATTTCTGAATTAAATAGCTGAATACATGTCTCAGTGCCAACATCCACCCTGCAGCTAAATTTGGCTGTCAGTTCAACTGCTTAATGCTGTTGTCTACATGCACAATTCAGTGAAGCTGCATTCTGCTACTGAATTTATGTTCAGGTGTAGTGAAAAGCACATTTACAACCTGAACAACTAGATGCGTATCAATGATGTATCACTCTCCTGTAGGCTATGTGCAGTGCAGGAATATCACTGGGAAAGAGGTGCATCTTGACTCATTGGTGTTGTGGAATCTTGCTGGAAAAAATAACCAACCGATTAAAATCCCCAAATAAATCTACTGTAAATAAAAAGCTTTAATGAAAATAATCTCCAAATAGTGACATCTGCCCACTTTAATGAGTCACGCCTAAATGCTTATAATATGTGAACTTGGCAACACTGCTAGATTGACAGTGTCACCTCTGTTAATGTTTTGTTTAAAATGGTTTATTGATTGGTTAATTCATCGCTATGATATTACTTTAGTCAAAAAATTGGATGTGCGACTCTTGTACGTTTCTATGTTATCACAGCTGACAGTAATTGAAAATTCATATAACATATAACAGTATTTTAGGAAATTACAAAAAAGGTTGTTGTAAAAAAAAAAATTCTTTAGTTATTCTATTTGGCACCATTTTTTTATCATTTATAATTTATCTATAAATCGTTTACTTCTTTGTTTTGGAGTAAACCATGTTTGCATTTCCTCTTAGGGTTTACCAGAATTATAGGAATTAAGAGAAAGATTAATAGAGGAGGTCAGCAAAAGTTTTCCTTCTTGTTTTTGACCATTGGTCTATTTCCTGTTGTTCTATCTGTGTTTTCACCAGTTTTAGGAAAAGTTATTTTTTAACATGGTATTAATAATATAATCTTAAGTCCAGCTGAGAAAATAAATGTCAAGTTAAAGTACTACTATAGTTAAAGTGCGAGTGAAGCTGCGGTCACATGGCACTTTTCTCCCCTTAGACTTCCATTCATACACATGTGAATGTGTCAGACTGGAAATGCAGGGTCATGCGTCAAGTTTCGCACTACACTGCGTTGCAAAGTTCAAGCTTGGTGAACTCTGACCTGTAAAATCGCATCACTTGACTGGGTGAGACCAATCGAGGATCAAAACATGATCTCTCTGTACAGGAATTTAAAATATCGAGCAATCGCTCGCTTTTTTTAATGTCTAATCATCTCGTTTAATCCTGCCCCTTTTGGCAGTGCTGTAAGACAGAATTTCGCAAGCTGAAACTCTAGTGTGACCGCAGCTTAAAAGTATCTGTTCTTAATACTAATCAAATTATGAGTAAAAAGTAGCCCTTCAAAAAGTACTCGAGTTGTGAGTAATAAATATTTTGCTGCGAAAATTATACCACCAGGTGGCACGGTGGCTCAGTGGTTAGCTCTGTCGCCTAACAGCAAGAAGTTTGCTGGTTTGAGTCCCAGCTGGCATTTATAGTTCACATGCGCTATAAGTGAATTGAATAAACTAAATTGGTTGTAGTGTATGTGTGTGAACGAGTGTGTATGAGTGTTTCCCAGTACTGGGTTGCTGCTGGAAGGGCATCCACTGTGTAAAACATATGCTGGAATAGTTGGCGGTTCATTCCGCTGTGGCATCCTCTGAAATAGAGACTAAGCCGAAGGAAAATGAATGAATGAATTATTCCACCATGTACCCTACAAATAAAAAATATATAGTTTAAACAGTTAAATTGTTTACCATTCATTGACTACCAATTTTAAAAGTGAGATGAATTCAATGCGAGAACACATTACGTTAGTATAATTTGCTGACAGAAAGCAGTTTTATGTGTTTACATGCGTAGTGAAATTTGTGTAACCAAAGGTTAAATGCTTAGCTTATACACTAAAGCCTGACCAACAATCTATGAGTGTTTAGCAGTTGGCACCACAAACCGGGCTCATATAATGAGCACTGACAGAATATATACAATTTGAGTATGTGTTTGAAAACGTAACATTCTGTAATGTATTTTATTTTTGATTAAGGACATTTGGGGGAAATTTCAGTCATCACAAAGTATCGGCATCTTTCATCCACTAATCATGCAGTCAAAACAATCTCTCTGTCATTTTTCTGGGATCTTTTTGTACACTTTTAATGCTTCCACAAAGTACAAGTTTGTATTTAAAAAGATTTGAATGGATGGGAATCACGAGAGTGGTTATTGTACTTACCCAATTACCATAGACAAGAAAAAATAAAGTAATAAAGTAGTGACTGCAGTAAAATTGGTGCTGTAAAATTACAGGTACAGCACTAAAAATGTTCTACAGTGAAAGTAAAAGTACACATTTTTAAATCTACTTTGTACAATTTCTGAGAAAAGAACTACTCCACTACAGTCATTTGAGTGAGTATTTGTAATTTGTTAGACCACTGATAAAGTCACATGTTTGAATACATGTAAGAGTGAGAGCAAAATAGCTTAGAGAGAACAGCGAACAGGCATTGTGTAAGCAAAGTTCATTTCCTTAAATGTAAAGTTACTTGTATTTTGGATCATTTTCGCTGTGTGAATTGGATGTTTTGGTATTTCAGTCTCATAATATATTAATCCATCAAGATAACTTTATTTGATTAAAGTATGGCACCCTTTGTTTTGTGTTCCACTGTGTTTCGCTAAACCGTTTGGCCATCTAAGAGTTTTTACAACTTGAATCATATGTTTTCTGTTTCTCTTTTAAAGTCGATTTATTTCCGTCTCAGTGAATGTGAGGAACAGGGATGTTGTCCTGATGCAGCTGATGAGAAAGTCTAGACGAAGGGACTTGCCATTCTACCCACGTCTCTCTAATGAGTAGAGAAATGAGTCTCTCTACCCAGCCAGCCACTGGAGGAATCTCACTTTCTCTCACTAAGACACACACAATCAAACACATGCTCTCTCACACACACACACACACACACACACACACACACACACACACACACACACACACACACACACACACACACACACACACACACACACACACACACACACACTGCCTCCTTATTGCAGACAGAAGGAGCAAATCTAATAAATATGGAAATGTATGAACTTAGAGACGGAGAGAGCTGCTGCAGGCTTAAACCTTAAAAATATGGAACACATTGGCTGTGTATATGGTACAGCTTAAGTCGGAAGCAAGAAAAGAAACATTCAAAAAAAAGTGGAAACACAATTTCCATTTTGATTCCAATTACATAGCAATTAAACTTTCTCAAAGGAATTCATTTGAAAAAATGCTGTTAATTATACAATTATCTCTGCTTTATTAAAGCCAATGGCGACATTAAAGATCTGTCCCACTGTGGTCACCCTAAGTTACAGAACAATCAAAACCAGAACAAACAAACTGAAGAACAGTTTTTACCCCAAAACATTATGAGCATTAAATACACAGTGAAATACTCTGGGGGAATTATGTTCTGCAGATCTTGTGCACTAACTGTCATTCTATGTGCAATATAGGTAAAGTACAAAATATACACCTTTCTGGTAAAATATATATACATTTAAATTTCAATATGGATAAATGAAAATTTCCAGTGCAATATACACCAATTTTGGTGTCATATTTGTTCAATTCAATTAAATTCAATTCATCTGTATTTGTACATGTATAGCGCTTATACAATGTAGATTGTGTCAAAGCAGCTTCACATGAAAGATTATAGTGTATAGTTTGTAACTTCTATTCTATTCTATTGCTCAGACTACCCAAGATATAGGTGGCTTTTTTCTTCTTTTGGTATTTGGAGATTTGTAAAATGCATTTCAACTGCTAGCTTGACTTATACATATACAGGCAATATAACAGTACAGTAATACACTACCTGACAAAAGTCTTGTCGTCGATCCCAGTTGTAAGAGCAACAAATAAAAACTTGACTTCTAATTGATCATTTGGAAAAGTGTGCTCATTTGAAAGAGTGCATCCCAATCATCACAAATACTGCAGAAGACTTATTGGATCCCGCATGGACCCAAGATTCTCACAGAAATCAGTCAAGTTTGGGGAAGGAAAAATCATGGTTTGGGGTTACGTTCAGTATGGGGCGTGCGAGAGATCTGCAGAGTGGATGGCAACATCAACAGCCTGAAGTACTGTATCAAGGCATTTGTGCTGCCTATTACATTACAAACCATAGGAGAAGGCAAATTCTTCAGCAGGACAGCGCTCATTCTTCAGCCTCCACATCAAAGTTCCTAAAAATAGAGAAGATCAAGGTGCTCCAGGATTGGCCAGCCCAGTCACCAGACATGAACATTATTGAGCATGTCTGGGGTAAGATGAAGGAGGAGGCATTACAGATGAATCCAAAGAATCTTGATTAACTCTGGGAATTCATCAAGAGGTCCTGCAAGAACACTTTATTTGTCATTCCAGATGACTTTATTAATAAGTTATTTGAGTCATTGCAGAGATGTATGGATGCAGTCCTCCAAGCTCATGGGAGTCATATACAATATTAATTATTTTTCCACTGCACCATGACTTTATATTCTATACTGTACATTATTCTGTTAAGTGACAAGACTTCTGTCTAAGCAAAGTCAGACCTTACTATCCTAATTAAATCATTAAAAATCAAGGCATGATCATATTTTATTTTGGTAAAATAAGCATAATATAGAGGCCTTTGCCTTTCATGTAAACCACTTCTGATACCAAATGATCCACTAGAAGTCAAATTATTATTTGTTGTTTCTAAAACTTGGATAGGCGACAAGACTTTTGTCAGGTAGTGTACATGTGGCTACTAATGATACATTGAGGACGTATGAAGCAATACAATCAGTCTATGCAAGAAACTGAACATTATTACCAGCATTATTACACTTAATCCACATTCTCAGCAAATTTTTTTTGAAAAAAATTCTCACAACAGTCCGGAGCAACTTTTTTGTTGCATAATGATATACTGCAGTATTATTTTGAATTGATCACAAATATTAACATCAATATTTTGGTATTGATATTAATATTTATATTTTAGCCTCTCGTAGGGCACCAAAAAATGTAGTGATAACTTCTTTGGTTTGACTTGAATATTAAAACTAACGTTATTATTAATATTAATATTGAGATTTTGGTCACTCCTCTCTTAAGGTGTGTGTAAATTACAGATAAATAACTCTTTAAACGGGGCACCAGCGGCAGCTTCTGCTGCCACAATAATTAACAATCAAACATTGTTCATTGAATTATACAAATGTAAAAGGTGTTTATTATCTGGCCAAATCTGAAGGATAATGAAATCGTCTGACTTGTAGAGCCTTTTACTGCAACACAAGGAAAACACAAATGTAATAAATGAGCATTTATTAACAAAAGAATAAACAAGAGTAACTAAAATTACTAAATGTACAACAAAGGAAGTGCTTAGGCATGAATCATGAAGGTGATTAAGCTGAGGATTGTGAGTAATAGCTCTGTTGTCTTTTCTAACGACAAGCTAGAGTCTGATAAGATAAACCTTATTCTAAAATAAAACAACTGAGGAAGTTTTTGTTATTGATGAATATCAGTTATAAACATATAATTAATTAGAATATCTTATACTGAAACACACTATGGCAAGGTCTCTGATAAAGGTTTGGAGAGTGATATATTTACGCTTCTGCTGTTGATGCAGTGGTTGAAAGAATTTGGATCTTCCTGCAGGTCTTGATGCATGGAACAAGCAGTCTTAGCTGTCTTGAATTTGAGCTTTGAGAAGAAGAAATCTGGAGATTCTGGAACACGCAGACTGGAGATTTCTGGAGATGGTGGTTCTAATGTCCATCAATTCCAATCAAAATGTTTATTAGGTCAAGATGTTGATTAGGTCAAGAACCCGTTTTGCTAGTTCTGGCCTTTTAACACCTTTGTCCTTCAGAAGAACAAAGGACAGATGGTTCTTCACCATCTCCATTGCCACACTTAACTGAATAAACGTAAACAAAATGGCCAGTGTTAAGTGTTTCTTTAACTGGATGCAGCATTTGTTCATTTTGGAAATTTATTTCCACAAGTTTCGGACTTCACCGCTGATAACTACAATACTGTATAATGACCCGGTCCAAAATCCCACCCTAAATTCCAGTGATTTTTTTACACTTTTGTAATATAATAACGGTTGGGTTGAAGTCTGCTGTGGAGCTCATCTCATTGCAAGCAAAAAGATAGAATGAAGGTAGAATGAAAATGGAGGGCACCAGAGGTCATGGCACTGGGGCTGGTGTTTTCAGGCGAGTGTCTGTGGGGGCAAACAGGGGAAAGCAGCTGTTTCTGTTCTATTTCCTGTGATCAGAAAACCTAAACCAGCAGTGAAGCTGTAGTATATCAACACGAGTGCTGTTAATTATTCAGTGGACAAAATGTGTTTTCCAGGAGGTGCAACTTCTCAGTGTCAATGTCTTTCTTCTGTTTCATATTTCCTTTCATTGTTTAGCCTTTAGGTGTGTGTGTGTGAGAGAGAAAGGTTTTAAAACTACATTTTAAAAAGGCACAATATGTATTCTTTTTTCATTTAAATATCCAAAAACCCCTAAAGAAGTGTTGTATATTGTGCTGTCTTATGTACTTGCATTATCCCAAATGTTTAAAGGAATGCTCAAATCCAGAGAATTAAGCAATTGTAACTAGTCACATTGACTGTGTCCTGTTTCGCCATGCTAATGACATCGAACACCCTCGATTACCAGTTTGGTTTTATATATAACAGGGTAATCAAATTTTCAGTTTTATTAAACATCATAACAGATTCCTAAAAGGTATTTAGGAAAGTAAAGCAGCGCTCTACTGCTTTTGTGTCACGTTACGCTTGTCTGTCATCAGCAACTGCTTCAACAGTCTCATTTCACTTTCAATTTTACTCTGCTTTATACCACCATGGTAATAAGTTTTGAATACTTTAGCTCATCCATGAACAAGGTTTCTTCAGGACTCCTGTAGGATGTCATGAAGATGACAACTCCCATGATTCCACACTCAGTCATGATATGAAAACTACACTTTTGTTTGTTGTGAATATGCACCCTCTAGAGGAGAAAATTACATACTGTACTTTTAAAGAGGAAGTTCACACAAAAATCAAAGCTCTGTCCTTTACTCACCCTCATAATTTTGCAACATGGGCTTATTCTTAAACTGTATCCTATGTATACATATCTGGAGATCTCGAATTATGCAGCCAGAAGTACGTATGGCTGCATTTCATCTTTAAAACGAATGCTACAGGGCGGTATGGCGCAGTTCCTTTTCGCGCTTACCAGCTGACCGCTTACCTCTGTGTGGACGACTTTCCCACTGTTACCGGTTTGTCCAGTAGCTCGACATGTACACCAGTGGATTTGAGACCCAGAGAGGAGTTGACCACCTAGACAGGGTTTGAGTCCAGCGAAGAACGGTTCCAGAAAGCGGGTAATACAAAAACAGAAACCAAAAACATAAATAAACAAGTAAATAACAGGGTATGAATGTGGTAAAATTTGAAAACGTGGTAAAAACCAGGCGAGGGCTTTTCTTTTTCTGGACTGTCGGTTCGGTTTAGGGAAGTGGGTGAGCGTCAATCGGTGCTTTTGAAAACACTATCAGTTGGGTTTAGGGAAGGAGGGTGGAAAAGCAAAAAAAAAAAATTGCTCCTGGTTGTCACGATCTCACTCTCTACAGTATAATTAGATTAGGGATGCACCGATACCGATACCAGTATCGGGTATCGTGTCGATACTTGGTTAAAATACTCGTACTCGTATTGGACATGAAAGGCCGATACCACGCACCGATACCGCTGAACAGTAATTCACTATGGATGTGATTTGTTGCCCTACCTGATTTCAGTGCCTTAATGTATTAATTAGCCTAATGTATTATATGTTAATAGCTTAGTCCTTTTAAGCAATCTGTTTATAAAATACATTATTAACGAATCTATAGCCTAGGCTACTGAAGAATAAACCGAATATGAAATATGATCCTTGCATAATGATCACAGCTAAGCACTCAAACAAGTTATCACTCATTTTATATATAACCTATAAATAAAAAAAATGAAATAAATTTTAAGAAATGGAACATTATGTAAAAAAAAATCTTAAGACTACAGGCTAAATAAAAGCGCCTGAGTTTAAACATCACTGCGGCCACCGCGCACGTGTCAGTTTACAGCTTCTGTAAAGATCAGACAGCTTTTACAGACCACGCAATCTCAAACACTATGTAAATGTATAAATATTTCGATAAGCATCGTTAATGTAATATTTATAATGATATGATCTTGCTTGTGGTTAAATCGATACCGGCTTTGAGCTGTCACGCGCGCTTTTTCAGCAGCTGTTGACGCGCACTGCAGCGCTATACACACAAGACAGACAGCAGCATACACTGGCAAGACAAGTGCTGAACTTCACGGCCCGTATATTTTATTTAGGGGGATTGTGTTGATGTTGCAGATGAAAGTCAGTACGTTGGGGGCGCGTTTGCCGCCCTCACTATTATATATTATAGGTCGCCTCTATATGGACGCGCCGGCACTGGGTGCGCAGTATGAATATACCCGTACATTTACACACTGCATACACAGGCCTACAGCTCTGGGGTGTTATGAATTGCATGTTTTAAATGACAGCGAGGCATGCTACATTTTAGTTTTTATTGTAAAATATACCTTATAACTCAGTACACAGTAAAATAATATTTTTGAATGGCTTGTCTATTGGCAGCGTATGTAACCGCTAAGCTTAAATAGGCTAAGCATATTTTTATTCATATTAAAACAAATTAATACAAACTAGTCACCCTTTGATTTTTTTCGTTTCCGTATATTTTTTATCAAACGAAAAATGCAATGAATTGTTGATTTTGGTTTTCATTTTATTAGAATTAATATAATTATTAGGCTACACAAATTGTACATACCATCGGCTCTGATTGCGTCAGATATCCTACAGATAGCCTAGACTTTTTGGCTCAAAGACATTTATGCCTATAAATTTCAGTGCTGTATTTTGACAGATTTCGCAAAGGCTTCAGCTATTCTGTAAACTGGTACCAGCCTCTGTTTTGCGGCTTGACTTGTGCTGCGTCTCCGTATCAAAGTCTGGATGACAGCGAGAGAGATTAGATCAGACCTCAGTTTCGATGTGTGACCGCACGACACAGTTACTTTACTGCAGTTTTTAAATATTGGCTTATTTAAATTAACTTTTCATTCGATTAAAAGCCGAAATATTGCCTGACATAAACAACTTTCGGTTTTAGAAGAGCGAGGCTTCAGTGAAGACGCACACACACACACAGGATACACTTTTGAGGTCTATTCATTATTGATTTTTTAACATTAAACGCATAATAATCAAGTGCAAAAAAGAACAGCTGAACTTCGGGAAAAGAGATCACTGCGGTTGCCACGATGGTTGCTTTGCTTTTCTGCAGTTGGCTTTGTTAGTGGCTCGACATTGCGAAATCACTTTTATTTTAATAAAACAAGATTATTTATTAATAAACATTGTGAGATGATGGTCGCGTGATTTTTAAAATGAGCTATTAACCGCAACCCACCCATAAACATCTAGTACTTTTTGATTAATTGACCGCGGATCAAAGGCAGGACTCATGAATATGAAAGAATGGTGCAAAACAGTGTTTTATGCGTCCCCAATATGCAATGACAGTGACTCTATAAGGTAACGTACACTGCACACACCTTGTGTAATGTGTGAAGTCGTGCACACATGTAAGTCGCAAGGATATCTCATCCTTTAAATGTCCATGCTTAATCGTTAATAGACAAGGTCTGGGTTAGCAGGGTTTTCAACAGTGTATATTTTTGGCTTGGAACAGCCTCCTGTTAAAGATTTTGGTGTTCATCCTTGCTACAGGCAAAAAACAAAGCAAAAAAAACGAACAAATAAACTTAGTTGAAACCAAATCTATGAAGTATCGGTATCGGTATCGGCGAGTACACAAATCAAAATACTCGTACTCGTATCGGTTTGTAAAAAAGTGGTATCGGTGCATCCCTAAATTAGATGCACTGGAATCGCAGGAGTATATCAAAAAACACATATTTATTTACAAGACACTTACTACAAAACACTGGAACATGTAAAAGCACTGGGTTCTTCAGGAATGACATATGACACCAGAATGACAATCAGGAATGACGTTTGAGACCAGACAAGGGACTAAACCAAACTACATGCACTAATAAGGACTAATGGAACTGATAACACACAGGGGAGGAACACAGGTGAAACTAATGAACATCAAGAAACGGCGGGAAACAAAGGAGCACATGATCACAACAGAAGCACATGGATAAACACAGGAGCACATGGAACACACTGGGAAGTCACATGACACAAACCTGACAGAACCTGACACTGGGATGTATTTGGCGCTCTCCAGAAATGTATATAAAGGTACATTTTCAGAATGAGCCTGGGTTGTATATTTGCTTGTACAATTACAGTGAATGAGAACTTTAATCTGCTTGATATACCATAGTTATTTAATATATATATATATATATATATATATATATATATATATATATATATATATATATATATATATATATATATATATATATATATATATATTTATTTATTTATTTATTTATTTATTTTTTTTTTTTTTCATACAAGAAAACAGGCTTGGGATGACAATAGGAAATGAGGACAGATTTTTCATATTGTTTTTTGGTGATGCGCCCATACTGAATCCATATGCTGATGGCTGTTTAATGATCTCCATCCCTGTACAGTCAGCTCCACAAATACAAGTCTTATACAGAAATAATTGATGATCTTTAATGCAGTCACAGTGTGTCATCTCATTGTATGGTAACTTGTCTGGCCATAAGAAAAGAGCAGACATTTATTATGCAAGACGGGAATTTAAATATATCTTTTTGCTGCTTGTTGTTTTGCTCTGGCTGTCAAATTGTCAGTTAATTTCAGAATATTTATAGTATACAGTATGCAGGTGTGATATGCAATGTGAAGTCTTTATGCTGCTTTCCTTGCTTATTACGTGTGTGTGTGTGTGTGTGTGTGTGTGTGTGTGTGTGTGTGTGTGTGTGTGTGTGTGTGTGTGTGTGTGTGTGTGTGTGTGTGTGTGTGTGTGTGTGTGTGTGTGTGTTTGTGTGTGTGTGTGTGTGTGTGTGTGTGTGTGTGTGTGTGTGTGTGTGTGTGTGTGTGTGTGTGTGTGTGTGTGTGTTACTGGGATTGTGTGTCCTTTAGAGTGCAGCAGCAACACAAAGTCCAGTGATTGGGAGTCCACCTGGAGACGGTATGCCTTTACCTCCTGGATTTTTCCAGGTAAATGACACATTTTGCATGAATAAAACACATCTGTTGTAGTAAATATATCAGTTGAAGTCAGAATTATTAGCCCCCCTTTGATTTTTTTTTTTTTTTTATAAATATATTTTCCAAATGATGTTTAACAGAGCAAAGAGGTTTTTAACAGTATGTCTGATAATATTGTTTTCTTCTGGAAAAAGTCTTATTTGTTTTATTTTGGCTAGAATTAAAGCAGTTTTACATTTTTTAAATTATTAGGCCCTTTAAGCTACTTTTATTTCAAAATAATCTGCCAATGGGGTAAGCAAAACAATCTTTAGATTATTTTGCTTACCCCACTAGCAGATTATTTTGCTTGTTTTAAGGAGAAAAAAAAATGACATATTATTTCTGAAAACAAGACAATATGTTTTGCTTGCCTAGAAAATGCTTCTTGATATAAGAATATTTAGATATTTGGACTAGAAAGAAGACAAAAAATCTAAGCAAGAAAGGCATTTTTTGCAGTACATACATTGTGTAAAAATCAGTCTACAGGCTTTCATAGTCAAACTAGAAAGTCAGAGGAGTTCTTGTTTCATTACAAGCAGTTCAACATTGGCGATGAAAACAAAAAGTGAACAATTTCTTACATGTGGCCCTTTAAATATGTAACTAATTTATTTTCATCCTATTGATAAAGGAATTTCGAGACATATTCTACCCCAACAAAACAGTGGCATTGGAGAAAGAATTCAGATAATAACAGACTGAAATACTGTATGAATAGAGAAGTCCTTTTCTTCCTCTGTGATTGACAGCTGAACCGGCAGAGACAAGCGCTGAGTCAGGAGAAATTATGAATGAATGGTCAATTAAATATTTATTCAGGCCAAGAAAGCTATATGTGAAAGTCTATAAGACCGGCTTATGCAAGGATTTTCATACTTTCACTTGTCAAATTGAAATAAGAGATATGTTTTTTCAGTTATCCGCTTAATTGTCTGTTGCTTTTTTTGAAAGAGGATTTGGAGTGCATAAACACTGGGCTGTACATCAGTAATAATGCACCAGAACATGCATTGATTTCCTGTCAGCAGGAAGTCTGAGAGCTGCTGGCCTGCCTGATGTCTATTGACAAACGCTCATTGATAGTCTTAAGCTCAGACTCCAGAAGAATCCAGCCGTCAGCTCTAACAATCCTTTCTCCAGTTTTCCTTTTAAACGCACTCAGTTTGATCCAGATTTACTTTAAGCAGTCTGCTGAGATATGTTCTTTGAACTTAACAAATACAGCGTGGTTTACCATACATCTGTTGTGATTGCACTTGCTGTTATGTATTGAAGTCAATGTCCGCTACAACCCACTGGATATCTTTTGACTTGTATTTACAAATAAAACTGGATATTTATTCATTAGGATTTGATTTGAAGATGAAAAGTGGGCATTAATAAAAATAAAAAAAAATGGAGACACAGCTGAATATGAGTTTGGTAAAATAATCCTTAAATGACTATTTAGCAGTTCATTTGTCTAATAGTGTTTCAAACTGTTGTATTTCTATTGGAATAATGTGCAAAAATGAATCATTCAAAATGAGCCGGAAACGTGCGTTTAAATCAAGTCATTGCTTATACTTTACTTCAAGTGCTTTGAACTACGCATTTTTGTTCATTGACACAATTTAACTGAAGCATGAAAAGTAGAGTAGCCCCTCAACTTAAAACAACATCAACAGCCAATAGCGTTTCGTCTTTATCACAGCTCTGCCAGTAAGAGTGCTTGAGCTCAAGCGCATCAAATGAAAACCAAATAAGAAGTGTCTTGAAGAGGGCAGGACATGTCAGATATATTATAGAGCATTTTATTGGTCAGAAGATTTGATGAGAAACAGATGTATGAGGTGACGTCACAAGCAATTTTGTTTTGTTTTGATATGTTTATATCTTTAAATGTGAAATTTGTCACTATTTTGGAGCACACAAAAACATAAAACATCCCAAAAAATGTTTTGATTTCTTTATTATTAACATCTAGAATGTGCAATACTTCTTATAAATACGATTTTCTTGATTTTACATTGAGGAATGAATTGAAGCCACGTTGTTGATGATTTAAAGTTTAACTCAGAGCATTTGAATTCGAGATTATTGCATCTGTAAAATATGATAGCAGAACCAATATAAACAAATTCACCAGCATGGACCATGCCACACTTTGAGCTAGACTTTCTTGTAAGGATTTACAGATGGTAGGCATAAGAAGATAACCGTTTTCAAGGTGTACCATGGTTTGGAAAAGTCAAGGTTTTAACAATGCCGAAATCTTCTGCTATACCAGGGATGGGCAAACTTGATCCTGGAGGGCCGGTGTCCCTGCTGACTTTTGCTCCAACACTAGTCAAACACACCTGAACACACTAATCAGCAGAGATGTATAAAGTACTAGAGACCCAGACTTAAGTAAAAGTACAAGTGCTCTATCAAAAAAGTGACTTGAGTAGAAGTTGAAGTGCTCTTTAAGCACAATACTTAAGTGGAAGTACTAAACTATTCAACATTTTTTGTACTTAAGTATTGCAAGTAGTTTATTTAAAAATTTACTACTCAAGTACTGAAAGTAAAAGTACAAGTATTGTGTTATGTAGTTATTTTTAAAAAAGCAGTCAAAAGACATTGTTTTGTTTATTTTAAATATCTTTTTTGGGGCACAGGATTAAGCAGAACAAAAAGAACCATGGTTTACGACTTATAATATAAATAAAATAAATAAAAAAAAAAATATATATATATTTATATATATATATATATATATATATATATATATATATATATATATATATATATATATATATATATATATATATATATATATATATATATATATATATATATATATAATGGGTCAAAAACACCATTCAGCGTGACAGCCTTTATGATAGACAGTTAACGTTATGTGAACATTGCAGCATGATATGAACCGCGGGTAGCAAACGGTAGTTAACTTATCTAGCTCTTATGGATAGCTCAAACTGCTGTTTTGTGTATTATATTATCTTTAACTTGACATGTTTCTTCAAATCCGACGGTAGAGTATGCACTTCATTCTATATGAACTGTCTTTCACTCCGACAAATGCAAACATTGGCTCTGAATAAGGTCACAGGTGGTCTTTTTCCTCATCGCCACAAACAGTTAAAAGTAAAGTAGTTGAAGGTGGAATTTCTGGGTTTTCCATGTCTAAAACAAACTAAAGCGCTCTCAATGCAGGCAGGCAGCACTGTCTTCTTTGATCGTCTGATCAATGAATGATTGATTCGTAACATTTTTATAATTGTAACGAGTAACTATGCAACACATAAAAATCTACTGGAGTAAAAGTATTAAGCTCATCGAAAATATGTACTGAAGTAAAAGTAGAAGTAGGAGAAAAAAACAATACTCCAGTAGAGTACAGATACAACCTTTTAGTACTTAAGTACAGTAGTGAAGTAGTTCTACTTCGTTACTATACATCTCTGCTAATCAGTGTCTTCAAGATCACTAGAAAGCTGCAGGCAGGTGTGTTTGATTAGGGTTGGAGCAAAAGTCTGCAGGGACACCGGCCCTCCAGGATCAAGTTTGCCCATCCCTGTGCTATACCGTTCCTACGGTATATGTAGGATTGTTTTTTTTTAATGTTTTTTTTTTAAGTTTTTAGAACGACAGTATCTCCAGCAGAAAAGATCTCCAAACACGCCTTTTCAAGTTGAAAGAAATCTGTGTTTTTGAAACTAATGAAGACAGCAGAAGTCCATGTTTTTAAAAATAAAATATATTGTGGTAAAAAGTTTTATTTTTTTACCCAGACATTTTAAAAGATTACTTTATAGAGCAGTAATCACAAAAGCGTGACACCATGATATTTTCATCCAAGGTTGTCATACCATCAGAATCTTATATCTGCCCGTGCCTAATGGTAAGAGAACAGTGGGATGAAGGGGAAGGGAAGTTAGAGGATAAACAGTGAACATGTAGTTAGGTTAATCGGACATCCTACAAAGATGCCCAGAGACTCAGAGTGGGGGTACCTTTGTAATATTTTGGTAGCGTGATTGGACCCCCTGATTCAACCCAGGAGTGTAGAGATGATTATAGGATTGTTAAAGGGAAGCGAGGAAATAGAGGGAGGGAGGGAGGGTGGATTCGAAAGAATGAGAAGAACAGGGCTAGAGGGCTGGTCTGCCTTAAAGGTGCAGTATGTAAGTTTGACACCCAGTGGTTGAACTAGGTATTGCACTCCTGGATCATAATAAAAGTACGCTGGGATGCCAGATTGTGTACAGGAGCGAGTGATTTAAACTGTGTTCTAAATAAAAGCAACGACACGCGATAGAGGGAATATTTTCCATATTAAAAGGAGTTTTTGTCCTAACCAACACCTCGAATTGATATATTAGAAATGGCTTCTATTTCTCACAGCTGAACAACAGAAACCTATGACAGCTAGATCACCTCAGGTAAGCCTTGTGTGCTTTATTCTGTGCTAAATGCTAACAATGCGAGTTTGAATGCATTTTACATGGCATTTGTTGCCATATACTGAAAGCAGAAAGTTCACCTCAGATCTTGAAAATACAATAAACCGTCTGAAATTGAACTTTAGAACTAAACACATATGAGTGATTCAGCATCTACATTGATGTTAAAGTGGGTTAACATGTATTAAACAGATTCTAAACCTTACCGTTTCGTGAGCGAGTGCATATTCTGTGCTTCTGAAAGGCTGTATTTACATTTCTGCCGTGTTTCGTCTGGTGCAAACAGCCAAATAGCTGATCACTGCCTCTCTCGTCACAGCGTGTTGTTAGGACACGCGGTTACAATGTAACCTGCTCACCTAATGTTTACGTTCGTAATATTTATGTAATTTGCTAATTAATAACCTCATGTGGAACTGCATCTGTCTCCCATACTGTTCTTTTTGGTCACGGACGCATGCTTTCAGAGTCTTTCTGAATGAATGAATGAAATATGCTGTTTTCCAACAAGGCAACCCAGGGTGCTGACATATAATTGGCTAAACTGGCATCGTGCATATGAAATTTATCTAAACAAATACAGCGTTCCGGCACGGAAAACCCATTTTCAAAGCAGAATATCTGACTTCAGCATTGTTTTTCAGTTAAACAAGTATGTTCACTTGGGATGTTTCTTAAATATCTGCACACATATTATGGTATTTTATGCTTTAGAAGAGTCAAAAACTTACATACAGCACCTTTAAATAAGTTTTAGGGAGTAGGTGATTGGCTAAGGAGACAAAGTGAGGCGTGGTTCCGCCGCCGAACCTTTGTTAACAAGTTAACTCAATTAAGTGAAAACACACACTGATGCACATTTTTTATTTGTCATTTTAAAGATGTGGAGTTAAAAACTCTTCATTGAAAGGCCACATCGCTGTTTTACACAGTTCATTCAAAGTGATTTGAATGCACCTGACTGCATAATTATGACTTGCCATCTTGTAAATACAAACTTGAACACACCATAATATAAAACCGAACGAGATCTAAAATAGACGTGCAGTGTTGCCATCTGGTGGTGTGATTTATATAGTTCTGGTTGGCCTGTTGTGTGAATCATGAAGAGTTTGTCCTCTGTTCTTGGAAATCAACGTAATATACTGTAGACTGAACTGATCAGCTGTTCTCTGTCTTTGTGTTTTCTCAGCAGTTTATGTCTCCTCGATATCCTGGTGGACCCAGAGGTTCTCTCCGAATACCCAATCAGGTCTTTTCACTCATAGAATCTGCTTTGGAGATTATTTATTTATTTATTTTATTAGTTTTATTAAGTGCCTGACATTGAGTAATGCTTAAATCTGAACAGGCTTTGGGGCCTGGGAACCAGCCGCTCCTACCCAGTGGGATGGACCCTACAAGACAGCCAGGTATTAAAAAATTAATTGGCAAAACATTATCATGGAAAAAAATGATTATATATTTTTTTCAATTACAGTATGCAAGCCAGGCCAGCAAACATGAAAGTATAAAAGTATCTCATATATCAAGTGCTAATTTCAGTGTGCTTGTATTGCCTTCTTGTGAAATGCAGGGACAAATCGTTTGTGTTGTTTTTAATCCACTACACTGACTGTGATTGCTAAATTTGATGTTTGATTCAGTAGTTGAGGGCTGGAGTGTTCATCCGCGCTAGACACATAGCACACTGAGGACACCTTCTGGTTATAAGGGGGTAATGCAAAAAGAAAAGTTCATTCATTCCTTTTCTTTTCGGCTTAGTCCCTTTATTAATCTGGGGTCGCCACAGCGGAATGAACCGCCAACTTATCCAGCACATGTTTTATGCAGCGGATGCCCTTCTAGCTGCAACCCATCTCTGGGAAACATCAACACACTCTCATTCACTACAGACAATTTTAGCCTACCTAATTCACTAAAAAATGTAAATAAAATGTAACTGAATTATGTAGATTCATTTAGCTGCCTTATAATCCACTGTGGAAAATGAAACCTATTTGCCCTTTTGTAAGGCCATCCCAGCATGAGTGGGCCCATGCAGCGGATGACCCCTCGAGGAATGGTTCCTATTGGACCGCAGGTGAGTTATCAATAGATATTTAGGTAAGTTTGTGATATTGCATTCAACTTAAATGTATTGTAATGTGTTCAATTATTGAATTGATATTCCAGAGCTATGGTGGTGGAATGAGGCCTCCCTTAAATGCGCTAGTGGGACCAGGAATGCCAGGAATTAACATGTAATTGTATTCATATAACTGCATTATCATTGCATAAATACTCTAATATTCATTTGCGAATGAATTCATTAGAAAGATTTGCTCCCGAAAATGAAATTTACTCATCCTCGGGTCATCCAACATGAAGGTGATTTTGTTTTCATTTTCAGTAGAACATTAAACAAGATTTTTTAGCATAAAATGTGGTCTGAAGTCAAAAATAAATACTGGCTAAACAAAATAAACTGCAGTTTCTTACAGTACATGGAGTCTTATTGAGTGAACATTTGGTCAGTGCAAGAATCTGAACATTGTATTTGCGAAAATACTGTCTTTTACCCACAGCTTGAGCAAATGCTCCTCCAGACTCTTGAGAAACCGTTTAGCAATCTTGTAGAGGCTGTGGATAAGACCTCATAATTTTGTTTTGCTGTATAAGTTTTCATAAGACTCTTAAAGTGCTGGTGGTAGCCATTGGCATGCATTATTTGGAGCAAGGACCCCTATTTCATCTAAAAGTTTTTTATGTTCTGCTGAAGTAAAAAGTCTACATTTTGCATGTACTGAGGACGAATAAATTAACAGCAAATTTTCATGTTTGGGTGAAGTCTTCATTAAAGTCTGAATCTCTATTGCTACTCCTGTATAAAATAGTATATCTGTGTACTATTGTGTAAAGGGGTCCTGCAGGAGGAAGACCGTGGCCAAATACTCCAAATAACAATTCGGTTAGTTCCCACAACAAGCCATGTGAAAACTGATCAAAACTACTGTATATTGAACAATATCAATACCAACCTTTCTCTTTGTCCCTGCAGATCCCTTATTCATCCGCATCTCCAGGCAGTTATTCGGTAGGTAATGAAATGCTGTCTAAGGTCTCTGTGATAGCCTACCTTCTTTAAGGTAGCTTTGGGTGACCCTCTGGTCATTTGAATAAGCAGAATTAGTGTGTTTGCAGGGTCCCCCAGCAGGAGGCGGCCCTCCGGGCACACCAATCATGCCCAGTCCTGCAGGTAAATATTATCTGCAATAACAATAACTTCTTCAGATGCATCATAGTGACAAGCCATCAGTGTTGGGGAAAGTTGCTTTTGAAAGTAATGAATTACAATATTGAGTTACTCCACAAAAAAGTGGAGATTAAAAACTAGTTGCGTTACTTTTGGCCCGTTTCCAGTATGTAAATATTTATGGGCAGTATTGCTGAACCTGGAAGTAAGGAGATCCACAAATTAGTATTTTTTTGTCATTATTACGAATAGTTTTACCGTCATGCTTTTAAAAAAAACGCTAAATTTCGCGATCTATAATCCCTAATAGTAACTCCTGTACAGCAGTCCCACAACATTCTGACACTCGATGACACTCGAACACCCTGTCAGAGCAGTCAAGTGGCTGAAAAAGAGCTTTTTACAGTGTCTGGGATAATATTAATGTTGTTTTCGTGTGTTTACATAGATGAATACGGCCACTGTGTAAATACACAGTACAGTTACGATCTTATTGACACATTATCGTTATGATAACATAATATATCCCTTCAGTGATTTCCTGAAGATAAACACCATAAAAAAACACAACTGGAATAACTACAGCAGTCGCCATCGTCTGATCTCATATGAAGCAAGAGATCGCGATGACGTGTGCAGGTGTTGAAGTGCTGTCCCAATTCTTAACCCTCGGTTGTAAGGGCCAAGGGGAAGGGGTAGGGGTACAAAAATAGAATTGGGATTGGGCCTTGTGACACGCTGTATAACTAACACCTTCATTTACCATTAAAAAATAAAAAATAAAAATGTATTAACTGACGCTATACATGCCATATATATAGATTAATGAAAGTTAGAAGCAATGTGTTTGCTCCTTTTGTATTTTTGTCTTATTATTTCAGTAAAACCACTGTCCAATGATACTACCCCAATGTCCATGTGTTCAAAATAATGAGAATACTTCCATCACAGAAATGTAAGGATATGCCATCATGTTTTCTGTCTGTTCCCGTGGGGAGCTCATTCTCTCATTGAGTGTGATTCAACGTGATTACACTAATTTTAATTCAGCAAACTCTTTATTTAAAAGTGAATTAATCAATCTAAATTTAATTAATCTTTTTTTAAAAGTAACTCAAATATTATTACCTAATTTTATGAAGTAATTAGTTACTCATTAATTAAAAAGGTAATATTATTACGTAACTCACGTTACTTGTAATGCATTACCCCCAACACTGCAAGCCATGTTTTCACGTCACTTGGTATTAAAGGGATAGTTCACCCAAAAAAACTCACCCTTCACTTTCATCTTTTAAATGTTGAACAGAAAATAAGGTATTTTGAAGAAATATGTGACACTCTATTGCATATTGCATTCAATATTTTTTTTCCTACCATGGTCGAGAATGGCTACCAACATTCTTTAAAAGTAAAATTTATTGTCTAAATGGTAAGTACATTTAAATGTTTTGGGTGAACTATACCTATAAAAAGTTTCAGTGATCTGTTTAATGGTGGTCAGTCTGAACACATTATGTTTCCACCTGGTATCAATTTTGTTCTGATTATAGATTTAGTATATTTTAGCCTAAAATTTGCTTAACATTAGTGAAAACATTCTGAAATTGAACATTAATTGTGCCTTTCTTGTAAGATGCTACAATGGTGTTATGTACATTTTTTCAGTTATTTATGAGGTAAAGTTTGCAGTTAGCATTAGCATAGAAGCTATTAGCTACTAATGTAGACAGCAGGAATCACACTGCATTGTTTACCCAATACAAAGTCATTTGTTTTGTCTTCAATTGCGAAATCTAATATGTGATGTGCATTTTTTTAGAGTCAAACAACTCGAGTGACAACATGTACAGCATGATCAGCTCAGTCCCACCAAATGGGACCAGACCAAATGTGAGGAGTCTTGCAGTATTTGGCTTTTATACATTGCTTTTATACATGGCTTTTATATACAGTTGGGTCCATAAATATTGGGACATTGACACAAATATAACATTTTTGGCTCTATACACCAAAACAATTGATTTGAAATGAAATAAACAAGATGTCTTTAACTGCAGACTGTCAGCTTTAATTTGAGGGTATTTACATTCGAATCAGGTGAACAGTGTAGGAATTACAACAGTTTGCATATGTGCCTCTCACTTGTTAAGGGACCAAAAGTAATTGGAAAAAAGCTGTTACATGGCCGGGTATGTGTATGTATTATCCCAATTACAATGAGCAGATAAAAGGTCCAGAGTTCATTTCAAGTGTGCTATTTGCATTTGGAATCTGTTACTGTCAACCTTCAAGATGAGATCCAAAGAGCTGTCACTGTTAGTGAAGCAAGCCGTCATTAGTCTGAAAAAACAAAACAAACCCATCAAAGAGATAGCAAAAACATCAGGCTTGGCCAAAACAACTGTTTGGAACATTCTTAAAAATAAAGAATGCACCAGTGAGCTCAGCAACACCAATGGTGGACACCTGAATAATTCTTTCGCTGGTGAAGAAAACACCCTTCACAACAGTTGGCCAGTTCAAGAATACTCTCCAGGAGGTAGGTGTATGTGTGTCAAAGTCAGCAATCAAGAGAAGACTTCACCAGAGTGAATACAGAGGGTTCACCACAAGATGTAAACCATTGGTGAGCCTCAAAAACAGGAAGGCCAGATTAAAGTTCTAAAAAAGCCTTCACATTGCTGGAACAACATCCTATGGACAGATGGGAGCAAGATCAACATGTACCAGAGTGATATGAAGAGAAGAGTATGGAGAAAGAAAGGAACTGCTCATGATTCTAAGGAGTGAAGCATGGTGTTGGTAGTGTCATGGTGTGGGCATGTATGGCTGCCAATGGAAGTGATCCTCTTGTATTTATTGATGATGTGACTGCTGACTAAAGCAGCAGGATGAATTCTGAAGTGTTTCAGGCAATATTTTCTGCTCATATTCAGCCAAATGCTTCACAACTCATTGGACGGCGCTTCACAGAGCAGATGGACAATGACCCAAAGCATACTGCAAAAGCAACGAAAGAGTTTTTGAAGGGAAAGAAGTGGAATGTTATGCAATGGCCAAGTCAATCACCTGACCTGAATCTGATTGAGCATGCATTTCACTTGCTGAAGACAAAACTAAAGGCAAAATGCCCCAAGAACAAGCAGGCAGTAGAGGCCTAGCAGAGCATCACCAGGGATGAAACCCAGCGTCTGGTGATGTCTATGCAATCTAGACTTCAGGCTGTAATTGACTGCAAAGGATTTGCAACCAAGTATTGAAAAGTAAAAGTTTGATTTATGATTATTATTCTGTCCCAATACTTTTGGTCCCTTAACAAGTGGGAAGCACATATGCAAACTGGTGTAGTTCCTATATCATTCACCTGATTTAGATGTAAATGCTCTCAAATTAAAGCTGACAGTCTGCAGTTAAAGCACATCTTGTTCATTTTATTTAAAATCCACTGTGTTGGTGTATAGAGCCAAAAATTTTGTAATTGTGTCGATATCCCAATATTTATGGACCTAACTGTATATAGAATTTTGTTATAAGAACGTTGTAAGCTATAATGGTAAATCTCCTTTCAGTTTCCGTTAGGTTCAGGTGCTGATGGCCCAATAGGCAGCATGGCAGGCATGGAGCCGCATCATATAAATGGTTCATTAGGTAGGACAGATTTAACTCACACAGCACAGTGCCAAACATATGTATTTTCCATCCATTTGCACATTCTTGCTTTTACTATTTTGCATTGAATACTTTAAAGCCTTTTCCTTCCCCCAATTCAACAGGATCTGGTGACATTGAAAGCCTCCCAAAGGTATGAGATATTTCCGTAATGTTTTGAAAGACATTTAAACAGTGACGAACATTTCACTGAAATTCATTTGTGGACGGCATCCTCAAAAGTCCTCTCTTTCACTCATCAGAGCTCACCAGGAAATCTCAGCATGAGTAATCAGCCTGGCACACCAAGAGATGATGGAGAAATGAGCGGCAACTTCCTCAACCCGTTTCAAAGTGAAAGTGTATGTATGCTGAAAGCCTGTTTCCGAAGGATCAGTTGTGTTAAATACAGCTGCAGATGTCATTCAATGCCATCTTCTTTCTTACAGTATTCTCCTAACATGACAATGAGTGTGTGAGAGGACAGCACAGGAGCAAAATTTCAAGATTTCACAGTGTTCAGCAAAAACACACATTCAACCTGCTTTTCTACTTATATTGTCTGTAGTGGACTTTTGTGAATTGGAGTGACGTCCTTCTACACCAAATCTGACCAAACTGAAGTAAGCCTTGAAATGATCCAGAAGACATCTACACTTTTTTTTTCTTACATTTATTTTGTCATTTCATGGTTAATGTCCTGTGTTCTGTTTGAATAAACTCAGCAGAGGTGTGGGGTAAAGTATTTGGGACTCAACTTGGACCTGTATGACTCAACAATGGACTTGACCGGAGATTTGAGTCTTAACTTTTACTTGCAAAACAATGACTTGGTCTCATCTCTGCTTGAAATAAGCAGGGACTTGCCTTGGATTGTTGAGTCTCACAAATATTGACTTGACTTGCTCAAGACTTGAAGGTTAAGACTCAAGACTTGAAGGTTAAGACTCGAGACTTGAAGGTTAAGACTCAAGACCTAAAGATTGACTCAAGGCTTGAAGGTTAAACTCAAGACCTGAAGATTAAGACTTAAGACTAGAAGGTTAAGACTTGAGACTTTAAGGTTAAGACTCGAGAATTTAAGGTTAAGACTCAAGACTTGAAGGTTAAGACTAGAGACTTCAAGGTTAAGACTCAAGACCCGAAGGTTAAGACTTAAGACTTGAAGATTAAAGTCTGGTTCACAATACATGATTTTAAACATTGGCAGATCACTGTGCCGTTCACACTACATGCCTTAATTTTGTGTCTTTTAATCGCTGTGGTGTGGTACGCGACATTACGTAAATTATCCACATAAGGGGGGTCACACGCTACATGATCTGACAACTTATTCGCCAACAGCTCAGTCAAGCTACCAAACCACAGCCAATTAAATTTTGAGGGAGGAGTCGTCAGAAAAAGTTGAACACTATTGGCTGCTTGTGCGCTGATTACATCACTGACAGAGTTTCAAGCTTTCAAGGGAGCATTTAAAAACATCATCAGTCAGCTGATGCATCAGCGGATCAATCACTCATCTGCAAGGTTCAAGTGGATAGATACACAATTTTTGTAATTTAATACATTTTTTAAATAATAATATTTTTTTTGTAATTTGTCAAAATGACCGCATGCATGTCTGCTACTTTTCGCTGTGACTTTAAATATGCATGCATTTTTTGCCTAGCAACTTCCTGCTTAAATAAACATACCTTTCTGATAGCAAAAACATAAATTTACTTCAGATATATCTTTCAAAACAGCATATTCTGTGCCAGGAAATAGCTCCTGTTTAAAAGTAAAAATGAAAGCGAGCCCCAGACCTTTATGTGTTCTAGTTCCACTGTTAATATTGCCTACTCTCGTGTCCGTGTTAACACAGAATGAAGCGAGTGCATCGATGCCCATTCTGGCCGATCACAGACATTTCTGTTCTGCTCCTGAACACACGGCCATTCAGCTCATGTTGATATGTTCTCTCATTGGCTGCAGCTCGTCACTACATCTGACCGCACGTAGGGTCGAGTCAGCCGACTGCTCTGGAATATTCAGCATGCTAGATATTGGATTTCTGTCTGATAGGTGTCGGTGATGCTTCAGCGAGCCTCTTTGACGCGTTGTTCAGTAGTTCATGCAAAGACTGCCGAGCACCGGCAGATTTTTCCCTGATCACAGCGCAATCTGTCGGTGAGCTCGTTAACTTCCAAATCGAGCTTAAATCAGGCTTAAAATCCTGTAGTGTGAACAAGGCTTAAGACTCAAGACATGAAGGTTAAGACTTAAAGGTTAAGAATTAAGACTTAAAGCTTAAGACAAGACTTAAAGGTTAGGACTTGAGACTTGAAGGTGAAGACTTGACAGTTGAAGGTTAAGACACAAGACTTGAAGGTTAAGACTCAAGACATGAAGGTTAAGACTTGAGACTTGAAGATTAAGACTCGAGATTGGTGGTTGAGACACAAGACTTGAAGGTTAAGACTCAAGACTTAAAGGTTAAGACTCAAGACTTGAAGGTTAAGACTCAAGACATGAAGGTTAAGACTTGAGACTTGAAGGTTAAGACTCAAGACTTGAAGCTTAAGACTTGAGACTTGAAGATTAAGACTCGAGATTGGAGGTTGAGACACAAGACTTGAAGGTTAAAACTCAAGACTTAAAGGTTAAGACACAAGACTTGAAGGTTAAAACACAAGACCTGAAGGTTTAGTCTCAAGACCCACTAGTGACCTGCAAAACAATGACTTGGTCCCATATCTGGTACATAGGCATTTATTAATGACTTCAGTCCATTTTTTTCCCTTGTTTTTTCCTTTTATATGTAACATTGTTGCACTATGCAGCATGGCTGATTTTCATGAAGCCCTCAGAATCTCAAACATCAGTTCCACCATAACCTCCAGTCTTAGATATCCCATAGTTTCCACATTTGCATGGTTATGGTTAAACAACAGAAAAAAAGTGTATTATAATTACTGGGTTGGTCCAATTCAAATAAATTCTTGTGTGACTGCTCTATTAAAGTTGTTTTCTGAAACCTTTGGTTGCGCACTTAACAAGCGGACAGAGATCCCTGAAAAGATGGTCTTGGTCCAACTGAACTTGTATTGTTTGACAAATATAAATGCAACCTGGACCAAAGACATGTAAATGAACCAAATACAGGACATGATGTCACAAATTGTGACTATAAAAGGACAGATTTCTCAAGCATACCTGCTTTTCTTTTTATAGTGGTATTGTTGCCCTGTTTAACGAAAACATTTTGTGGCTTTATTTTCAGTCTTAAAATGACAGCATGAATGCTACCAGGACTAAATGTATTAATTGTTTGCTTTTTTTTTTGTCTGGACCAAAGACAATGGAACTGTAAGTGTGAATACACCCTAAATACATTGTATTTAAATTAAATTTAAATGTGTTTAGCCTCAAGTTCACTGGATTTGACCAGACAACAAATGTGACTCTATATCAAACATAATGTTTAAGCAAACCAAAGGTTGGCTTTGTTTTAGTTGAGCTGCAGAATTAGGTAAATGTACAGCTTATCTCTAAAAGCAAAAGACTGAACTCACGATTTAAGGACTCACTTCAAGATTTCGTGTCATATTGGATTTGTTCTTGTAAATACAGCTATCTGTGAAGAATTTGAATATGCTGATATAAAAATCATTTT
The DNA here is from genome assembly GCA_903798195.1 of Danio kyathit. NCBI lineage: Eukaryota > Metazoa > Chordata > Actinopteri > Cypriniformes > Danionidae > Danio > Danio kyathit. Next base: position 52,598,065 of record LR812523.1, on the reverse strand, counting down.
CACCATTTATTGTATGTGTTTGTGTATGTGAGCTTTCTAAAACATGCTGGGTTACTGAGATGGGCTACGAGACCAGTAGATTACATTCTTGCTGACAAGATGGTCTAGATCAGAGATGCCCAAACAAAGGCCCGCGGGCCAAAGTTGGCCCATGGTAACCTTTGATTTGGCCCACCATCCCATCTGAGAAGAGAGGTAGAATGATAGGGATGGTTTAGAGCAGGGGTGTCCAAACTTTTGCTTATGAAGGGGCAAAAAACAAAATTGATGGAGGGTTGTGGGCCGAAGGTAACTATAGTAGCCATGGGTAATTTCCTAATTTATTTAAAAAATATTTAAAAATAACTAGAAAACATTGCTTTATATTACATAATACAGCATATTTTTTTTACATTTTATAATGAACTTATTACAGTAAAAACAATATCATTTATGACAGAATGGAATTACACTATTTTGCCTTGATTTGCTCGCTGATGTCTTCTGCGTAGTCCTCGATCCGTTGAGTGACTGTATTTACAATTTTGAAAATCTTTACAACATTTAATTGAAACATTTCATTTCAGTTTGCTTTTTTGTAGTTCAGCAATAAAAAATAAACAAACAAAAAAGCTATGACAAATTAGAAAAGATGATCTCTTTTAAAGGCATTCACTCCAACCATGTCCATCCTTCTCCTTCTCTTTTCAGATGGGATGGTGGGCCAAATCAAAGGCTGCAATAGGTCAACTTTGGCCCACGGGCCCTACGTTGATCATCTCTGGTTTAGAGATTGTTGTTTCAATTTTAACGTAACCTTTTGTTTGTTTAATTGTTAAGCTACAAAAAAAGCTAACTAAATTAAATGTTTCAATTTAAATGCTAGGCGACATGGTGGTGCAGTACGTAGGTAGTGCTGTCGCCTCACAGCAAGAAGGTCGCTGGTTCGAGCCTCGCCTGGGTCAGTTGGCATTTCTGTGTGGTGTTTGCATGTTTTCCCCGCGTTCACATGGGATTCCTCCCAAAAAGAAAATTAATGAATTTAAATGCTGTAATTTAGTTTAAAATTAACATCCTGTCACGCGTTGGATAGAGGTCAATACAGAGGCTGCGTCCGAAACCGCATACTTCCATACTATACAGTACGCTTAAATCAGTATGCGAGCCGAGTAGTATGTCCGAATTCATAGAATTCGAAAATCAGTATGCGAGAAGTACCCGGATGACTTACTACTTCCGGCGAGATTCTGAAGTGCGCATCCCATGGACGCTGCGCTATCCCATGATGCCCCGCGAGAGAATTTATGAATGGACGTGAAGCGACGCAACTGACGCAGGTAGGTCACGTGACCATGACAAAATGGCGGATGTAGTACGTCCGAATTCCATTCATACTGCTCACATTCATACTATATAGAACGTACTTTTCCAACGGCCGAGTAGTACGTTTAAATTCAAATGCAGTACCTACTGAGTAGTAGGCGGTTTCGGACGCAGCCAGAGACTTTGTTGAGCGAATCAAGGCAAAGGCAAATTCTGCTTGACTAGTGTATTCAGCATTGAACTCCACTGTGTTATAAATGCGATTGTTCATGTTTTTATTGTGAAAATAATATCGTTTAAAAATTAAAAACTTATCATTTAAAAAGTTATACTGCATTAGTTAATATGATTCAGAGTGATGTTTTCTATTTATTTTTAAATATTATCAAATAAATTAGGAAATGACCCTTTTTTTTACGCACCTTTAATGTAAAGATATGCTGGTCATTTATAGTGTACAGGTCAACAAAACATTTAAGACCATATTAAGTTATTCACTACACTTGTAACATTTGACTTTAGATTGTTAGTGTTTGGTATCCTATGCTCAGCAAGGCTGCATTTATATGATCTAAGGAAACATATTAAGATTTTTTTAAAACAATTATTATTATTTTTATCATTATTTTAGATTTTAAAATGTAATGTATTCCCATGCTTCAAAGCTGAATTTATTCAGCAGTTTACTCCAGTATGTTTTAATATTCTGATATGGTCCTCAAAACAGCTGTATGTATGTATGTATGTATGTATGTATGTATGTATATATATATATGCTTTTTTTTTAACTGTGACATTTTCTCCAGGGTTCTTGCATGACATAGATTATAAAAAATCTTTTGTAACATTATTAAAAATCAATGTAATGCATCCCAGTGAAGTAAAGCTTTTCTGAACGCTAAACAGCAGGTTGGTCCAAAAAGTCATTATGCAAATTAAAACGAAATGCAGGACTATGAAGTATTAATTTTAAGTAACATTTTAATTGGGTTTAAAAGCATTAAGTATCTTGATATGTACATTTTATTAAGGAGAATATAGTTATTTTCAGTCACAAATACAAAAATAAAACAATAACCTATACATGAGACATTATAAAAGCATATAAATTGTTTAAGTGCCAACTAAATAAGTCATTTGGACACAAAAAAAATGGGAAAGTTACGAGTAATAGACTGGAGCATGAATAACACCAGAACCTGGAAGAATAATATCTTCCCCAAGATAATCCTATGGGCTTTTTATAATGGTGATTTCTGAGTGACATGTCTGTGGTAGAGTTAATTAATCATACCTTAGCATCTGAGAAAATTAGACTCATATTGAAAATGTAAATTCTTAGGTTGTAATGGTTTTTTTTTAATGTGTACGTTTCTGAGTAAGATTATAATGTTTGTGGTGTCATTTTGTTCATATCCTGCTGGAAATAATCACAGATGATTCTAATAATGTCCACTAAAAATACCATTAACCATTAAAGTCAGTACAGTTTTTGTATAGTCTATAGTTTGATATGGAAATATATTCTATTAGGATTTATAGGGTTTAACATGAAACCAATAGAAGACCATTATAATTTCCATTGAAACCAATATACTTTCCATAACCATTTCTGTGGGGCTGTTGAATGCATGATTCTAATTAGCTGATGAAATGCACAGCTAAAGTTGTTCATGGCGTGTCTTTACCACATTATAGCTCTATAAATGCCAAATGATTTCATTTACAGTCAGAAAATCTATCCCCATTTATATTAAGTGGCCTTAACTAATGTCCTTACACTGTAATTAATAGTTAGTTACAATGTACTTATTGTGTAAATACATGTTTATACATTGTACTTATGCTTGATTAAATATCGCCTTGTAATTACATATGAAATTAATTTCTGTAATTACATTTGTAATTACACTGTTGACCATCCCTTACACCTTAACCCACTCTTAAACCTACCCATATCACCAAACCTGTCTCTAACCGTACTCATATCCCACCTGAGAAGATATGGACAAAATGTGGACAATATGTGAAATAAACTAGTCCCACACACAGGAGCGGTTTGAGGACAACAACCTGACAAATAATCTAAAATTAGATCTGAACAACGTCTCTAAGTGTGGTAACCAGAGTTACCACAATAGTTGACTATAATTGACAGAATAATGGCCAATCATCAATTATTCCATAATAAAACGGTTACAAAACGGTATGGTTACTATTGTTTTTTTTTTTCTATTTCTATTTTCTATTTATTTTTACAGTAGGGCTGTTTATTTGACAGCCAGATGGCACAAAGAAATGAAGAGTGACTTATTCACACAAATTCATATGATTTCAATCATATGATTTTTAAAGAAACCCCACCCTTAACCCTAATTGTGGGATGAGCAAATCATACTAAAATGAACGAATGGAATCTTACAAATTAAAAGTTACAAATGGACTACATGCACAGCTAGCGTTTTTCACCCAGTGATGAACTTCGGGGGAAAGCTTAATGTGACTATTTTCAATTTCATATGGTTCCTTTAATAGCATTGATGTTGTAATGTAATTCAAATATAACTAGTTAAATCGACTTAAGCATTCATTTGGTTGTTAAAGCATAAAAATAGACGATTTAGGCGCTGTAATTAGCAGCAGGCTAACGCAGAAATTCCATTGAAAATACTGAGGTAATATTAATTTTCATTTAATGCAGTGCTTCTTGTTTGGTCTGATACCCACTCTATATAGTATCTCAGACAGGCAGTGAAAATCGCTGTTTTCTTTTAAAGAAATCAGATCGTAAACGCTGCGATTTTGTTTGGGATGACAATTAACCGGAAGCCCTGGGGCTGGCTGACTGAAATTAAAAGTCTGTGTTCATGTACCCCATTCGATTATGTTTGTACAACAAAACATAAAAGATAGTAAAGTTCTGTTTGCCAGAAATCTTATTTTACTCTTTCATTTAATTGGGAAAATCTAAAGGAAAGTCGTGTTGAATTATTCTTGCAGGTTCTGATGTTATCATGCACCCCTCTATATTAAAAGATTCACCTGAATAAGTGTAGGCGACTCCAACCATCGAGTTATCCTAAATAAAATGAAAGAAATCCCAGTAACAGACAGAATGTTCTTGCAAATCTGTTGCATCATGGTTTGACAAGATCTCTCATCCTGGCCAGCTTAAAAGTTTTCCAGAAACCCTTCCAAAAATCCAGACATATCCAACCAGCCATGAAGTCAATGTCTAGGCCGTTCATGCCATCAGCTTTATGTACTGGCTGTTCACACTGCTTTTCAAAGTCTCCAGATTACTTGACCTTGTGCTGGAGGTGAACTGTGCGCTCCTTTCAATACCAGGGACCCCCTGACATTTGAGAAAAGCAAGAACCTGTTTTTGGCACTGAGAAGAACCAAAATAATAGATGAGAGGGTCCAGACAGCAGCTGATGCTCCCCATACACATGGAGATCAGGTAAGCGGCATAGGACGTGTCATTGTGCTTGTAAGCAAACCTTACATAATGTGACAATAAGATGATGTTTGTTGGTGTAAAGCATATGACAAAAACTGCAAAAACTGTTACAGCCATAAAAACAGCCCGCGTTTTTTTCGCGCGGTTTTCCACATTTGCCGCGCACAAGGCTTGGATGATGCGCAGGTAGCAAACGGTGCTAAAAATGAGCGGGATGAAGAAGAAAAGCGAGCAGAAGATTGGAAAGAAGTACAGGTAATACTCGCGGAGGTGCTGGATGTCGAGGACGTCGTGGCAGGTGGTTATGCCCAGGTCAGAAAGGTGAATGGTCTGATTGGAAATGAGCAAAGGCGTCACTCCGCCAACGGACAAAAGCCACATGGCGGCGCAGGCGACGGTCGCGGTTTGAGGACTTCGCCAAGTAAGCGAGTCCATCGGGTAGACGACAGCCAGAAAGCGATCCACACTAATGCACATAATCAGCAGCAAAGAACAGTACATGTTGCAGTAAAAAGCAGCCGTGACAACACGGCACATCCCGGCTCCATATATCCAGTTATTTCCGTTGTAGTTGTAGGCTATCCTAAACGGGAGCAGCAGAACGAACAGAAGGTCTGCGCAGGCTAGATTCATCATGTAAATCGCCGCCGGTTTCTTAGGTCTGACTTTGCGCGCGAACATGACCAGCGCCAGCAGGTTGAGAGGCGCGCTGATGATGAACACTATTATGTATATTGTCGGGATGACAGCGGTCGCCACGCGGCCTCTGAGGAAGCTCGAGGCCTCTTGAGAGATGTGATAAGTCTTTTTAGCCGCAGGGTGGAGGTGCTCTTTCCTGAGTGTTGGTTCTTGACCCGAACTAAAGCCGCTTCCCCCCTCCTGCACGTCCAGATAATCAAACGGCTCATCAGTGACGGTGAGGAAAAATCCCGAAAATGAGCGAATAAACGTTTCTGGGGAAAAAAAGAAGAAAAATGGTGTTCACATTCGTGCCTATTTTTGCAGAATTTAATCTTTGTTAACATCAAATTATTTCTACTTATTTCATGCATCATATAATATTAACAAATAGGCTGCCATTTTTGGTTATTTTATTTCTGTTCATGTTAGTTTTATTATATCTTATATATTAAAGCTAGAAATCTTGTTGCAGATATCTATATATATATATATTTAATGGTTGCTTTGAATTCCATGTATTTATTTTTATGTTTAGAAATTTCAATTTAGCAGCATTTATAATTCATTTCGTTTTATATTTAGAATTTTATTAATAATTTAAGTTTTATCAAGCCATATATAAAAATTAGTAAAGCCAAGGCAATTTTTAGCCAATTGGTTATTCATTTCAACTAAAAATAGGACCTACATAAGGCTACTTGGTTGCAATATATAGACCATTTCAATGTGGTCATGTCATTGGCCCATGGACATTTTCTGCTTGCTATCAAGCTATTCATAACTAATAAGATGCAATTCAATCATAATTTAATGTTAAAACAGCTCTCATAACAATATGTGGCTCTTTTTGGATTCTCGAAAGCTATAGAAATATCAAAAATGTAAAAGAGGAAATACGTTGAGGTTATTGTTTTTGTTTACATCCATCAAAATGGTATATAAACACTTCATACTAGAATGCCCAGGTTTAATAGGCTACTTCACGTTTCAGGCTAAACTTTTTTATGGATTTTCGTTTCATTACGTTTTATGTAGCTAGTAATTCATCGTTTACTGTTTTCTATTTTTTTTTTTTTTTTTAAATCCCGTTACATTCATATGTTCACATATTTTATTCTGTGCAAAGAAAGTCTGTAAGCGTCTTACCGTTGTTTGGCAGCGCAGACGCACAGCCGTTCAGAGCCAGCAGAGCCAACATCAACAGCGCAACCCGCAACATGACGACTCAAACACCGCAGCGCAAAATGATGAAGAGAGAGCGAGAACAGAAAAACTCGTTTCCAGAATGATCTCTCAACAGCAGTCCTCCTCAGACATCAAGACAAGACAGACTAGGTGGAGAATTCTCTTTTCTGTGGCGCAAATGTCGACGCCTACTCAAGCCACACAAGTGAAACCCAGCATCACAGCGGATACTAGCTCATGCTTGACCTTAGAAAAGTACATTTAAAGTTTAAATGGTGGTATTTTTCACAGCATAATTTGTTTTATTCAATTTAAAAGGCGTCTAGTGTTTTTTTTTTTAAAAGTTTTTACCTGAATCCCACAAATGAGATACTAAATGTTTTATTTTACACCTTCGAAATATTTACTACTACTATTATTGTTATGATCTTTATTATGTTTAACACATTTATTAGCTTAAGTTTTTGTTTGAAAATAGAATTTATATTACTAGGCTACTATTATTATTTAACAGGGTACAAGCATTTACTGTTGAGGTCAGAATTATTAGCCCCCCTGAATTCTCGAATTATTAGCCTCCTTTTATTTTTTCACCAGTTTCTGTTTAACGAAGAGAAGATTTTTTTCAACACATTTCTAAACATAATAGTTGTAATAACTCATCTCTAATAACTGATTAATTTTATCTTTGCCATGATGACAGTAAATAATATTTGACTAGATATTTTTCAAGACACTTCTATACAGCTTAAAGTGACATTTGAAGGCTTAACTAGGTTAATTACAGTAGGCAAGTTAGGGTAATTAGGTAGGCTAAGTTATTGTATAACGATGGTTTGTTCTGTAGACTATCGGAAAAAAAATAGCTTAAAGGAGCTAATAATTTTGACCTTAATTTGTTTTATTTTTTATTTTTTTAATTAAAAACTGCTTTTATTCTAGCCGAAATAAAACAAATAAGACTTTCTCCAGAAGAAAAAATATCAGACATACTGTAAAAATTTCCTTGCATTTGGGAAATATTTAAAAAAGAATGAAAAAAATTCAGAGGGGGACTTCAATTGTATATATTAGATATTGTTTGTAAAAAAAAAAAAACTGAAAACCCAAATATGTCATAAAGTTAAACTTATGAAGGAACAATATGTTTGGTGAAACAGAGTTTTGCAGACATTCTATTATTTGCATTTTAGGAGCACCAATGATTTGTTTCTTTTATTATTATTATTGTTTAACAGTGCAGAGTTTCATTTATCTGTTAATTCCCTGAATGCAAATCAGAGGCAAATCAAATTCACTCATCTCTTAAAGCCAAAGCGTTTGTTCAGTATGGAGTTTGCATGCTTGCAAATTGTCTTATTGGAACAAAGTGAAGACAGTGTAGACAGGGGATGGGCAAAAATACATTGAAATGTATTTTAAATTAAAATACCAAATACCTCAATTTGACATGTATCAAAATAAACTACAAAATACAGCAGCCACAACAAGTATCGAAATAAAATACTGTATTCTGAAAATATTACAAAATACTTTTACATGGGAGTATAACATTTCTTCGCAAACCTATTCAATCAATTCCTTCACCATTAAACCGACTTAGTGAAGTAAACTGTTTGACAGCAACAGTGTTTCTCTAAGCAAGCTTAAGTCAGCCACTTTAGGACATATTTTTATGTTGTTTGTCTTATTTTCTTAGTATCTACATCAGCAACTGATCCAAAACTAACCAAAACTACTATAATATGTGCAGTTTACTCATTCTCCCAAGTTCTTCTTTAACTGGAAAAGTCTCAGTTAACACCCTTAGTGAACACCAGTACAGCATCTTTAGGGCCCAGTTTCACAAACAGGACTTAGCTTCAGCCAGGACTAGACCTTAGTTAAATTAGGTTATTTAAGCCACCTTTATAAAAACTGCCTTAGAAAAATACATTACTGGTGTGCACCAGGAGACAAAGAATGACACTGACATGTTTTAAGACATCTCACTGCAAGTTATTTTCAGTTGAGACCGCTCAAACATGCAATTTAATCCATGACTAGCCTTAAACCTTGTTTGTGAAACCGGGGGTAGGTGTTTTATTATTCTAATGTTCGTCTGAATTTCCACCTGCAGCACTGAGACTGAGAATGATTTTGGAGTGTAGGCTCCTCATCCTGTTCTTAAGGAATGATATTTTATTCCATCTAATTTTTTAAGCAAAAATGCATCATTTCCATCCATACTACACGCGTTAACCACCTTCGTAATACATTTTCTGTTCTGACCTCAAGCTTAGGCATAACTGAGAAAACATCAATCTGACACCACATTGTTAAGATGTCATCATGAAGACCTTACAAAGTATTTTACAGTATTTTGAAAATACAAAAATACAAGACTCTTTAAGTATTTTGATATAAAGTATTAACCCACTTTGTATTTAAAATACGTAATTGAAATACTTGTATTATAAATACAGCCCATCACTGAGTGTAGATAAGAGGTGATGAGTGTATTATTGGTTGTAATGTAACTTTGTGGGATTGCAATAAACCAAGGTGATTTCATGTGTCTTTGTCATTTTTTGTTTGACTGTTGCCAAATCCTGTCACATCACATCAATTCGGAGCAAGATGAATTTGGTTATTGCATGAATAATTTTTTATTGTTTGACTTGCAAAAACATAAGAACACATAGTTGGTCCCTTGGGGGCGCAAAATTAGCTTAGAGCTCCAAAATCATGTTGATAATGCAGTCTCTCGCCCCAGTCTCCTATACATAAATAAACACACCATTTTCTTGATGTACGATAATTATATTTATTAAAATCAATAATATTACTTCATCTTAAAACAGAACATTTTTATTTAAAAAAACAACTACTTTTAAAATATCCTTTAAAATATGCACAATTGAGCACACAAGTTAAGGCACTAGTTAATGACAGGCCTGTGACGGCTCCTCCAGTTTATCATATTTATCAGCCATATGGCAGTAGTGCATTATTGAAATCATTCATTTATTATACCCTCGTTATTCATTTTTAACATATTAAAACATTGCAGCACATTACTGGTCATAACATGTCAATTATGCTTGTATTTAAAAATATAATTCATACACAATTTTCCAAAAAAAAGAGAAGGAATTCCAGTCATCATACATGTTGTGAACATTCGGTGCTTTGATTGTGGTTTGAATACATTTCATTTCACTAAAAGTCGTCATAAGTATGTTTTGTATGTACAGCTTGGCATGTATCATATCATTCTTAGAGTGGTGAGATTTCCTTTTAAAGTAAATTAAATACAAAACAGTCGCACATGCTCTCCTGCACGGGCCGAGTCATTTTTTTTTAAAAAAACATCTAAAAAAAACAAAAACAAAGGCACATTCCATTCTTTCCGTGCAATCTGTGCAAACTAACATACCTAAAACAGGAGTTTGATAGCTAGTTAATATTTCCAAACACATCTGCACTGAATGAACTCTGAAAGAAGATTATTTTCCATAGAACTTTCTGTTCAAAAGGAAGATCAAGAGGTTGACGTTGACTTTGGCCTTGTCAAACATTTTCATGACAGCTACTCCCTCATACTGAAGCTGCAACAGGTCCTGATGATAATAATAAAAGAAATAACAAGATATAAAAAAAAACAGTTTCTGTTGTAATTCTTCCATACATGCAATTCCAGATAATAAAAGTAATATCCTGTATAAGAGAAGAAAATGAGTTTGCCAGCCTTTGCTGGGAACTTGGGAACTGACCTGGAAATGCAGTTGCACCTTCTCCATCTCAACTCCCATAAACTTGGCCTTTATCTCAAAGTCACCCACTTCCTCACAAGGGCAAATGTCAAACATGACATTTTTAAACCTGAAATGTACAAAACATCGACTGAAATACTGGAATAGGTGGAGCGTAATACAGCAAATAACTTTGCAAATAAAACATGTTCTTTGACACCAACTTAAAGGACTAAATCACTTAGCGCAAAAATAATATTCCTTTGATCTGCCTTCTGGGATCTGAGACAGGACAAATACTTGGCTTGACATTTGTTAAACTCCCATTTGGAGTGCATGAGGAAGAGAAACTCCTCACTACAACCAACAAACTGCTGACATTCTTTGAAAAAAAACATCTTGTGCAATGTCCACTTATCTGGGGTCAGTTTAGTTATGCACTTGATTTGGGAACGGTGTGAAGTTACTCAAGATACAAATTTATTAGCAAAAGATTGAAAAAGAGGAAGACTGTACTGATTAATCTGAACGCCTTCAATCTCCAGAATGACTCCTTTCTCGTGTAGTTTGGCAGCTGTGTATTTCAGTGACGAGGCCTTGGACTTCTTGCTGCCTCTCTCCTCTTCCTTTCTGTCCAGTTTGATTGACCTCCGTGAATTTCTGATGGAGAAATAACCATTACTGTGCCATATAGGAAAAAACTCATTAATATCAAAGCTGAATATTTTTGGAAGTAGTTTTTAGTTTATTTTTAGTTTGAGCCATTTTAGGAGGATATCTGTGTGTGCAGGTGACTATTACTGTGCATAATTATTAGGCAACTTAACAAAAAACAAATATATACCCATTTCAATTATTTATTTTCACCAGTGAAACCAATATAACATCTCAACATTCACAAATATACATTTCTGACATTCAAAAACAAAAAAACAAATCAGTGACCAATATAGCCACCTTTCTTTGCAAGGACACTCAAAAGCCTGCCATCCATGGATTCTGTCTGTGTTTTGATCTGTTCACCATTAACATTGCGTGCAGCAGCAACCACAGCCTCCCACACACTGTTCAGAGAGGTGTACTGTTTTCCCTCCTTGTAAATCTCACATTTGATGATGGACCACAGGTTCTCTATGGGGTTCAGATCAGGTGAACAAGGAGGCCATGTCATTAGTTTTTCTTCTTTTAGACCCTTTCTTGCCAGCCACGCTGTGGAGTACTTGGACGCGTGTGATGGAGCATTGTCCTGCATGAAAATCATGTTTTTCTTGAAGGATGCAGACTTCTTCCTGTACCACTGCTTGAAGAAAGTGTCTTCCAGAAACTGGCAGTAGGACTGGGAGTTGAGCTTGACTCCATCCTTAACCCGAAAAGGCCCCACAAGCTCATCTTTGATGATACCAGCCCAAACCAGTACTCCACCTCCACCTTGCTGGCGTCTGAGTTGGACTGGAGCTCTCTGCCCTTTACCGATACAGCCATGTGCCCATCAAGACTCACTCTCATTACATCAGTCCATAAAACCTTAAAAAAATCAGTCTTGAGATATTTCTTGGCCCAGTCTTGACGTTTCAGCTTGTGTGTCTTGTTCAGTGGTGGTCGTTTTTCAGCCTTTCTTACATTGGCCATGTCTCTGAGTATTGCACACCCTGTGCTTTTGGGCACTCCAGTGATGTTGCAGCTCTGAAATATGGCAAAACTGGTGGCAAGTGGCATCTTGGCAGCTGCACGCTTGACTTTTCTCAGTTCATGGGCAGTTATTTTGCGCCTTGGTTTTCCCAGACGCTTCTTGGGACCCTGTTGACTATTTTGAATGAAGCGCTTGATTGTTCAATGATCACACTTCAGAAGCTTGGCAATTTTAAGAGTGCTGCATCCCTCTGCAAGATATCTCACTATTTTTGTCTTTTCAGAGCCTGTCAAGTCCTTCTTTTGACCCATTTTGCCAAAGGAAAGGAAGTTGCCTAATAATTATGCACACCTGATATAGGGTGTTGATGTCATTAGACCACACCCCTTCTCATTACAGAGACGCACATCACCTAATATGCTTAATTGGTAGTAGGCTTTCGAGCCTATACAGCTTGGAGTAAGACAACATGCATGAAGAGGATGATGTGGTCAAAATACTCATTTGCCTAATAATTCTGCACTCCCTGTGTGTGTGTGTGTGTGTGTGTGTGTGTGTGTGTGTGTGTGTGTGTGTGTGTGTGTGTGTGTGTGTGTGTGTGTGTGTGTGTGTGTATATATATATATATATATATATATATATATAGCACAAATCTGACAGAAAGACACCATTTTTTGTAATGTAAATGTAATTTAACAATGTAAAAATGAATGAAAATGTAATGATTAAGCATGACATCATCACATAAGGCTACTATTAACTATCACTATTAACTATTTTTAGTTTTAACTTCTACAGGATTACATTTATTGTATTTTAATGTACAATTATTACTTGACAAACATTTTGCCAATCAAATGACCTATTTTCTTTCTTTTAGCTTATTCTTTGCATCTGGTTTCCACAGTGGAATGAACCACCAATTACTCTGGCATATGTTTTACTGGCAGATGCCCTTCCTGCCACAAACACCCATAAGGGGGTCGCTGAGCGCCACGCCACGCCATGCATTTTGGAATTCTAAGCAAAGATTTCTATCAGTGTATGTACACCGGCACCTCAAGTCGACTCTACAAATCAGGACACTGTTCATATTTCTGCCACGCCACAGAGCGCCATCTGAATAGTTTAATTGTAAATAACATTCGAATGCGCGCTTCTAGTGTGTAATACTTCCAACTGTCATGTGCGCGCCACATCACAGGTGTGCGACCCCTATACACTTAATCTTATTCACTTACTCATATACTATGGCCAAATTGGTTCATCCAATTCCCCTACATCACATGTCTCTGGACTGTGCAGGAAACTAGAATACCTCAATAATTCCATCAAAACAATTCCCCTAGCCAGGACTGGAACCAGTTACCTTCTAGCTGTGAGGTAACAGTGCTAACCACTGAGCCACCATGTTCTTTATTTGAATGGATTTTATTAATTATTATGGAGAGGCACGAACTGAGCCAGAAAACTATGAGAATGCTTGTACAAAATGTAGAAAAAATGAGCATGTGTATTTTCACATACTTTCTGTTGAGGTTGTCCAGACAGGTTTTGATGTAGGTGTCATAGTAGTTGATCTGTTCCTGATAGAAATCTGTCTTGGAGTTGAGCGCAGTTAAAGTCTGCTGCAACTTCACCAACTCTGCTTTCCTCCTCTGCCTGTAGCGCCGCTGATATCGAATATCCTGCCACACACACACACACACACACACACAAAAGAGCAAATATTTAAAATATACATTTCTGTGTGCCCAAAAGACATGACCTAACAGCTGAAACCTGACTGAGGGTGGTAATGGTAGCCTGCAGTCCTAAAGGAAGTAGTAATAGCCCACACCGTGATCTAGGATACATTCCAGACAAAACTGGACAGGTTTAAATGCATCGGGTTGTTGAAACCACATATGTAAATTTTACTCTTCCCAAAATTAAAAAAAATAAATGTGAGAGCGCACATGTGATGGGCTATATAATGATCAGATATTCAAGAGCAATAATCAACAGAAGGCCAAAGATGATAGATTTGTTTTATTTTGAATTTTTCGTTTAATTCTTGACTGGAAAACTATCAAATTAATTGTAGCCTGACCTTGGAGATGTCATTGATGACTTCCTGGTACTTGTGTTTGGAGTTGACCAGTCCAGCCTGCTCCAGAGTTCGGAGGTTCCTGAGGATCTTCCTCTTCTTCTGCTCCAGAGGCAGCTGCCGGTCCTCCAGCATGGCCTGGCTGCTCTTCAAGCCCTCTGGAGTCTGCGAGTCCTGCACCACCTGACGCTCCACCAGCTTAGCGTGTTCTTCCTCCTGAAGCACCAGAGACAGAGAGATAAGGTCAACTGACTGAACTTCATTCACATCTTCTGGAAAAGTCAGGAGCCTGTGGTACCTGTGCTGCAGAGGCAGGAATTTCCAGGATATCGGTGAGGGTCTCTCCAGGTTGGATTCTCACAACATCCACTATCAGCTTCTTTGTTCTGCAAAGTGACAGGCAAACAAAGAGGGTGTGCTTGTCAACATGTGTTCCAGTATCTGCTGGAAAATGTCAACCTGTATCATAGCCGATGAGACAGTGCAGAACAAGCCCACAATGGAGATGTGATAAAGACTGCAGTTTGCTGGTCACTCTTCTAAAAGCTGCTATCCGTTTGTTAAGTCGTGGCTTACTGGATTGGTGACATATGGAATACTGTTTCCGGGTCCACTACTCATTTGAATTGAGAAACTATTTGTTTATGACCACTTTTTAGTCATATCACACATTAAAGTGAATTTTATATAATATCATGGTGTTCACCAGTGTTTCTCAACCACATTCCTGGAGGACTGCCAGCTCTGCACATTTTCCCAGTGTTGCTGGGCTTCCAGGAATGTGGTTGAGAAACACTGGTGTACACAACAGTCTCTGGGCTTGCTGTATCACAAATACCAACATTTTAACAATTTATAAAAAATGAATCACTTTCTGGCCATCTGATATTAGGTATGGATATATTGCAATTGGGATTTTTGAAAGTATTACATCGCTTTGTAAACATTTATTATTACCATTTTATGAGCCTCCCCATACAGTTTGATAGAGCGTTTGGACCCGGAAGCTGCTTCGCATGACATCACACTTAACAAGCGGATTGTGACATCTGTGAGTATCTTGATGTTTAAATCGAATCGATAAGGTTGTTGACATGCTTGTTGTAACTAAGGGGGGAAGGGGGGGCTATTATGCCCCTTTTCACAAAATGTAAAATAAGTCTCTAATGTCCCTAGAGCAGATGTGGGCAAACTTGATTCTGGAGGGCCGGTGTCCCTGCAGACTTTTGCTCCAACACTCGTCAAACACACCTAAACACACTAATCAGTGTCTTCAAGATCACTAGAAAGCTGCAGACAGGTGTGTTTGATTAGGGTTAAAGCAAAAGTCTGCAGGGACACCGGCCCTCCAGTATCAAGTTTGCCCATCCCTGCCGTAGAGTGTGTATGTGAAGTTTCAGCTCATATACCCATAACTCTTTGAAACTGCCCCTTTTAGGCTTTGATCCAAAGTGTGTAGTGACTGTCACTTTAAATTCAAATGAGATTGTGTTCCCAGAACTATTGTCAAAAGGCGGTGGAGCTACAAATACCTATGTGTCAGCAAAGTGGCAGATTCAAAAACAAGACTAACTTCCTCTGCTGATGAGGGAGAGATCGTAACTAATGGGCGGGGCTTTCCACCTAAACATCATTTGGGAAATATTTTAAAAAGAAAAAACTATTCAAAGGGGGGCTAATAATTCTGACTTCAATTGTGTATATATATATACTTTTGTGAGGTAAAAAAATTAAAGGGGGCCCTTGGATTTGGTATAGCCCCAGGGCCCAATGTGTTCTCAATCCGGCCCTGCCCTTGTGTACCGTTCAAACTGACTACCCTTTTGTTATGTTTTGTTAGGTTTTTGCCCCATTGACTTCCATTATAAGGACATTTTTTGATTGCAAATCCATGACACCAAATAGTCATGCGCAAAGGTCCCCCACCCCCAAACACACACACACACTATATTTCATATAACTATATAATTTTCATCCAGAAACTAAGCTAATGATCAATAGTAGAAATTTGTAAATTGTACCTCTTTCCAAGAAGAAGAATGCAATGCAATCAATCAAGAATGCATGATTATTTGGTGTCATAGATTTGCAATCAAAAAATGTCATTATAATGGAAGTCAATGGGGCAAAAACAGCCACCAACATAACGAAATGGTAGTAAATTTGCCCAGAGTGTATTGTTGAATTTTTGAAAATTTCCAAAGCATTTTCCCAAAATATGTGTCAAATTAAGATTTGTCACGTAAAATCGTCCAATTTGCTGAAACACAGAGAAAGTTGTGAACAAATTAAGACTCAAAAACAACCCAGAGTGGATGAAAAGATCCCCAACAGCACATAAGGGTTAAATAGTCACCATAAATACAACCACACTATACTTTAAGTCTAAGAGCTACTTACAAATATATATATATGTATATATATATATATATATATATACACTTTTTTATTATATACGATATGATATATGTGATATATTTTGAGAAATGTATTTGTGTTTTTCAGTTTTCACTTCATTTTTTTTATATAGTTATGAGCAAAATTTATCTAAATATGTTCCTTCAACAGAAGTACAAGAATTTTGGAACAACATGACGTTGATGACAGAATGAATTATTTTCTTAATGAACTATCATTTTAAGAACTTTTTGTCTAAAGTTTTGTATAGTAGTGCAAGTATATCAAAGGTACCTGTAGGTTATATACAGACTCATACGTTATTTGTCACACTGCATACACAAGCTGTCTGGATACAATAATTCATCATTTTATGGCCTGCATAAAAAATATAATTCTCATTTGGTTCAAGGGGACTTCCAGATGCTCCGAGCGGAAATAGAGCCGAGTGTAAACATACAGACAATGAGCTGTGACATCACTGTTCCTGCCTTTTCCCTAAAGAAATACTGGACCGTACAGAAAGAGCCCAAGACTAGAAGGCTTACGAAAGGTCCAACAAATTATAGTCGACAAATGTTTCCTTCGAGAATTAGTGCACATTTTAAGAACATTAAGGCCTGTTCAGTTTTCCACACAGAAATGAGTCCCACTTCATTCATTCATTTTCTTGTCAGCTTTGTCCCTTGCGGGGTCGCCACAGCGGAATGAACCGCCAACTTATCCAGCACGATTTTACGCAGCGGATGCCCTTCCAGCCGCAACCCATCTCTGGGAACTGAGTCCCACTTATGGTATGTTAATGATTATGTTAGTGTGATTCTGAAAAGCCATTTTAGCATTCAAAATAAAATGTTTATCACATTGAATTTTGTGCCCAGTATTTGTCTTTTCTTGGAGAGAACAGGCTTTTACTCAACAAAGCCGGTCAAAAGCAGTCTAGAAGTGCAAAGATAAAACTGTCCAGCAAACCACTTCCTGTCATGGGTCAGAAGAGATATGAAGACAGGAAATTACAGTAGGACAGTGGAAAAAAAAGCTGCATTTGGCAGAGAGATATTTATATTCCAGGACATAACGCATTAAGGCAGTTGAAGAAGTGATGATTGCTTGCTCACTTACTTCGTCATAAGTCCCTTCGTGTCTTTGTCATCTCCATCTAGCAGCTCAAACTTGTTGGTCAGGGTTAAGGAGATCTCTGTTTTGCCGTGCTGACTCAATGAATTCTCCTTGCCGAGGTCATTTGTGTCCACAGTTCCTTCACCTGTGTACATTACACATTCATTATTGCACTGTCTGGACCATTGTTTTCAGTATTAATCAAGATTAAATACACTGTAAAAAGCAATTAGTTGACTTTATTTAAAAAAATGTAGTACAATTAGAATTTTTTATACAAATTAAGTCAAAATAGTTTTTAAGTAAAGTCAACTTGTTGCTTTTAAAGGGCACCTATTTTACCCCTTTTTCAAGATTTAAGACAGGGGTCATCAACTATATTTGTCAGAGGGCCAGAGTTTTACCAGACAGTCTCCTTGGGGGCTGGACCCCCAAGAAGAAAATCAAATAAAAATCTTATTTTGGTTTAACATTATGTTTAATGTTTATATTTTTTTAATTCTTATACTTTTGTGATTTTTTATTTTATTTTATTCATTCATTTTCTTGTCGGCTTAGTCCCTTTATTAATCTGGGGTCGCCACATGTCTCATATAGGAGTATTAATAAAAGATGGAGCACAGGCTGTAGTTTTTCTGACAAACTGTTTCAACCGAAATTGCACCTGTTTTATCATATACTTTTGTATTTAGCCGTTTATTCTGTGTTAAAGCGGGGAAAAGACGAGCATTAACGCCATGATTATCATGATGGACTCATTCAGTAGCGCACTCGAGTTTATGTGACTTACACTTTTCATTGAAAACAGCTCTTTATGTCCTTTTTTGCTGCCGCCATCCTCACCTGTGTGTCACAGACCTCACACACCTCATTCTTGCACGGGGAATTCACCTGCGCTGTTTTGGCGCGGCTTTCCTGAACGCAGCTACAGCCTCTCACATGACAGGAGGGAAAGGCACAGCCTTTCTAGGTTAACATGTCGAGATTAATATTGACAGCGTGATTTTTTTAAGTGAATTAAATTATTGGTGGGGACATTTCAATAGTTGGTCCTCCTCCGAGTTCCCATTGTCCATGCTAAATCTATGCCCCTGCCTTTTAGCAAGACGCTCCTCATGTAGCCGTTTGCGCTTTCCTGTTTGTTATTGAGGGCGTTTCGCATAGTTCGGTTGCGCAATTCTGATTGGGCAGTACGAAAGTGTGCTCACTCGATTGGCTAGTAAGGCTGTCACACACAGACAGCAGTCATGCATTTGCTCTGAGCGTGGGAAGTTAAATAATATATATGTCATATCGCAGCCTCTTGCGATTGGCTAATCGCAACGTTCCAAATCGCGATTGCGATTCGATATTGATTAATTGCACAGCCCTAGTATGGACCACTATTTTCTTTTAGATCCTCACAATTTTGGAATCCAGTCGTGGACCGGATTAAATGGCTCAGCGGGCCGGACTCGGACTTGATGATGAGTGATTTAAAGATAAGACTTTTGTGTCTCCAGAATGTGTCTGTAAAGTTTCAGCTCAAAATACCCATCAGATCATTTATTATACTTTTGTGTATATTGAAAATTTGAGCTGTTTTTTGTTGCCAGTGCCTTTAATGCAAATGAGTTGGTTCTCCCCTCCCACCGTTCCCACGTGCATGTCAGAGCCAAAAAGATTGCGCACCATTGCTATGATGGGTGTAGCTTCTCCTGCTGCGTCTCATGCATAAGCAGCACAGTGACAGACAAGAATCAAGCATATCTCCCTTACTACAGTAAGAACATTCCAAACGATTATTTGATGTATTTGCTGTGGAGTTAATTCAAGCCTTTCTGCAACGATGAGTCACACACAATGTTGTTATAAAGTTCGCGAGCACACGTTTAGCTTTGCACTGTTTTTGCATGGCAAATGTGACAGGATACACGTTAAAATCCACTGCTTTATGGGTATCCCTTATGTTAATGTTTAAAATAAACCTGATTTAAGTCCATGAACTGGGATTGAAGCGTCTTCTTTTATAATTGTACTGACATGCGGCTGTGGTGAAGACTTATGAAGCGATTTTACTGTCTTTATTACAAACATGCACTGTTTTAAAAATGTTTTAAACTTGTGGATATGATTATACGCGTTACTATAGAGACACGTTAATATGTGGCTGTCAATCAATTCGGTGGGCGGGGAAACCACGCTCCAACGTTAATTGCGGTGGGCCTCAAAATGGGAGGGATTTGAATCCTATTTTTAATGTCAGAATATTTAAAAAAAGAGACTTATTGTGTTTCTATCACTCCAACATGACTGTGGACACACTATACCTACACGCAGTTCTGTCCAAACAGCTTACAAAAGATGATTTTCATCATAGGTGCCCTGTAAGGCAATTGGTTTACTCGATTTAACTATTCACTTTTTACAGTGTAGATTATTTATCTGTTTGGTTTACTCTGGTGATGTTTGAAAGGTTCCCAGTGAATGATTGAAATGATGTGTTTGTGTTTGTTGTGCTTTTACCAAGTAGAGACTCGATGTCAGGAACTTCTCCCAGGTCCTTCAGGAGCTCGTGCAGTAGATCGCTCTGATCTGGAGCAATAGCTTCCTTATGTTCCAACACCAACTAGAAGAAAACACAAAGTCAGTTTAAAGTCCTGTGCAAAATCTAAATTTCCAATGTTTATTTTCTAGGGCACTTTCTTAGTCTTTAGCTGAACAATTAATTTGTGCAAGTTAATCCACAAAAACAAAACAAAAAACATTCAATCAAAGTCTGACCATTTGCTTCCACATTTGGAGTGGTGGTCCATCTCCTTTGACGTCAGTTTGACAGCTTCAGCCACAATAATCTTAACCACACTATTCTTACCATTAGTTTGCTACAAGGGAATGATGTGCAAAAACAAAGCCCCGCCCCTACTTAATATTCCATTTCAGTTGGAAGTGCATCAAGCCTGAACAACCTCCGGTTCACATGGACTATAAATATAGTAATACATATATATATATATATATATATATATATATATATATATATATATATATATATATATATATATATATATATATATATATATATATATATATATTAGGGGTGTCAAAATTAATCGTTTCTTCGGTGCACCGCGATGCAGATGGGGACAATTCGATATCGGTTCAGTAATAATCATAAACGGTTATCATTTATCCCCTATGCGCGATGCCGCGGTAGAATACTATGGCGAAGGAGGCGAGGGTGAGTAAATAAAACACTCCTACTACTTAAAAAGCAGATCTTTCACTGACACTGAGGAATGGTAAAGAACGAGCCGCTATTTCACTACTGAGGAGAAATGCTGTAGAACTCTCTCTCTCTCTCCCACACACACACACACACACCTAGGGCATTTGTCCCGTTGGCATGTTCGTGAGGTAGATTTTCCTCTCCGCTCGGCTCTGTTAAAGTGATACTTGTGGATCCAGACACAAGCGTGCCTGTGGTTCAAGTTTATTGTATTGTATTGTATTTATTCTATTACAGATTACCTGATAACCGCGTATTATGCTCATATAGACTGACCCGCGGCTGTTTTTCCCGCGCCACTCATCATGGGTGAACGGCGCTTCCGTTTCTAAAGCCAATCGCAGCCCTTTCTGTTTAGCGGGTTAAGACAATGACCTGTCATAGGGGTGTAAGAACTTGCCAGCGCTCAAAAAGCAGGCGGGATAATATTTACATTAGTTTATTTGTTATGAATGCTCGTGCTGTGTTCTGTGCATGTATTGGAGTTTTGTCTAAAACATTCACAAACATTTTTTTTTGAGCAGGTAAAATTAAAGGTACAGTTCATGTATCTGACTACTTGTATTAAAGGACAAAATTGTATCACAATATATAAATCTAAACATATTTATAGATTTTAATACAATTTTTTTTCTTGTGTTGTAAAGAAAAAAAATCTAATTATGTATGGAAAGCATCGCCAATGCACCGTGATGCACCGAGATATCGAATTGAACCGAATCGATGGCATGATAATCGTAACTGAACCGAACCGTGAGACCAGTGTAGGTTCACACCCCTAATATATATATATATATATATATATATATATATATATATATATATATATATATATATATATATATATATATATATATATATATATATATATATATATATATATATATATATATGGGCAACGCAGTGGCGCAGTAGGTAGTGCTGTTGCCTCACAGCAAGAACGTCGCTGGGTCGCAGGTTCGAACCTTGGCTGGGCTGGGTCAGTTGGCGTTTCTGTGTGGAGTTTACATGTTCTCCCTGCGTTTGCGTGGGTTTCCTCCGGGTGCTCCGGTTTCCCCCACAGTCCAAAGACATGCAGTACAGGTGAATTGGGTAAGCTAAATTGTCCATAGTGTGTGAATGTGTGTGTGGAAGTTCCCAGAGATGGGTTGCGGCTGGAAGGGTATCCGCTGCGTAAAATCGTGCTGGATAAGTTGGTGGTTCATTCCGCTGTGGCGACCCCGCAAGGGACAAAGCTGACAAGAAAATGAATGAATGAATATATATATATAAGCTGTATAAACTACAAAACAAGTAATACTGCTTGACAATATCATAATATTGAAGTTCAGTCTGGAATCAGGATAAACTCTTATTGCTGTGAAATATTTGAAATAAGAGTGTCTGTTCTTTGAAAATATAATAAATATAATAAAGTATAATACTCTGAAAACCAGAAGACATGTTAAGTTGATCTGGCGTAGTATCACATTTTATAGAAGCTCATCCAGTAAAGCATGGTGCTAGCAACACCAAGCTCATGGGTTTGATTTCTCTGACAATCAATGGAAGAAAAACATTTAAAGTAAGTAAAGCATCATGATTTTCCAGTTATTCATGGCTGTTATACTCATTTGTTCTTCTTTTTATTGGTAGATAGTTGCCCATAGATATTTACATTAGATGTCACCTACACTGTTGTCTTCTATTGGATGAATGCCTCAATAGATCCAACATTTAGGGTAGCGCTCCTTTGAAATGAATGATGGACCAAGGTGTAGTGGAGGACTGGCCATTCAGAGCCATAGATATGTAAACATGTATACATATATCTATGATCGGGAGTTTTCTCGGTGGTCAGTATGCTAATATTTTTTTCAATTACAAAAATTATAATTTTACATCACTTTTCTAAATCGATGGATAAGTGACCGCATGGGCATTGCCGACAGAAAGCATGTGTTTGTGTGCATGGAAATGTATTATCCTCCCTCCCTGTTAAATTTGATCTAATCCATGTCCTGAAACACTTGCTTTCCTGCTATCACTTCTAATTCTAATTAGAGTTAGTGATTCATAATCTCCGTTATGATCGATTCTCTTGAATGATTGATATCCCTGCATCTCAATGCATTATTATTATTATTATTATTATTATTATCATTATTATTATTATCATATTCACCTTTCTGGGCAACCCAGTGGCGCAGTAGGTAGTGCTGTTGCCTCACAGCAAGAACGTCGCTGGGTCGCAGGTTCGAACCTCGGCTGGGCTGGGTCAGTTGGCGTTTCTGTGTGGAGTTTGCATGTTCTCCCTGGGTTCGCGTGGGTTTCCTCCGGGTGCTCCGGTTTCCCCCACAGTCCAAAGACATGCAGTACAGGTGAATTGGGTAAGCTAAATTGTCCATAGTGTATGAGTGTGAATGTGTGTGTGGAAGTTCCCAGAGATGGGTTGCGGCTGGAAGGGCATCCGCTGCGTAAAATCGTGCTGGATAAGTTGGCGGTTCATTCCGCTGTGGCGACCCCGCAAGGGACAAAGCCGACAAGAAAATGAATGAATGAATGAATATTCACCTTTCTGGTCTAAATGGTATATAAAATTTTTAATATTCAATAATTTAGGGTGGACAGTATGCACATTGAGACACAGGCACTGTTATGTTATCAGGCACCTTTATAAGTTACTTCAAAAACTAGCCGTTACTTCATTTAGCCGACAATAATACAAGTTTCTGGCATCAGCATTTTGTTGTCGTATTTTATTTACATTATTTGCTGATTTTATTCAACAATACTAGCATAAGCCTAGAATTTAGTGCGAGTTGCTGCTACTTTGCCGTATGGTCAGTGCAGTAAATGTATTATCATCAATAATGTGACTTGTTTAGCACAAAAGTTTGTAGCATACAAAAACGTAAAAAACAAAATCTTACCTATGAAATGTTCTGCCTTTATGCTATGTTTTCTTTGTTTGCTCATTACTACACCCGTACACAATGCTATAGTCCAGCGTCTTCAGATTGGCTTTAGCCTTGACTAGTGCAGTTAGATAGTTTACAGCAGGGGTCTCAAACTGCTGACCCGTGGGCCATTTAAACTACCCCTTCAATATGTACAACAAGAAACAAAAAGAAGGAGCTTTGATACTCTGGGGAAAATTGTCTGAGGGCATCAATTACATCAGGTTTCCACTTTTTTCTTGCGCTTGAATGTGAAACGGCCCTCCTATGGATTGTCAGTCACTGATATGGCCCCCCGCCAATTTGAGTTAGAGACCCCTGTTTTACAGTTTAACTTATTTACAGTTTAAGGTGTTCCATTCATTCACGTAAACCCTCATTAGATGTAGGAAATGTGTAGATTAGCTTCCAAAAGTTACTTTTAAAATTGTAGATAAAATACAATGAGGTAAATCTCCAGTAAATCTCAAATTTCCCCTTAAATTTAGCAGAGAAAACTGTTGAGAAATGTCTCAAATCATACTTCAATCAATGTACAGTACATTAAAAAGGACATCATAGCTGCTGCTCAATGAGAAACATACAGAAATGTCAGTCTTTGAACAGAACGAATGCTGGCCTGGCCTAGGCGGAGTTGGGAACAGTGTCCAAGCTCAATTTATTATGTCTGCACAGGTCATGATATCACTTCTTCACACATATGGATCACGTTAAGTCGCTCCACACAGCCGACTCCTCCTGTGAGTCATAGCTTGACTCATATTGAATCTTAATCCCAATGAGTTGCTGATCTAAAAAAAAGCATTTGACTTCACACACCCACAGTGAATGGTGAAAGTGCACGTTTTAACCAAACCTGAATAAACTGGACTCTCATTTCAGGTTCATCCTAGACATAAAGAATACATTTAACCTCTTTGAATGAATAATAAATCTGAGATGTAAAACCAGCTATCATGACAGAAAGCATGTCATTGTGAACAATTTATGCATGCATTTAATGACATACTTCTTTCTGGTGATGGATGCATGACTTATAGTTTACCAAGAATGTTAAATTGCTATTTACATTCCCTCAAGTGGTTCCAAACCTTTATGAAAGAGGATATTTTGAAAAATGCTGGAAACCTGTAAACATTATTCTTCTATAGTATTTGTTTTTCCTACACTGGAAGTAAATAGTTACAGGTTTTCAGCATTCTTCAAAATATCTTCTTTTGTGTTCAACAGAATAAAGAAAATCATAAAGATTTGGAACCGTTTGAGGGACAGTAATTTGTTAGTAAATTAAACGTTTTAGGTGAACTATCCCTTTAAGCCTGCAACTGCAAGCTCACGTTCATCAACCTCTACTTTCTCAAATCTAAAACTCCATTAAACTTCCAATCCTTCTCATAATATTTCCTGACAATCCATTACACTTGACGATACAGAAGAAAAGATGAGCTACATCTGCTTACAGAGTGTGTGTTGATGATCTCCTCAATGGAGATGTAGATGACAGGTTTGCTGAGAGTCACCATGTCGGAGTATTCGTCCACGTTAAACTTCTCTTCTGGAGCTGGAACATCACAAGCGGCCTGGAAGAAACCCCTGAAAACCACAAAGAAATTACAATCAAGCTCAGATTAAATCTGTGCAGTTATTCAGAATTGACATAAACATGGTAAAGTGTGTTTTTCTCCTTTTTTGTAGCTCAAAACACCATTGAATCAGCCAAAATACTTCATACACAAACACAAAGGTGACATGGAATTGAGGAATCTGATGACTGTTTAATTATGGTGGTTTGAGAAAGCCAACATACTACATAAACTTACATAAACGCATCTCCTCCTAGACTGTTCATACAACAACCACCAAACTAACTCAAAATTCCCAAACTACTGAATTAAGCTGCTATATCTTTTCAAACTGATCCGACTCACAGTTTTCCCAAAACTGACCCAGAAAATTCTGAAAAGTCCCATTGACTTAACATTGGACCAAACTTTGTGACCTCATAACTTTGCGCCAGACTGTCATACAGACTTAAAGTTGGGCTCATTTAAATCCATCTACCAATCTGCCAATCACTGATGACCTTTCAACCACACCCTAGCAACCACCTACAGCACCCTAGCAACTGTCCTATAGACTTCCATTGTAAAAAAACTGCCATTGACTTTACATTGGACATGCTAACAATATACTAATTTATACTAATCATACTAGCAACATGCTAATTCATACTATAAACATACTAGCAACATGCTAATTCATAGTAAATTCATGCTGACATGATAATTTATGCTAGAAACATGCTAGCTACATGATAAATCATACTAGAACCATGGTAATATACATAAGCAACTGCCTAGCAACCACTCAGAACACCTTAGCAACCACCTTGAACACCCTAGCAACCACTCAGAACACCTTAGCAACCGCCTAGAAACGCCTAAGCAACCACCTAGAACATCCTAGCAACCGCCTAGCAACCACTCAACACCTTTGCAACACTTTAGCAACCACCTAGAACACCCTAGCAACTACCTAGCAATGCCTTAGCAACCACTTAGAACACCCTAGCAACCAACTAGCAACACCTTAGCAACCACATAGAACACCCTAGCAAAGCCTTAGCAACCACTCAGAACAACCTAGCAACTGTCTAGCAAGGCCTTAGCAACCACATAAAACACCCTAGCAACACCTTAGCAACTACTTAGAACACCCTAGCAACTGCATAGCAACAACTTAGCAACTACTTGGAACACCCTAGCAACCGCCTAGCAATCACTCAGAACACCTTAGCAACCACCTAGCAATGCCTTAACTAGTCAAAACACCCTAGCAACGCCTTCGCAACCACTCAGAATACCCTAGCAACCACCTAGCAACCCCTTAGCAACCACTCAGAACACCCTATTAACCACATAGCAAGAAACATGCCAATCCATACTAGAAACATGCTAACATATACAGTATGTACTTATCTATCTCTGCCAACTGTTTCAAACTTTTAAAAACTACTTCAATTATTATTTAAACTTTAAAGCTACTTCAAACTTTCAGACTAGGCTTTGTCAAGCCACCATAAGGTTTGAACAAAGTTTTCTACGAAAGATTTCTACGATCTTTACTTGAAGCACTGACTGAATCAAATGCATAAAATAATCATGGAATACTGCAAAGTATGTTTGACTGAATCAAGTCGATCACAGACGTGTGATCAGGCAGAGCTGCTGAGAATCCGCAAGGAAAACAAAGCAGGAGGGAGTTTCCAGTAAGCATGACTCACTAGCATAGAAATGAGGGGCTTTGGGCAAAAGGTCATTTCACACACACACATAAACACACACGCACGCACGCACGCACACATCGATGTGTCTGAGGTGGTAACACACGTCCCTTTTACTGCTGATGCCTTAGTTTTATACAAAAACACTTCCTTACCTTTCACCTCCATTGCCATATATCCGTAGTCTGCCCTTACCCTCAAATCAGTGCGACTCTTTAAAAGCTTTTGTTTTTCCTCATCAGTTTCTACACCCAATATTTCTATTAACACAAACTTTATTAAGTTCACCTGGCTAGTAATAAAATATTGAAAAGCAAACAGAAGTCTAAAATACAACACGCACAAAAATACTATTAATAATTCAAATCTACAAACTGATTTAGGGCAACAGTAATGTTTAAAACATAAGCTACCAATATATGCTAATGCATTGTACTTTAATGATAACATTGATGCCGAGTTCTTGCTGAAGTTGAACTCTTTGTCAGGAGAGATTTTTATATTTATTTGTAAAACACTTTATTACTTAATTTACAAAAACTCAACTTAAGAAATCAATAAAAATATTAAATATAATGTGTGAAGTTCGTCATTACTGACACCTTCAGTACAAATATTCTCAAATTTTTTATAAACATGTACTTTTATAAAACTTAAAATAAATCAACAATCTTAAATTAACCAAAGCAAAAAAAAAAGAGAGACAGGATTAAAATTAAGAACAACCCCAAATCAGAAAAAGTTGGGACAGCGCAAATAAAATAGGGAAGTAGTGATATACAGTTTAAGGCAGAATTATTAGCCCCCTTTTGATTTTTTTTCTTTTTTAAATATTTCCCATATGATGTTTAACAGAGCAAGAACATTTTTACAGTATGTCTGATAATATTTTTTCTTCTGAAGAAAGTCTTATTTGTTTTATTCCGACTAGAAAAGAAGCAGTTTTACATTTTTTAAGAACCATTTTAAGGTCAAAATTATTAGTCCCTTTAAGCTAACTTTTTTTGCGATAGTCTACAGAACAAACCATCGTTATACAATAACTTGCCTAATTACCCTAACCTGCCTAGTTAACCTAATTAACCTAGTTAAGCCTTTAAATGTCACTTTAAGCTGTATAGAAGTGTCTTGAAAAATATCTAGTAAAATATTATGTACTGTCATCATGACAAAGATAAAATAAATCAGTTATTAGAGATAAGTTATTAAAACTATTATGTTTAGAAATGTGTTGAAAAAAATCTTCTCTCCGTTAAACAGAAATTGGGGAAAAAAATAAACAGAGGGGCTAATAATTCTGACTTCAACTGTATAAATTTACTTTGACTTGTATTTCATTGCAGACACTATGAACAAAAAATATTTCATGTTTTGTCTGGTAAACTTCATTTCATTTATAAATATACATCCTTTCTCCTGTCATTCAGACCAGCAACACATTCCAAAAAAAAAGCATTGGAACAGGTGCAATTCAGGACTAGTAATCAGGTAAATTGGTTAAATAATGATGTGATTTGAAACAGGTGATGTCAACAGGTGATTTTAATAATGATTTGGTACAAAAGCAGCATCCAATAAAGAAAAGGTCTAGTCCTTTAGGAGCAAAGATGGGCCGAGGATCGCCTTTTTGCTAACAAATACTAGAGAAAATTATTGAAATGTATAAAAGTGATGCTCCTCAAAGAAAGATAGGAGGACCTTTCAATATTTTACCTTCAACAGTGCATAACATAATTAAAAGATTCAAGTAATCTGGAGGAATTTCAGTGTATAAAGGACAAGGGCGCAAGCCTAAGCTGAACTACCGTGATCTCCGATCCCTCAGGCAACACTGCATCAAGAATCCTCATTCGTCTATAAGTGATATCGCCACATGGGCTCAGAACTACTTTGGCAAACCTTTGTCAAGTACCACAATACGTAGGTAAATCCACAAATGCCAGTTAAAACTGTACAGTGCCAAAAGGAAGCCCTATGTTAACAGTGTCCAGAAGCGCCGTTGACTTCTCTGGGCTCGGACAAATCTGGGATGAACCATCACACAGTGAAAACCTGTACTGTGGTCAGATGAATCAGTATTTCAGGTATTTTTGGTAGAAATGGATGTCAAGTGC
Source organism: Danio kyathit (assembly GCA_903798195.1). Taxonomy (NCBI): domain Eukaryota; kingdom Metazoa; phylum Chordata; class Actinopteri; order Cypriniformes; family Danionidae; genus Danio; species Danio kyathit. The sequence continues at coordinate 52,568,861 of LR812523.1, read as the reverse complement.
TCCGGCCCAAAAAAGAAAAGGATCATCCAGAATGTTACAAGCAACAAGTACAAAAGCCAGGGTCTGTCATGATATGGGGTTGTGTCAGTGCCTTTGGCAAAGGTAACTTGCACCATTAATGCTGAAAAGTACATAGAGATTTTAGAGCACAATATGCTGCGTGTCACATTTTGAAGTGCAAAATGCGATAACGAAGACCCCACACTGTTGCCCACCTTAAGACTTGTTTGCAGGAAGAATAAGACAAAGTTACACATGAAACACTTCAGGTGTTTTCAGTCCCTAAGCGTCTTTTAAGTGTGAAAAGAAATGGCAACATTACAAAGTGGTAAATGCTTTACTTTTTCAATAAATCAATAAATCAATCAATAAATCAATCAATAAAAACCATAAGGAACACATTAAATAATGTTTGTTGTATTGTCTGCAAAAAAAAGCTTTTTTTTCTGTACTGAATCCAGATGTAGATGTAAAGTACTCTCTGTTCTAATAGAGATATTTTCATGCTTTTTATTCACTGTTTTAGATAGATGTAATTTGATTTGATGTTTTAAAGAATCTTATTGGTTTATTTGATGAAGATTTCAATTCAAAAATTTTCATTCCTGGTGTTAAATACAAAGACACCAGGAAGTTTTGTTTTTCTGAATTGTATTATTTGGAAGAGCAAGATGGCTATTTACAACCCCAAAAAAAAAAAAGTTGGGGCAGTATGGAATGTGCAAATAAAAAAGAAAGTAGTGATTTCTAAATTTACTTGTTTTTCATTGCAGACAATACAACAAACATTATTTAATGTGTTCCTTATGGTTTTTACTGATTTTTTTTTTACAATTTAATTTTTTTTATTTCTAAATAGTTGAAACAGTAAAGCATTTACCAATTTGTAATGTTGCCATTTCTTTTCACAACACTTAAAAGATGCTTAAAAGACGCTTAGGGACTGAAAACACCTGAAGCATTTCAGTTGTAACTTTGTCCTATTCTTCCTGCAAACAAGTCTTAAGGTGGGCAACAGTGTGGGGTCTTCGTTATCGCATTTTGCACTTCAAAATGTGACACGCAGCATATTGTGCTCTAAAATCTCTATGTACTTTTCAGCATTAATGGAGCAAGTTACCTTTGCCAAAGGCACTGACACAACCCCATATCATGACAGACCCTGGCTTTTGTACTTGTTGCTTGTAACATTCTGGATGATCCTTTTCTTTTTTGGGCCGGAGCACTTGACATCCATTTCTATCAAAAATACCTGAAATACTGATTCATCTGACCACAGTACAGGTTTTCATTGTGTGATGGTTCATCCCAGATTTCTCCGAGCCCAGAGAAGTCAACAGCGCTTCTGGACACTGTTAACATAGGGCTTCCTTTTGGCACTGTACAGTTTTAACTGGCATTTGTGGATTTACCTACGTATTGTGGTACTTGACAAAGGTTTGCCAAAGTAGTTCTGAGCCCATGTGGCGATATCACTTATAGATGAATGAGGATTCTTGATGCAGTGTTGCCTGAGGGATCGGAGATCACGGTAGTTCAGCTTAGGCTTGCGCCCTTGTCCTTTATACATTGAAATTCCTCCAGATTACTTGAATCTTTTAATTATGTTATGCACTGTTGAAGGTAAAATATTGAAAGGTCTTCCTATCTTTCTTTGAGAAACATCACTTTTAAACATTTCAACAATTTTCTCAAGTATTTGTTAGCAAAAAGGCGATCCTCGGCCCATCTTTGCTCCTAAAGGACTAGACCTTTTCTTTCTTGGATTCTGCTTTTGTACCAATTCATTATTAAAATCACCTGTTGACATCACCTGTTTCAAATCACATCATTATTTAACCAATTTACCTGATTACTAGTCCTTAATTGCACCTGTTCCAATGCTTTTTTTTTTTTGGAATGTGTTGCAGGTCTGAATGACAGGAAAAAGATGTACCATATACAATTCTCCACTATAGGTCACCAAATATTGTGAACAGCACTGGTTTGTCCAATCCAATTTAAAAACATTCTACCAAGTTCTAAAAGCATTTTTATAAAAACACCTGACACACACATTATACAAATTCTTTCCACTGACAACTTCCAAGTCCAACTTATTACTGAATTACAAAAAAAAAAACTTGGGTGAGACTAACAACCTCGGAAAGGATCACATGGAACAACTCCCACTTGGTCAAACATTTTAATCAAGTCACAAGTCATTCTCCACAGTGGTAAAGAAGGTTTGAGTCTTATGTAGCAGCAAGGAGAGAGGTTGGGGGGAGAGGGGATTTAGGGTCCAAGCACAGTGCCTAGCCCAGCCTTAGGACACCATCGTGGATTAACATTTACATTGATCCTGGAACATCATTTTTGTTCTAAAATGTAATCCATACGTAACCCCTACCCCTAAACCTAACCCCAACTGGGCATTATTCTCAAATCAATGGTGATTAATAGTTGGATAACAATGATGGTAGTACATAACCCTAATTGTAAACCTAAAATTAGCATAAACTGTTAAATTAAACCTGATTGGCTGATTGTAATGTTGTTCCAGGATCAACATAGATGTTGATCCAGGAATATGCCCTCCTACCTTCCATCAACCTATTCCTACACCATGTTTCATTGCATAAAATCAAAGCCTCAAAATAGGAATAAACTGTGACCATGCCTATAAAAAATACTACGGAGGAAAAAAGAGCTAACATGGATTCCCCGCCTGAACATTTTATTCTGTTGAACACTTGGAATGAAACATGCTTTATTCACACATTAAGAAAATTCGCTATATTTGATGTAAAGACGCATACTGATGAGCAACTCTGTTCTCCTCACCTGAACTTCTGGTAGGTCTGGGAGATGTAGTTGTTCATGGGGGTGAGGTGGTCGCTCTCGTCCTCAAATAGTTTGTTTGCAGCTGCATGCTGGAGCATCTTAGCCACTGACGCCAGATTCCTCCTCTGCTCCGAATGAACCTGCCCTCCCGCTGTCATGTCAATAATGTCAAAGCCGTCTGGAGCCACAATGGCAGGATTCATGTAACGGTAATACAGAAGAGTCCCTACAATCTGAGGAAAGAAGACAGCAACTATTATATCATTCTTTTTATATCTTGGTTCTCGAAATGTTGAGTAAAAAAGTGATTTGGTCTTTAATCTGTCTTAGTTTGATGTGTCAAGAGCTTACATCTACATTTAAACTTTACTAACATTTTTTTGATTTTATAACTTCACTAGAGTTAAACAGATGAGTTAATCCATTCAGCTGATCTCTTTTTCTGGCAGGAGCACGTTTAGCTTAGCTTAGCATTAATTATTAAATCAAATTTAACCATTAGCATCTCGCTCAAAAGTAATTCAAAGTTTCGATTCAGTATCTAATGCACTAAGACTGACAGAAAATAAAAAGTTGATATTTTCTAGACTAATAGGATTATAAACCAAACTCTCATTGTGGTGTAATAACTTTTCATTTTTCACCAGTCTTAGTAAACATTGTAACTACAAAAGAGTCAAGCTTTAAAGGGCACCTATGATGAAAATCAACCTTTCCAAGCTGTTTGGACAGAACTGTCTGTATGTAGTGTGTCCACAGTCATGTTGGAGTGATATAAACCCAACAAGTCTGCTTTTTTAAAATTTCCTGACGTTAAAATAGGACCCAAATCCCAGTGATTTTGAGGCCCACTGCAACGTGATGTAGGAGTGCTGTTTTCTCCACCCACCGGATTGATTTACAGGCACCATATTTCTATAATAACATGTATACACATGTCCACAGAACATTTTTTTTGCAAATAAATTGGAATTAAAATATTTGTTACAACCCTCTCTGATTTTTATAAGTTTTATAAATTTAAAATGTTTAAAACGAGCATGTTTGTAATAAAAAAAGCAAAATCGCTATGTAATTCTTAACCGATATACTCACCCTGGAGTCAGTAAACACTAATATATGTGTGTGTGTGTGTGTACTGCAAACAGCATTTGAGTGAGACTCATCATTTCAGGAAGGCTTTAATAAACTCCATCATAAACACATGAAATAAACTTACTTGGTATTTTTGACTAAAGAGCTGTATTTCAGCTTCCTCCGAGTCTGTCTCTATCACTGACTGCTGTTTATCTGATGTAATGCAGGAGAAGCAGACATGCACGTGGGAAGGGTGGGCGGGGAAAAGCAGCTCATTTGCATTTAAAGCAAATGACTGCAGCTACAAAAACAGCTATAATGTACAAGACACCAAAATGGGCAGATTCTTGAGGCTATAATACATTATCTGGTGGGTAGTTTGAGCTGAATCTTTACAGACACAATCTGAAGACACCAAAGGCTTATCTTACATCTTGTAAAAGGAGTAAAATATGTGCCCTTTAAATAGGAAAATTGTCTAACCTTTTTTAATTTAGAGAGCGAGATGGTAATCGGCTAATCTAAGTCAATGATCTATGCTAAGAGAAGCTGAAAGTGCTCCTGTCAGACTCAGTGATAGGCTGAATAGATTCCAAAATGGTAAAAATCAACAGTTTGACTCTATGGGGAGATATAAAATGAGCAAATTTCCCCCAAAAAAGTGTGTTCCTTTAATACTGAATTCAAAACAAATATTTGTATGCACAAGTACCACTAAAATGTTCAGCATCTGACCTTCAATAGTTCATCCTCTGTGGCATCGGGGAATTTCTCATGAAGCGCGTCCTTTAGAACTTTAGCAATATATCTCATGCCGTAACTTCAAGCAAAAGAAAACAGGGGATGCAAAATGAAAATCACAGTTAATAACGGATGAGCAAAACTCTACACAGAACTATGTAGTGAAAATATATCTTGTGTTGGACTGAGCCCATCAATTCTGTGCTGCCCCCTGGTGCACAATAACACTATCTAGTTATACAATATAAAGGAATCCTTTATAATACAGCAGAAAGGAACATCTGTGTGAGGAGGTGTGTGCTGGTGCTTACGGGATGTTGTCCAGCGATGACATGATAGAGCCGAGCACTTTGTCAGTAACGGAACGGAGCACCTGATTGGAGGATTCCAGTTTAGCCCTGACTTCCTCATGCGAAAGAGCTTGCTCTGGAGTGACCTCATATGGCAGCTTACTATAAAATGAAGATAGAGTAGTTAAAACTAAAGTTAAGTACAAAATGAATGATACAAAAATGAGGTGTGTAAGATGATGCAAGTCTCTGATGCTCACCAAGCTTACACGCAAATATGAAACATAAATATTGTGAAATTAAAAATATACTGCATTTTGAAAGAAAGGGAAAAAAATCATACAATGCTATTTAAGATATTATATATGTAATAGCAACTGGCACAGCTGAATTTTCCAGACTTCAGTGTTGCATGATACTCAGAATAAATAGTAAAGAAATTAATTAAATTGGGGGGAACTATAAACATAAAAAATATACACAATTTTGTAAAAAAAAAAAAATAAAAAAAAATAAAAAAGAGACCACTTGACAATTTACCCTTCTCTGGACTTATATGACTTAATAGGTATACAGTTAAAATCTCAAATAAAAATGTTTTTTTTCTTGAATATGACAGATGGTCAGATTAACAAAAGGTAGTTTACAAAATAAAACTAAAATTACATTTACTTAAACACAACTATAAACCTATAAATACAAGAAAACTGAGAATTATCAAGTGGTCCCTTATTTTTTTTCCATAGCTGTGCATATACAGTTGAAGAAAAAACGATAAGCCCTCCTTTCCTTAGTAATTTTAAACAGAGCAAAGCAAATTTTCGCAGTATTTTATATTATATATACAGTTGAGGTCAAAATTATTAGCCCCCCTTTGAATTTTTTTTTTCTTTTCTAAATATTTCCCAAATGATGTTTAACAGAGCAAGGAAATTTTCACAGTATGTCTCATAATATTTTTTTTCTTCTGGAGAAAGTCTTATTTGTTTTATTTCGGCTAGAATAAAAGCAGTTTTTATTTTTTTAAACACCATTTTAAGGTCAAAATTATTAGCCCCTTTAAGCTATATATTTTTTCCGATAGTCTACAGAACAAACCATCATTATACAATAACTTGCCTAATTACCCTAACCTGCCTAGTTAACCTAATTAACCTAGTTAAGCCTTTAAATGTCACTTTAAGCTGTATAGAAGTGTCTTGAAAAATATCTAGTAAAATATTATTTACTGTCATCATGGCAAAGATAAAATAAATCAGTTATTAGAGATGAGTTATTAAAACTATTAAGTTTAGAAATGTGTTGAAAAAAATCTTCTCTCCGTTAAACAGAAATTGGGGGAAAAAATAAACAGGGGGGCTAATAATTCAGGGAGATTAATAATTCTGACTTCAACTGTATATTCTTTTTTCTTGGTGAAAGCAGTATTTCCTTTAGTCTGGCTGGAATAAAAAAATGTTAATTTAAAAAATGTAAAAACCACTAAGGTCGTTATTTATTAGACCCCTTAAGAAATTATTATTTTTTTGATTGGCTACGGAACAAACCACTGCTGTTTAATGACTAATGATGAATGTCACTTTAAGCTGAATACAAGTGTCTCCAAAATAAATAGTCAAATATTGTGTACTGTCATTATGGCAAAGACAAAAGAAACAAGTTATTAGAAAATAATTCATAAACTATTTTGTCGAATATCTTCTCCAAGTAAAACTGTATGTGGGAAAATGTGCCTGTAAAATTTACAGGATGGCTAATAATTTTGTCTTCAACTGTATAAATAGTTACTATGGGCTATGTGATCTAAATAAGCCAACAAAATGAATATGAAGGGAAATGAAAATACCAAAGTGTAAACTGTACTATTTTTCCTTTTTCAAATATTTCCCAAATGATGTTTAACAGATAAAGTATTTGCTATAATATTTTTTCTTCTGGAGAAAGGCTTATTTGTTTTATTTTGGCTACAATAAAAGCAGTTTATTTTTACTATTTTAAGGTCAATATTATTCGCCCCTTAAGCATTTTTTTTGATAGTCTACAGAACAAACCATCATTATACAATGACTTGCCTTTAAATGTCACTTTAAGCTGTATAGAAGTGTCTTGAAAATATCTAGTCAAATATTATTTACTGTCATCATGTCAAAGATAAAATAAATCAGTTATTAGAAATCAGTTATTAAAACTATTATGTTTAGAAATGTGTTAAAAAAATCTCCTCTCTGTCAAACAGAATTTGGGGAAAATTATACAGGGGGGCTAATAATTCAAGAGGGCTAATAATTCTGACTTCAACTGTATATGTGTGTGTGAAAGGGTAATATGTTTCCACCTGGCTTCTCCTGTAGCGGTCTCAAGCTGATTGACCCAGGCCTTGTAGATGTCTACAGGATTAGTGTTGATGCCCAGATTCTTGTCCTCGATGATCTCTTTAACCACTGGTCCCAGCAGTTGCCTGAGAGCGTTCTGTCCACGAGCACCACGATAAAAACTCAAGACCATCTTGATGACAGTAGGGTTCCCTGTCACTATCTCCTGGATATGATCCACCTTAGATCTGTCAGAGATGATAGCAGCGTTACCATGTTATTTGCCATGCTTCATGTTATAAAGCACAACTACTTTTACTACTGTACGTATATACTGATATGAACACATTTGATACTTAATATTTCTGTAATAGTTTCTTTCTCTTACTTGATCTCCTCTCGCAGAGCTGACTCAAAAAGCTTGAGCAGCAAGTACTCTTCTCTCTGGTTAGATGCGTAGTTATATAACGTGAAGATAACAGTGTCCATGAACTTGGTAGATTTGTTCTGGGGCATCTGGAAGATTAGCTTGGCCAGGTATGAAGGATTGGTCTGTTAAATGAAGAAAACACGCTAATTAAAATGTGTAGCAGTATTGTGTGACTTCAAACCACAGCTATACTGAAAAAATAAGAGTACTTGAAAATTTTTTTGTTTCTCTGAATGGTTTATTTACTTGTTTATTTTTTGTTAAATTATGTAAAGCTATTGATTATGTTTTTTTTCCTCCCAAAATTCAATTAAAATTGTCATTTTTTGCATAAAGGATGTTTTCAGACAACAATACCAATCCCAGCAGGCACACAACATCATAAGATGTTAGTATTAGGTTAGATTTAGGTCATGACGTCAGGTGACCAAAATTCAATGTCTAGCCAGGGTCTAAGGACAATGTTACATGTATTTTGACGTCCAATAAACATGAAATGTTTGGTTGATTTTAGGTTGTGTTGAAAAGTGACCAAAATCCAATGTCTGATAGATGTCATAGCTGTAACGTCCACACAACATCATTCATTCATTCATTCATTCATTCATTCATTCATTCATTCATTCATTCATTCATTCATTCATTCATTCATTCATTTTCTTTTCAGCTTAGTCCCTTTATTTAGGGTATCTGCACATTTTTAACAGCAAATTTAATAACTTTTAAGACCTTTTTAAGTCCTCTAAAAGGAAAACTTAAGGCTTACGGTTTGAAATACCCACAGTATTTCGGCCTTAAGTGTAGCTACATTCGCAAAGCTGCAGAAGGCATTGCTTGAAGTGGACAGCCTTGTGGAAGGCTGAGAGGTTGAAGTTCTCGATGAGAACATACTTATGGGCAAACTACTTGCCTGCGACGATACATATATCTTGTGCTTCTCTGCTTTCATGTGTGAATCGAGCGCTTTGTGGTCCATTGTCCCCAGTTTTATCATCTTTTTACATAAAGCACACCTCCCTTCATGATTACTGGCTGTTTTCTTCAGCCACCCCCGATACTTTTCGTCCTCCAACCAATTGTCATTAAACAAACATTTGCCCATGCTTGCGATTTCGCAAAATGCCGTGGTGGCGAACCATCATCGCAACGCATTCATCAATCACTTATTCGTATGTCACCTATGGAATGATGCAGGTTGCACCCATGAAGTGCTGCCCCCAAATGTTGCGCTGGTCAAATTGCGGTTGAAAAAAAAAATAAAAATGACGAGTCGGACATGAAATTTAAGATCCCACAAGAAATTTAAGACCTCCTTATGGAAAATGACAGAATTCAAGACATTTTCAGACCTTAAAAATCAAAAAAGTTATTTAAGATGTTTCAAGACGCGGGGACCCTGTTATTAATCCAGGGTCGCCACAGCGGAATGAACTGCCAACTTATCCAGCACATGTTTTACTCAGCGGATGCCTGTCCAGCTGCAACCCATCTCTGGGAAACATCCACACACACTCATTCACACTTATACACTACAGACAATTTAGCCTACCCAATTCAACTGTACCGCATGTCTTTGGACTGTGGGGGAAATGCGGGGAGAACATGCAAACTCCACAGAAACACCAACTGACCCAGCCGAGGCTCGAACCAGTGACTTTCCTGCTGTGAGGCGACAGCACTACCTACTGCGCCACAGCGTCACCTCACACAACATCAATGTGTAACATAATTAGATGTTGATATTTGGTTGATTTTAGGTTGATTTTAGGTTGGACGTTGGACATTGACGTCTGCCTGACGTTGGGTTCTGACGTCAATCCGATTTTCATTTCCAAACAAAATCCATCGTCCCCAAGACGTTGGGGTACAACATCAATATGACGTCATGTTGACGTCCTGTGCCTGCAGGGATGTTTAACTCCATAAGAGTATTTTTTTTAAATCATAACAAAAAAAATAGATATTTTGATCAACTGTCTCTCTAAATTACAATATTTTATTTGAAATTTGCAAAAATGCTATAATAATGCTTCCTAGATTTAAATAAATATTAACATTTTACTCAGATCCACACCTAGTGAATTCAATAATCCATAAAACAGAATTTTCAAGTGGCTTCTTAACATTTTCCTTAGCTGTATTTCTAAATGTATTTAAGAGTGTATTAAAATGTCATAATCTCACTTGTAAAAGATAGAAGAGATGCTGATAGGCTTCCAATTTCTTCCTCTTCTCTTTGCTCAGGCCTTTGATTCCCTGCTTTTCCCCCATGGCCAGATCTTCTTTACTCATTTTGTTCTTTTTGCTCTTCATCTTTTTGCTGTGAGACACCACATCCTGCCAAAAGAGACAACATTGAAAAACAGACTAGAAAATCAGGATGGGTAAGGATTCAGTGGCCACTTTTTGTGTCGAACCATTCTAAAAATAGTCAGGTACGGTTCCAGTTGTGTTTCCATGCGAGTCTGAAATGGCACGATTACAAACCATTCATGCTAGACATGGTTAGACAAGTCTAGACGAGTCCTCGCTCCCTTCCCTTGCTGAAACGTGACACACCATGCTGAACTGGTAAATTGTATGATGTTGCCACTATTTTTATAAATTCTCTCAATGATATGTGTTTGTGTTTACAATTTGAAAGTCTGAGACCAACTTTGGCATTTCCTAAAGAGTCTTATAATCCTAGGCTAAAATATGTGGTCTTTGATCATTGATTTGACATGTTCTCTGACAGCTGTTGTGATAAAATTATTATTATTATTATTATTATCAAGGCATGTTATGTTATTATTATTATTATCATTGGCATGTTATGAGTAAAATTAATGCTACAGATTGTTTTTGTTTGCTTTGAGGTATCATTTCAGAACACGGATTACTGAATAGATGAATGTTTGAATAAATTATTACTTGTCATTCAGTCTGACATTATGACAACTTAGATCTTAAAATGTGACACTGCGATCATGCGGGGTGCACGATACTGGAAAAATATGCGATATGTGATGTTGTTGAGTATTGTGATAACTATATTCCTTACGATATATCATTTCCCTAGAAAAATGTTAGATTTTTAGGTATGCTTTTAAATCATTTATTTAATTAATGATATTAAAATAAACAGGTAAAAGATATTTTAATTCATTCTAATAGTATGTCAAGGTGCAAACACTTAATCTTTAAAACACTATAATGCGTAAAAAAACTCAGCAGATATTCTCATTCTGATTGGTTGTTATCATTTTCCTCTCTTGGAATATGTTCCTCTCTCAATACGTTTGCGATTATATTGTGAAGCCCAAGTTCATTCAGTCTGACAAGCTAAAATCGTATCTCACAGTATGAGCTCAGCTTTAACATTACCTGTAGTGTGATCCTGTTCTTCACTAACAGGCCGATCTTAATATCCATCAAATTCAGATCTTTTTCCATTTGCTGATTAGCACGAATCTTGGTGACCACTTCCTCTCTGAGTCGCGTCACATCCTGTTCCTCCTGTAAATCGAGACTACTTTGTTCCAGCAAATGTACAAATTTGCGCACAACCGAGAGAGGAGGATGCTGAGAACCAGCTGTTTAGGAGAAAAAAAATCAAACAAACAGAAAAACAAACTCATATTTTACAGGCAAATTTATGAATACACCGAATATAATAACGTGGTTTACTTACTTAATGTTGTGTAGTCAACTCTTGCTTTATTAGCCTTAAGGAAAGCTTGAATCTTCACTATTTCTTTCTCCTGAACACAACACACACACATAAAATGTTAACGTCTTGAGTGGGAATGATAAAGATATTGCTCGATCACCTCAGTGTTTGTGTGTGTGTGCTGACTTACATGATCTCTGAAATACTGCAGTCTCTTTGTGTAGCTTCGTTTAGCTCTCCACATCTTCACCAGTGACTGCAACTAGTTTGTAGAGGAAACATGCTCTCATATTGTGTCTAATTAAATATTCAATCTCAAAACAGCAAGAAAAAAGATGATGCATTTATTCCATTACCTTAACCACAGTGCTCGCGCTGTCCTGGAAGGTCCTAAGTCTGTCCTTATAGACACTTCTCTGTTTGTAGCCCTTCCAGGATGCCTATAATTATGAAATAAACCCATTGTGAGAAACAACAGGTCAGATATTTAACACTAGAGAGTATTTTGTTAGAATATAGGCTTCATTGGTAGTATATAAGTTGAGAGGACAAGAGCACCAGTATGCTCTCCACACATCAGCTATAGGGGAGTGGAGAGACAGTGATACATCCAATTCAGTGGATGGGGATGATTGGGAGGCCATGATGGGTAAGGGCCAATGGAGGGAATTTAGCCAGGACACTGGGGTTACAATTATGAGAAGTGCCATGGTATATTTACAGTTTTTCTCAGTGGCTTTGGTGCTTTTCTCACAACACTATTTACATTTGCACAACAGTTAATGCATTTCTCAAAACAATTAGTGCAAACTGCAAAACCTAGTTGATAACCTGCAGAAGCGTGTCACTTGCTCAAAATGGATAGCTCATTCCTCAAAAGCAAGTATTCATGTCAATGAAAGTGTCAGTGTCATCAAGATAAAAAGTCCTGACATCATTGTTTATGAACAAGATAGTCAAACGGCTTTGTCATGTTTTCATTATGACACTTTACTCTGTACATTTTATCCAATGTAAAAAAGTCTGATTTTGGTGACACTTCCTGAAAATGCTCAAGACAGCACTATATACTATTTGCACAGCCATTTGAAAACTACAGTAAAGTTAGACATCACTGCATTTAGTGAGGTATCTGAGTACAAGACACTGAATATGTATGTTTCACATGTTTACTGCATTTGCTCTTTACAATTCAAATTTATTCACAGCATTGTGCAAAAGAATAAACACACCCTTATTTACAACAAACATAAACTCCCATTGAGTAGAGCTGTGCACAACTGTAAACAATATTGCAGTACATATTGGAATTGAACCTACAACATACACAGGTCTGTAAATCATTCATGAAATTGTTAAATTTTTAAAAAATAAATTTTGACAACTAGTTCAACATTTTTGTATGTAATGACTTAAGTAATGAAATGAGGACTATTAGTTTTATATGGAATGACTATTCAGCATCCACAAGTTTAGTCAATTTTGACTGACATGACATAATCAAATGAGAATGTTATAAACAGCAGAGAGTTGTATGAAAGCAATTGATGCATGTCCAAAGGTATTTGCAATTTGTTGGAAGGAATGAGAAACTGCTACTTTGATGTGCGCAAATGACTAATTGTTTTGAGAAATGCATTAACTGTTGTGCAAATGTAAATAGTGCTGTGAGAAATGCACTAAAGCGACTGAGAAAAACTGTAATGACCACAGAGAGTCAAGACCTCTGTTTAATGTCCGAAAGATGGTGCTCACTGAAAGTACAGTGCCCCCTTCACTTTACTAGGGCATTAGGACTAAGAACACTTCCAATGTGTTTCTATGCGATCACCCATCCAGGTACTGACCAGGCTCAGACCTTTTTAACTTTAGTGAGAAACCTGTCTTGGGTTGCAGGGTGATATGTCTGTGGTGATAGAACTCAGCCTCAGAAGTGTACTGGTAGCATAGTAATATAAAACAGAATTCAATTTGCAGGAGTTAGAAGTTTATTGGTTTTGTAGTGGTAGTATACTGGTAAAAGATTCTGTGTTTACTAGTATTATTTTAGAAGCAAAAGCTGGAAGTATCATTCATAGTATTTATAATACACTGGTAGTACAGAATATTGACAGCAAGTAGTCGATATTACTAGACATTATCGCTATAATCTAAGCATTTTCATATAATCATTTATAATTGGATGGATGGATAGATGGGTCAATATCGTTTTGAGTGGCTTATGGAGTGTTTTTGTGATGCACAACTCCATTTTAAAAGATGTGTGTTAGTGTTCGCGATCTGTCAGCTGTTAGACTTTACTCAGCGGGCTCTTTAATGCACACACACATCACACGCAATACATCACTGCATTATAGAGCACACCATATTACTGGCATGACATTTAACAGGTACGTAAGTAAAATAACCAATAAAAGTACGTTATTGGATACTCTGCTGGCTGATTTGCATGTTGAGTCTAATCGGGAGCAGTTTATGTTTCATTCAGTTGTTTTGTGTAGTATTTACCATGGTATGTGTTTTTCTGTCATTTTAAAAAATGCCATTTTATTTTGACTTTGTGCCTCTCTTTCAATTAACGTAATAGTGGGACAATACGTATGTGTCAAACAATATGGTGAATTACATTTGTTTGGATTGGTTAAATTTGAAAAAATGAGAAAATGTTGACTTTAGTGATGACGAGGCTCCATTTAAATGGCGATTTAGATGCCATCTGATGATAAGGGTAAATTTACGCTTGTTTCCATTCCCATTAGATCGCATTTTTTAAATCATCAGTCCAGGAGTTGGTGCTGATCAACAGCAGTATTAATTCAAAGATGTTAAAAGTGAGTAAAATCAATAGTATCTGGATGCAACCTTTATGATGCAAGCACGAAATTTTCATCGCTCAGTGATGCAATGTCAGACATAATGCACTCAATGGAGCTAGTGAAGTCACTGTGATGGGTAGGGCTAGGTGAGCCCATTAAAAAGCATTGCATGCAGCTCAGAATGCATCTGCACCAGGTCTTGCATCCAGACCCCTTTGAATAAAATAGATTAAAACTATTTTTTCAAAGCTGTCCAAATGTGACTCTTTATACGCATCAAGCTGCCAACCGGAAGTTTGAAGCATTCTCCTTACGCATGCATGCAAAGCATAAAGGGTAATTTTGCGTTCCATGAAAAAGGTTTATACAATTCACCATGAAAAATTAATAATTAAAAAAAAAACTAATTTTTTTGTATAATTAGTAATACCATACAAAAATGTAAAATATAAACAAATCACAAGGTTATGAATCAACACTTATAAGCACCTGCAGTTTGATGACACTTGGCTCTTGTTTTCGCAGGTACTCCAGCCTGTCCTGATGTGCCCGCCTCACTAGATATCCACGAATCAGAGCCTGCAGCTGGATGATAAACGGCTCATTGGCCAACCACAGCTGCTCTCTGTTATACTCCGCCGTTACACTGCTCAAAACACTCTATTTAGAATAAAAAAAAATCATCAACTGAAATACAGCTCATATAATTCAAGTCAACACAACTCAACACAATGTCTGTGCTAAAGTCATACCTGGATATCGTCTCTGCTGAGCTGTGAGCTGTCATGAAAAAAATGTTCAGGCTCAACCCACGTCCCTTCTTTGCTTTCAATGTTGTAAAAGTAATCATATTTATCCTTGATCTTGTGTTGCACCCATGAACTGCCACTGGTGCCTACAGAACACAGAAGCATAACATAAGTATGAAAATATTATAAACATTTGGTTCAGTCTAAAATAAAATGATCAGTAAAGGTTTTAGATGAAGTTTGAAAGGCCTAGGGAATATTTTCAACTAATATGATAATGACTAATATGAATGGGCTTTCTGATATGACCTGATCAGCTTAGCCTTTAGCCATTTTCAAGAAGCTTTATTTTTTTTTTAAATCATCAACACTTACTGTACCAACATTTACTGTATTACCCTTGTAATGACTAACTAAGTCTGGTCACATCACTTACTGTACGTATATTGTTGCTCTTTTGTTGATTTTGATTGGCTTCTATTGTCTTTGAGTTTTAAGCTGAGTGTTTAGTGATTTTTTTACATTTGTTTTTGTCGTCACATTTATCACACTCTCATCTATTTTCAATTTTGTTCATCTTAGATATAATTATGTAAAAAACTGCTTGAAATGATGTTGAAAATTGCTTTACGACACAAGAAAAAAATTGTATTAAAATCTATAAATATGTTTATATTTATATATTACTTGTAATACAATTTTGTCCTTTAATACAAGCAGTCAGATACATGAACTGTACCTTTAATTTTACCTGCTCAAAAAAAAAACACTCTTTGTGAATGTTTTAGACAAAACTCCAATACATGCACAGAAGACAGCACGAGCATTCATAACAAATAAACTGATGTAAATATTATCTCGCTTGCTTTTTGAGCGCTGGCAATTTCTTACACCCCTATGATTGGTCATTGTCTTCACCCGCTCAAAAGAAAGGGCTCCGCTTGGCTTTAGAAACGAAAGCGCTGTACACCCATGAGTCACGCCGGAAAAACAGCCGCAGGTCAGTCTATACTGTATGCGCATAATACGCGGTTATCAGGTAATATCAGGTTATACAATACAATACAATAAACTCGCACCACAGGCACGCTTGTGTCTGGATCCACAAGTAACAGACGAGAGGAGAGGAAAATTTACCTCACGAACATGCCAAGATGATGGAGTTTTACAGCATTTCTCCCTAATAAGTTGTGAAATAGCGGCTCGTGTTTTACCATTCCTCAGTGTCAGTGAAAGATCTGCTTTTTAAGTAGTACGAGTGTTTTATTTACTCACCCTCGCCTTCTTCGCCATAGTATTCTACCGCGACATCGCGCATAGGGCATAAATGACGTCAGTGCATAATAACCGGTTATGATCTATTATTGAACCGATGTCGAATTGTCCCCATCTGCATCGCGGTGCACCGAAGAAACGATTAATTTTGACAGCCCTAAAAACGACTATAAAATATCTTCGTTTTTAGCAATTGTACTCTTCAATACTTAATGTATGTAAATGCATAATTTCTGAAGTTTTAGTATTTTTCATAAATCATGTTTTATTAATTATACACAGCATAAAAACATGATATCTTATTATATATATGTTGTAACTCACTGCATACTGCATAATCAAAACCAGTACGAATTTGAAATCTTGGAAATCAGGCGCCACATTGTCTGCTCTCAGTCATTTAGAACTGGCTCGAGGGCTTCATCACAAATAACAGAGAGCCAACTGATTTGACTATTTCCCCCAATATTTTGTACGCAGATGTTCTGGGGACCCTTTACTCAATTTGGTAAATGATTTAATCACCTAAAAATGGTGCTTTACAAGCCTTTCAACAGGAAACCTAACTAACTGCCTCACAAGACATGTGTCCGTCTTCTTGTGGAACATCCTGTTAAAGGCACACTTTCGTAGATACAAAGAATCTCTGGAATGAATGACAATCACTTGAAGTGTTACAATTTTCCTCCTTCTGCTTTGAGCAGATGTTTAGCTGAAATAAAAATCTGAAAAATAACTTTTTAAAATTAAAAAATAACTTTTTGAAATTAAATAGCGACAAAACTGAAGCCCTTCTCATCAGGACTAAAAGTGTTTTGGAGAAAGCTGATAATTTCACAATAGACATTGAAAATAGCACAATTCTTCCCTCTGTGCAGGTAAAGAGCTTGGGTGTCATCTTGGATAGCACACTCTCATTTGAAGGTCACATCAATAATATTACGCATACTGCATATTTCCACCTGCGTAATATCACTCGTCTCCGCCCTTCTCTTACAACCAATAACACAGCAATTCTTATCCACGCATTAGTTACTTCACGTCTTGACTATTGTAATGCACTTCTTTCTGGGCTTCTTTCTAAACTTCTCCATAAACTCCAACTGGTTCAGAACCATGCAGCTCGTGTCATCTCTAGGACTCCATCTCACGAGCATGTCACACCACTTCTTTATCAGCTTCACTGGCTTCCGGTAAAGTTTCGTATTGATTTTAAAATATTACTTCTAACTTTCAAGGCACTTCATAATCTTGCTCCTCAATATCTCACCGAACTTCTCCATATTTATACCCCTTCTCGCACTCTTAGATCAGCCAACTCTTTCTCCCTGGTACCACCTCACACTAGATTAAGCACAATGTGAGACAGATCTTTTGGCTCTATGTCTCCTCGGCTATAGAACTCACTTCCCCTGGATGCAAGGAGCAGTGATAGTCTTGACACATTTAAATCTCGTCTAAAGACCCATCTTTTTAGGCAGGCTTTCCTTCAACAATTTTTTATCATGTTTTTTATCATGTTATTTTATATTCGCGATGTGTGTTTATACTTTTGGTCAATGCGTGTTTGGTAATGTTTTAATATTTGTTTTAATTTCTTCTAGCATGGCTGTTGATGCTTATTGTAAGGCGACCTTGGGTGTCTAGAAAGGCACCATTTACAAATAAAATGAATTATTATTATTATTATTATTATTATTATTATAAATTAAGGCAGATATATCTTTAAATAATATGCCATAGAGTTCCTCATATACTATGTCTTTTTTGCAACCATTGTAACCAACCAAGTTAATCAATGTGTGTTTAACCATCATAGCAGATGAAAGTCTCTGTATGTGTCTGAAATGTATGATGGTACTAAATGAAAGCTAGTGACATTTGCAATACATTGGTGTAAATGAAAAACTAGTAGTACAAACAGTATTTGAGTTGTAACATTTGATGTAAGAGTTCAGAAGTCACAATCTTACAAGATACAGTTGAAGTCAGAATTATTAGCCCCCCTTTGATTTTTTTTTTCTTTTTTAAATATTTTCCAAATAATGTAACAGGGCAAGGACATTTTCACAGTATGTCTCATAACATTTTTTCTTCTGGAGAAAGTCTTATTTGTTTTATTTCGGCTAGAATAAAAGCAGTTTTAAATTTTTTAAAAGCCATTTTAAGGTCAAAATTGTTAAACCCTTTATTTGTTTTCGACCATCATTATACAATAACTTGCCTAATTACCCTAACCTGCCTATTTAACCTAATTAACCAAGTTAAGCCTTTAAATGTCACTTTAAGCTGTGTAGAAGTGTCTTGAAAAATATCTAGTCAAATAATACTTACTGTCATCATGGCAAAGATAAAATAAATCAGTTATTAGAAATGAGTTATTAAAACTATTATGTTTAGAAATGTGCCAAAAAAAAATCTTCTCTCCGTTGAACAGAAATTGAGGAAAAAATAAACAGGAGAGTTAATAATTCAGGGGGGCTAATAATTCTGACTTCAACTGTATTTCACTAGTGAAATTAACAAGCAGTCTGTTAATGTAGTATGATGGTTCAGGGCGTGGCCCCGCCCTTCATGACAACCTCTCATTGGAAGACAGTGCCATTGGGATGGACCAAACCAGATGACTTAAAAACCTACTGCAATAGTAAAACTTTGCTTTTCGCATTCACTTGCCTGCGCTCACTGTCACTTAATCCAGGTCTATTTGGATTAAGTGTCTGTTAAATAATTAATAAATGTATATTTAATATCTAACAACTGGTCAGGTTATTATACTAATTACAGTTAAATATAATTGACAGTTTGTTCATTCAAAATGTGAAATATTCACAAGAATAGACATGAGGTAGCTACACATAATACACTCAAAACAATATCTTTTTTTTTTTGCTCTTTCAAACTACTTTTTTAAAATGAGCTAAAACAACACAATTCTTGAGATTTCATTTCAGTTCTTGAGATTTCAACAAAAGCTAAAGCGATGAATGCCAGACCTTGCAGATGGCTGACAGAGTTACCTTGTTGTGTCTGAGTGCTCTGTAACTGGTGGAGTTGGCTCTGGTAGATTTGAGCACATTCAGGCATTACTGCTCGAAGGCCAGCATCAGGACACTGTAGAGCGGACAGTGTGGCCTTCGCATCTTCTTCACATACTGCCCTGTTAATGTCTGCCACTGCCGCTGCCACTGAAACAACATGCACATCAAACAGAACAATCATTTAACTATGAAAACCCCACTGAATCATGTTCATCATGTGCAATAACCAGTGCTTAATTTGTGAATTGCAAGGTTCCGGAACAGATCGGGGTAATGGATCCGGCATGTTACCAGAGGATAGAGAGGTGTCGCGCACGAAAGTGGTGTAGTGTGGGTGTGGTGGATGGCAGAGGGGCGGTGCCGGGGGGTCGCGGAGAAGGGCGGTTGAGGAGGGGGATCTGTAAAATGAGGTGCCGGATCAGATTTCAGAGGTGCCGGGTCCAGCGTGTACCGGCACAAATTAAGCCCTGCTAATAACTCTAAATAATCAATATTATGAAAACGTTACTAAAAAGCCTGTTGTATACAATTGGATACAAACCTTTGTTGTCGCCTTGGTTTTTAGTATTATTCTAAAAATGACATGCTTCAGGTCATAGTTCATCTTTGTTTTTTTGTGTTGTTTTTTTTTTTTTTTTTGTCATATATCATATCATATATGATACATCAGACAATAGAGAAAGGTTTGTTTGGTTATTACTCAAGTATCATTGTATTTCAATCAAATACACATGTAAACATGTTGTTCAAACTATTCCAAAGATTACAAAGTTTTTTTCCAGAGTATTTTTTATCATATTTCCAAGTTCTTCATGCAGTAAAAGCATTAATTATATTTTATTAGTCACAATTTTATACAGACTATGTTATAATCAGATTTGACATGTATATAATAGGGTGACGAGACTCCACAAGACAGATTGGGTTCACGAGAACGAGATGAGATTTTTAAACTGGAATCCTCAATGATGAGATATATGAATGCAACATAGTCTTTTATTCAACTGAAAAAAAAAAAATGCTTGCAAACTTTTTAGGTGCTTTTTTTAAATCAACTTCAATGAATGTTATTTTACTCCTATTTGAATGAATTCTATGCTTTAAAGGGCATGCAACCACTGCAAAATATTTGCTAATATATGAATGGAAAATAGATTTGTATTCAACTGAACAAAAAAAATAATAATTACAAAATGCAAAACAATTTAGGTGCTTTTTAAAAAAAAACTTTTAATGTATGTTATTTTACTTCTATTTTATTGAATTATGCCATAAAGGACATGCAAACACTGCAAAATATTTTGCTATAAACTCTAGTGATGGGACAAACTGTGAGCCACTGGATGCAACTTCAGTTTTTCCGGATGGCATAAATGATGGCGATGATGACGTGTGTGTGTGTCTCCAGGAGTTTACTGTGTGTGTGTGCACTCGGAGGAGATGGTGCTTTTATTGACTCGGTAGGTGCAGAGAATAGTGTTAAACAGTCACGTATATGGCTTATTCTGTCAAAAAATGCGTCTAAAAGTCCTACATGACGGTAATAGTTTGATTACAGAGTTTACATGCCTGTACTGCACTTCAATAATGCGACTAAAATAATAATATTTCACGTCTTAATTTGATTTGTGTTTACGGTGATTATGACTTTAAGTATAATCCATCGCATGGTTCATTTTTTGGTGGCAGTTGTAGCAGCCTTTGCTTTTGGACACGGCAACCTTTAAACTCCGGTAAAAAAACGGTTACGTCACACCTGCCTAAGCAAACGAGTGACGCGCAACACAGAGGCATCTCAGGTTGCCAGGTGTGTACAAAGCACTTAATTTGCAGTTCAAATCCAATCCTGCCTCCAATCTGCAGTGCTGAATTCACCCTCACGCTCTATCATAACATCACAACTCACAAGAAACTTTTCACCTCCACAAGAAATCTCATGCCGATTTAGTCTTGCGAGATCTCTTAGCCCAAGATCTTGTCACACCCCTAGTATGTAATATACAGTTTTTTACACACTACACAATTACACATTTTTCTGTGATTTACTGTAGTCTGTAGGTATTGTAAAATAGTTTAAATGTCAAACTCAAGATCATATGTTGGATTATCTGTATAAAAGAGACAGTTCACGAAAAAAATCCCAAGATTCTTCAAAATATATTTTTTTCTGTAAATGCTAAATATAATTCAAATTTTGGTAACACTTTAGTTTAGGTCACTACTTACAGTATCAATACATCATTATCTAACAATGTAGATATTATCTACTAGCTTAATAAACTACTAATTAGCTGTTTATCAATAGTTAGTAAGGTAGAAGTTGGGCTTAGGTTTTGAGTAGGATTAGGGATGCAGAATAAGATCATACCTTAAAACTAGGCCCACATAAAATCTGCGCGCACAGAATTCCGCAGATTTTCCACAGAATTCTGCAGATTTTTAGCCATCATTAATTCTGTTTATTTACTTGAGTAAATCAGTGTAAATCTAAATTTATTCAGTTTTTAAATTAATTACAGTAATATTATTGACTAATATGAAAATGTTCATCTGATTTATGTACAATACAGTTTGTAAAATAATATTTTCTGTCTCCCCCCAAAAAAAATAAAAAAATAAAAATAAATAAATAAATAAATAAATAAATAAAAATAAATATGTTCATCTGGAGCTGTTTTCAAGGATATAATAATTAGTAAACATTAGAAAAAGCTGCAAATAAATTAGCAAAGTTCGCTCATTTAAACTATTAGCTATTATAAAGAAATAGAATCAAGTTATCAGCTCCTCATCTTTCTTCACTGTATAATTTAAACATTCTGATTAAAGAGCAGGATGTTTTTTATTTTATTTTTTTGTTTGATTACATTAATAACAGAGCTGTCACTTTAAAACTGCACATATCTATATTGAAACCATTTGACTGTTTCCTACCTGTTTATGCTCTTTAGGACAAAATTTGTTGTGTTTAAAAGAAAACCCAACAAGATCGACATGTCTAGATGATGTTGTTATTATTATTATTATTCATTCATTCATTTTCTTTTCGGGTTAGTCCCTTTGTTAATCTTGGGTCGCCACAGCGGAATGAACCACCATTATTATTATTATTATTATGTGTATATGTCTGTTCAAACACGCAGCCAAAACCCAGTGTCCACTTGAGTTCAGCATCAAATCCCGTACGTACAGAATAATCCGCTTGGGAACAGCGTCTATTGTCACTATGGAGCGCATCAGCTGGCAGTCATGCATCTTTATCTGAACTGACTGTTTTAAGGATTGCATAGGGGCAATGGCGCCTGTAATGAAAAGGAAATGAATCGCGCCGTTTTTATGTTTATTCCAAAGTGTTTCTATGCCTAAATAAAATGAAAGCACAGAACCGATTCTCTCGATTATTTAAGAGCAAGGGCGGCCCCTGGTGGTTCGGCAGTATGGGTTGCATATAGGGAGGATCGGCTCTTCTCAGAAAGAGAAAAAATACGGGAGAAATACGGGAAAATACCTTTACGGGATGACAGCGGGATAGAACTGTAAAATACGGGAGAATCCCGGGAAAAACGGGACGGTTGACAGGTATGTTTATATGAGAGACTTGCGTTGTTTACCAAATAAAGTGAATCTAATTGGATTTGCATTTTAAACATTAAATAAAAGTTTAAAGTATTATTTTTTATTTCATATATTAAGGTTTTAGTTATGATACTCCCAAAATAGTTCTGCAGAAATACGCAGATTTTTAACAAAATTCTCCACAGAAATGGCAAAAAACGTCTGCAGATTCCATCTGGCCCTACTTATAACTACCAATGAACAGTTAATATCTTAATAATAGGCAGGTAATAAGCCAGTAGTTAATAGCATGAATTTTGACCTAACTAAACTGTTACCAATTTTTTTTATAATAATTTCTGTTTATCAGTGAATTGACCCTTAAATGCACCTTTTTATAGGGATATGTACAAGAAATACATAGCTTATATTTGATTAGACACTTACATCTGAGCGCATCCTCCTGGTTCTGGTTGGCAGTGTGAATGGCCTCCTGGATCTGGTCCAGCCACAGCACAGCAGATTCATCTCCAGAGCTCTGTTAACGTCAACACACACTCAATACAAACACACTGTTACACAGCAAAAACAACTACTGTATCTACTCCTACAGGTCAATCAGGAAATATCTCTTTGGGAAATGTCTTATTTTAAACTGCAGTTAGAGTTGGTGTAACGGATCACAAATCTCACGATTCGGATTACATTATTGTTTTTTAGTCATGGATTGGATTTTTTATTTTTCAAATCAGCCAAAAAGGGGAGGAGATAAATGTTATTTGCTTTCCATTTATTACAAAAGCAGTACAGCAAGAAACTTTTGGTTTCACCAAACAGCAAATAGAACCTGTAATTTTATTGAAAATAAAGTGAGGAAATAATCAGCTGAATAAAAATAAATTGTGAAATATTCAGTACTGTGAAAAATTCACTGTCACTACTATTGTTGCTGATCACGCTAAATGTAGAAAACTAACATTATAATTTGTACAACCTATTTTTAGTTTCATTTTCAATAAATGATTCAGTTATTCACTCATAAAACTTCATGTTTCATTGCTAGATGTGTCATTTTTGAAGAAT
The DNA here is from genome assembly GCA_903798195.1 of Danio kyathit. NCBI lineage: Eukaryota > Metazoa > Chordata > Actinopteri > Cypriniformes > Danionidae > Danio > Danio kyathit. The sequence goes on along the minus strand of LR812523.1, from coordinate 52,545,017 downwards.
TATTCAGTAGCATATTTTTGATTGCTAATTGTTGCCACCTATTGGTTAAATAATGTAATTGCTGCCTACAACTTTCATTTTTGAGCATCAAGTGAAATGCATGCGATGCTGATTTAAATTTTTATCATAAACATCAGTGGTTTTATCTAAATTATAAACTGTTATCCCAGTACTTCTGTGTTATTTGACTGTAACTTCATAACTAGCTCAACAGACTAAAGACTCAATCTCTTTCTTGATTTTTGCGTTTTTCAAACACAGATTTGAATACAGCGATTCGAAGGATTAATAATTAAATGCAAACACCATCATTCTTGACAGATGTTGATCTTTTAATGATTAATCGTGCAGCTTACACTGAATGCATTAATGCAGGCTAAACAAGTAGTGACAGAAAACATCTTTAATAACCTAAGAAACCCATAACATCACGCATAACCCACCACAACTTCTTCCGTCATCATTATATTTTACAGGAAAGCCTAAATGCTTTCATACATGTGATTTGAATGACATGAGAGGTGATCTCTCTGCGATCATTACAAATTAAGGATTAATCTACCAGTAAAAAATGTATTAATCCGCAGTTCCGTGTTATCCGTACGAATCACAGATCAACCGTGATCCATTACACTCCAGCAGTTATTTTCACAGCTTTCTGAACATCATTCAGAATGTTAAGAACAAAAATGTTCAAAAATAAAAGTATAAAAAAACATTGAATAATAACACATGAATTATGACCACTGGCATGCGTATAGTCAATTTAAGAATTACCCAAGTTATACTGAATTACTGTAATACTGTAAATACAGTATTGCTTAAAGTAAAAGTAAAAACTTTTCATAAAGTCTATTTTTTTTACTGCTTCAAAAAAAATTCCCATTGTAACAGGGAAATTAAAACATTCTGGAAGACAAACATGAAATTAGAGTCCAAGTGTGATCCAAAAAATCAAGACAGTCAGATTTCAATGCTTTTTACACATTTTAATGGGGTTTACAAGCTCTACGAAACCCTATGAAAAACTAACTTCTACCTAGAACCTACAGCATCATTCACTCACACTGATATCCTGACAGACAAAAATAAATACCATTTTGTAGACATCAAGGGACAAGGTCTGAAGAGAGAAAGAAAGAAAGAAAGAAAGAAAGAAAGAAAGAAAGAAAGAAAGAAAGAAAGAAAGAAAGAAAGAAAGAAAGAAAAAAGAAAGAAAGAAAGGAAAGAAGAAAGTAAGAAAGAAAAAAGAAAGAAAAAAGAAAGAAAGAAAGAAAGAAAAAAGAAAGAAAAAGAAAGAAAGAAAGAAAGAAAAAAGAAAGATAGAAAAAAAGAAAGAAAGAAGGAAAAAAAGAAAGAAAGTTAGCTGTTTCCAATAATATAATGTGACAGACTGGAGTTAAACAGTGGGCAGTTCCTGAACATCATCAAAGCATTCCTGTGAAGTAGTTAGGAGCCAATGGCAGACACATGTTTGTAAATAGTTTGTGCTGTAAATTTGGATGCATCAGGAGGAAGTTTTGCGTCACGTAGCGTTTCCTGACATGCCTGAAACATGAGCATTGAGTACTTCTGAATCCAGACTCCCTGAGCCCCTGACAGGAAACCAGCCACTTGTCACGCCCTACAACGATAACTCCTTACTAGACAGTTATTAGTCTAGATGTATGATTGATCCTCAGAGGACGCTCTTGGAGTTATATTCACTGTGCTGAGTGATACTTTGTAAAAATTAGCTGGACAAAATCTTTCAAACATGTGGAGAGTATTTGTGCTGCTGCTATTAACGTTATTCTTTGAGGACTCCCTTCAAGATCCAGGTAAGACCACTTTTCTCTTTTACTCTTTAATAGTTAAAATAAGTTCAAGATTAAAAGTGAATTGCTATACTGTTCAAATCTGGACATAGACTGAAGATTCTGTGGGGGGAAAAGTTTACTTTGGCAGTCAGAATGACTTGACTTTTTAGTTTTAGTTACTGTAGTCGCCTTTAATGACAGTGAATAGGTTAGTAGATCTAGTGATTTTTCAATCATCTAAAACAAATTATTTGCTAAGTACAATTTAAACAAATACATAACAATATTGGTGCATAATAATGGTATATAATTTTTTATAATATAATATTCTTGTATAATAACTTGATTGTACATTACAGACAGAACAACAAGTAAAAGAGTCAGATATAGAGCACAATAAACACAACAAATTAAAACAAACTGAAATAAATACAAATACAATATATCATATTTTTAATAATGAATCAGTTTAATCACATTTAAGTTAGTTTTATTTATTATTAATATTATTAAAGTTTTTTTTGTTTTAATTTTATTAAAAAAAAATCTTATTGTTAATGTTTGCCATATGTGATTATCTAAACTATCTGTGCCTATAATATTAAAACTGAAAGTAAACCACATCAGTCTTAGTCAGAGCAGATGCCATGTTTAATTTCATTTGTCTGTTAAATTAGAGAAGTTTTCATTCATTTCATTTCCTACCCATTAAAAAATCTTTCAAAATTCTTAGTCGTGTATGATGTATGATTTCCACAAGTTTCTAAATTTTTCCAGCTAATGTCCACTTGGTTTTCAATTTTAGTTTTGAGTAAAAAGTAATTTTTGTTTTGTTCAGCAAACTACTGATGATATTTATTCAATTATATATATATATATATATATATATATATATATATATATATATATATATATATATATATATATATATATATATATATATATTTTTTTTTTTTTTAATAGGTGGGCCTAGATTAATTTTTTTAAATCTGTTCTACTATGATAATTGGTGATGAAAATAAATGATGTTCAATAAGATGTGCTTGTGTTTACTAACTGTTTATTCAGTTAAACATGAATTTTGAACTGTAGGCCTACATAAGCTCCAAACAGCAATTTTTGATGACCTTAATCCGACTAAAGTCATAACTGAACTAAACAGAAATGGAATTAAGACACGTGGAGTATGCATATATTAGTGGCATTACTGAAGTAAACAACGCAATCAAACTATTACCGTCATGTAGGACTTTTCGCCATATTTTCCGACAAGATCCACATATGCGGCTGTCAGTAATGGACCGGACACACACACACACACACCGCGAAATGCGGAAGTTTTTTTCTTCCCATTCGGCGTTTGTTATTAAATTCCATAACACTCCCACCAATCCTTACTTCTTATTTGCGACTAATACCCCAGTTTGTCATGGGGCATGAATGAAATGTTCATGAGTGAATGTGAAACTGCTGAACTGCAGTTAAAGTCACCCAAAATCACAGGAAACTCTTACATGAAAGCACTTCACGTAAACACCTTAATTATATTATTGTCTATTAAGGCAAATTACTAGATTACAGATGTCCATGTAAGCGTAGTCGGTAGTGTCTTCGAAGTAAGTGAAAGATCCAGAAGGGCATCCTGCTGATTTGATTCAGAAGGGCACTTTTTTGTCAGACGGCTCACCAGTTTGACTTTCATTCACCATCATTCATTTTAAAAAGCATCCGGTCCATTTTATTTGTATGTTTTACTCGAACGCATAAACTCTACAGGTGCCTGATAGTTAGATGTGGAGCTAACATTAATCAGATTCACTCTAGTGAACTGCATCCATGTTAGCATGTCACGTTTGATGTGGTAATTTCACAGTAAGAATACACACAGGTTCGCCACCTACAGTGCATGTCGGCCAGGTATCCGCACTAAAATATCAAGGTGAAAGTCATAGCTTGCGTAGAATAGACCCAGCTCCCAATTCAACTTTGAGAATAGATTAATGCCGATATTTTTTTTATCGCCTGATAAGAGTCTCTGTTATATATCATAGTCTGATATATATACAGTAAAAGTCAGAATTATTAGTCCCACTGAAATATTACCCCCCCCCTGTTTATTTTTTTCCCCAATTTCTGTTTAATGAAGAGAAGATTTTTTCAACACATTTCTAATCATAATAGTTTTAATAACTCATCTCTAATAACTGATTTATTTTATCTTTGCCATGATGACAGTAAATAATATTTGACTAGATATTTTTCAAGACACTTCAATACAGCTTAAAGTGACATCTAAAGGCTTAACTAGGTTAATTAGGTTAACTAGGCAGGTTAGGGTAATTAGGCAAGTTATTGTATAATGATGGTTTGTTCTGTAGACTATCCAAAAAATATAGCTTAACAGTGCTAATAATATTGACCTTAAAATGGTGTTTAAAAAATTAAAAACTACTTTTATTCTAGTTGAAATAACACAAATAAGACTTTCTCCAGAAGAAAAAATATTATCAGACATACTGTGAAAGTTTCCTTGCTCTCTTAAACATTATTTGGGAAATATTTAAAAAAGAAAAAAAAATCAAAGGGGAGCTAATAAATCTGACTTATATATAGTGCTTTCCACACATAGACTTTAAGTATATTATCGACCGCCCAAGTATATTTACTGACAAATTTTTTTTTAACTATTACTATCATCCTTTTAAACTTTTTTTGTATCAGTCCAATATAAACAAACGTCTGCGTGCAATTAAGTAGTGGAAAATCGTTTACCCTGTTTTGTTGTGTGTGCACAAGACCTGTCAACACTCCCACAGGCAGCCTCACGTGCTTTGCAGACCCATAGAAAAATGTCCGGGAATTACTTTTGTTTTAACTTTATAAAGCTTGTAAGCGTTTTTGCATTACCTTTTTATTTAAGCTTGCTTTCGCGAGATAAACATTAAATAATTAATTTTTTTCTAAACAACTCAAAAAAAATGTACTTTATACTCAAAGAGGAGAAAATGACTGGTCTAAACTGGCTGCAAATTATGTGTACACCATTAGTATTGCACTACTATTAGCCATGGTCAATCAATGAATTTGCCTTAATAATCTACGTTATAATCATTTTCTGTCATTTATTCCACATTTGCTGATTATTTTTTTATTTGATGATGGTAGTATATTACATAGGCTATTTTATATACATATCTAAAATGCTTTGGTATTGAAGTTTGCTTTGAACTTGAGAAAGAGAAGCAGATTTGACCTGTCAGTGGGTGCACATGGCTCCTGGATAACATAAAAGTAAGAGAAATTGTGGATGTCTTTTTTTTTTACCTTAACTTATTGAAAAGAAACAGTGTATACTAAATAAAAATATTATTAAAATTTGTTTTCTTGGTCGCATATACAGTAGTTAACTATTTATGTGATTTAGGTAAATGGTGTGTTTCAATCCGGCAAACAACGCAAGTATATTTCAAACCTGTGGGAAGCACTCTCTATATATATATATACACATTTCTAAAAAGCACAATAATGTTTTTACTTTACAACTTTTAAGACATTTAAGAAGCAATATTAGGTGTAAAAATCCAATTTTTTAACCTAAACAAAAATAAAAGCATTTGCTATTTTGAACAACTCTCAATTCAAGCTCTAAATTGCAAAAATGCTCTAAATTGCAATATATAAAAATAAGATCAGACCTTTTTTAATTTTATTCAAACACTCTAAACCTCGTAAAACAAACAAACTTGAGTAGTTTTTCCACTTCGGAAACACATCAAGCTGTGTGAAATATAATAATTTTCTGTAAGAACCCACTTTAACATTGTGTTTTCCAACATCTCTTTTTTTCCAGCATCAAAATATTCGAGAATCAATACATCAAACAATCCACTTAATCCAAAAACTTTTCCTGGAACAACAGTTTCCAATGTTTCACAGCTGTTCAACTCATCCCAACTGCAGCTCGTGATAAACGTCAGTGCAAACGTCATCAATCACGCCACTGGAATAATCAGCACCAGGATCATTCCCTCCGCATACATCCTAGCCATCCTCATCGGGATCCCCTCAAATGTCTTTGTACTGGCTTGCCTCAGCGGAAAAAAGGTTCTGTCAAGCGGTATCCTATATTTTAGCCTAGCCCTTTCAGACCTTCTCCTGCTGTTTTCCCTCACCTTCAGAGTCCATTATCATCTCAATAACAGCGACTGGATTTTTGGAGAACTAGCTTGCAAGCTGGTGACAGCCTGCTTTTATGGAAACATCTACTGCTCCATTCATGCCCATATGTGTATTAGCGTGATGCGCTATCTTGCGGTGGTTCACCCATTCCTCTACAGGACAATGCGAAAGAGATACTGCGCCATCTGGACGAGTTTAACCATTTGGGTGGTTTTCGCGATTGCAATGGCACCTGAATTTGTGGTTCAGCAAAGCTTTCATGTTTCTGGCCAAGAGTTAGTGACGTGTCACGATATCCAACCTTACGAAGATGCATCTTATCAAGTTTTGATTCCATACAGATTGAGTCTGATCTGCGTAGGCTTTCTTTTGCCCTCCCTGGTCATCGCGTTTATTTACGGATCCATCATTTATCATCTCAATCGCTCTAGCCAAGACTGGAAACACTACATTAAGGCCAGCACACTGGTGTTTGTGATCTTTCTGGTGTGTTTTGCTCCATGCAGTTCGCTTCTTTTCGCACACTATATAAAGTTGTACACTCAGCGGCAGTACAACTTGTATGCTTACTATCGAGTAGCCGTATGTCTGTGTTCTTTCCACAGCTGTCTGGACCCTTTCCTCTCTTATTTACTCACAAAGACTTCCACTTGCCAAGTCAAGTTTAGATCGTTCAGCTCTATACCGTTGAAGGCTTTGTCCACAATTTGACTCCTTCTAAATAGCAGGATGTTTTTTCTAAGAGGGGGGTTTTCTTATCTAAAATAGGAAGAGGATGTATTGTGGGTTGGACGGCCCACTTTGAACATAGCAGAAGCTCCTTATTCAGTGGGAGAGAAGTGTACACTCAAGTCAAGCTGAACATAAGATCTCTGAGAGCAGGAATAAAGAGCTAAATAAGATGTAATTCATAAACAAAAGACTGGTTAAGTGATGTTTTTGGGTCTCACCTTGCAGATGTGGTCTTTGGTGGTCAGCAGTAGATCGTGATAGTGTTTAGCATTGGCTGCTTTAACTCCCTGTAGTTTAGCCGTAGAGAGCAGGAGGGCAGCGAGCGTCTTCTCTGGGTCCCCAGAGTGTAAGGCTTCGTTGATCTCAGCGATAGCAATTACTCCTAAACATGGGGATATGATGTACTGTATTTATAAGGCTGCAATTTATGCTACAAATTATTTGTGCTAGAATGCAATGCTGTCATTGAAATGTATGAAAAATACGTTATGAAATGGAAAAAAATGTTGTTTATGTCATTGTTTATACATAGATAGTTTAATTTAATGTTGTAAATATTTATATATATAATTTATATTTATATTTTGATATAATAATTAGGGCTGTTGAAGTCAGCATGTAGAGAGATTAATAAATGCTCAATAAAACTGTGATTTACTACAGAATGGATCAATGCAATGATGTTTAATTCATATACACAGACAAACACACACACACACAAGGTTTCTGTGAACTGCACGACATATATTGAAATGGTATACATATATATACACATATATACACACACACACATATATATGTATATATATATATATATATATATATATATATATATATATATATATATATATATATATATATATATATATATATATATATATATATATATATATATATATATATATATTTCAAGATATTATGGCCCGTTTTCACTGAGTGGTACAGTATGGTTTGGTTCGGTACGCTTTTATGGCCGTTTCCACTGTCATAAGGTACCAAAAAGCGAACCATACCATACCGTACTACTGTTTGGGTACCCTTTTGAAAGGGTACCTAGCACAACAAAAGGGTACCAAAAGGCGGAGCTAGACGCACAACTGAACGCTATTGGTTTACAGAAATACTTTACTAGCACACACAAGCAGGAGAATGAAAACAAAGGAACCACCATTTTTAAATACACAGCCGAGACATTACAACGGAATACTATATACATATAATAACAAGCCATGGTCGACCCGAGCTCTAACAAACCTTGTTGTCGTTTTGATGAATAGTCACAAAACCAAAAATAACTAAATCTGCCGTGTCCTGTTTTTGTTTTACGAGGTCGTCTAAACGCGCAAACGATTTCACTTTCTCCAGAGAGCTTGTGTGCGGTTGCCGCACGTCTATATTTGAAATAGTGAACTTCTTGAGCTGATGATAATAACGTGCGCATGATTATTGAAGTATTGGGGTTCAATAATTCTGATTGCAACTGTATATATATATATATATATATATATATATATATATATATATATATATATATATATATATATATATATATATATATATATATATATATATATATATGCATATTTGCATAACTGCAAGGAAATATATTTGTGTTTCAATTCACATTATGGATTATATAAATATCACAGCTGATTCTCATTTAGAAACCACACTCATGTGTTGAGATTTTTCCAATCACATGATCCTATGCGCTAAAAGAGGACTCTTTGGGCTTTTGATAGGAACAATGAGAGCATATCAAAGAACTCTGTCACCAATACGTCTAGGTGAGGTTTTGCAATACAGTCATTGCTGTACTATACACAGTGTGTTTTGCAGTAAACTACTCTTTAAACCTGGAGTTCATTAGTACATAGATATACAGTACAGTACAGCATTTACGAGGCTGGCTTCAACTTGGGGTAAAAGGATTTCGCCGTGGGAGAAACATAATAGGCCAAAGGGCCACAGTTACAGTACCATGCCGGGCCAGAGACGAAGAAGCCGGGCAAATTCAGAAGACAGGGCAGTTTGTATATCTTGCAGTAATGTCCTTTTGCAAATAAAGTCTATACTGCAGCAATTCTGTGTCTGTATTTTTTTTTTTTACATAAACTGTACATTTTATAAAGCTACTCTGAGATGGTCATTCATTTTTTGTACTGAATTTATACAGCAAAAGAAACAAAATGCATGCATTTACTAAACCCAACAACACAAAAATGTAGAGAGTCTTCAAATATAAGGGCAGACCCGACACATAAAATAATGCAGTTTCTGTAATGTCAGCTGATGATAGTGTTTTTTAAATGTATTGAAAAAACTGTCATAGCCATTGTAAAAAACAGTAATATTGACCTTAATTTTTTTTTTTTCATTTAAAACTGCTTTTATTCTAGCCAAAATAAAACAAATATTTTCTACAAAATAAAAAATATTATAGGAAATTTCTTGCTCTGTTAAACATAATTTGGGAATTATTTAAAAAAGAATACACACACACACACACACACACACACACACACACGCACGCACGCACGCACGCACGCACGCACGCACGCACACACACACACACACACACACACACACACACACACACACACATTTATGCATGTGATTAAACATAGATTAATTCATACTTTGGAAGTATTTATATTGTAATTTAATGTTGCTCATTAATATTAACAAATTATACCACCAAACCAAAACTTATACAGACCAAAAAATAAACAACAACTTCTTTTATGAGAATTTTTCAAAGTTTGCTTACTCTCGTGTTCCTCGTGCACCTGAACATTGACAGTGTCGATGCACTTCTGAACATCATTCCAGGTGAGGAACTCTTGACCTCGGGCGAGGGACTCTGCTCTGAGATGAATCAGTGTGTCTGTATATCTAACAAAGATAAACAACCACATGACGATGAAGTCAGTTACTCAACAATTTCGCTGTGTGACCTGCAGAGATGCAAAAATCGAGCCATAAGAAATCAGAATCTTGTTTGTTTGTTTTAATTCAGCTGATTTCTGTTCTTGACTTGCATACAAACCACACTGTATTGATTTTATATTACAACATGTGTAGACGAAATGTTAACAGAGGCCAGAGATAGAGATCAAATGTATCAGCAGGCATAATGTACTTGATTACCAGAACCGGCACCACACAGGAATAGATGAGCAGAACCCATGGGAAAACATAACAAATATTCACTTGAACAGTTTCAATATAGCTCATGCTTTGAAGGTCATTTTAGGAGAATTTAAAGACAAAAGGTAGGAAAAATGAGATGTATTTATTCATGTTTTTTCCATCTAAAGCTGGAGCAAACATTTATTATTAGGCTTCATTTAATAAACTTGCACATCTGTTGATGTTATCATATATGTGGATTATGGTTGTAATTGAAAAGTTCACCAGCAGAAGATCATTGTTCCTGATGCTAGAAATGCTGGGAAAAAATCTGAAATGCTGAATTGGGGATGGAAAAAGGAATATCAATTTTAAAAAAGTTTAGGTGTTTTTTTTTTTTCAGATAATCTCCATATGATGCATATATAAAGCAGCACTAACCAAGAAAACACCATTATTTGCGCTTTTCTATAAGCACCACCTACAGGCAGAGAATAAGTTACTATTATTTTTTGTACAAGAATGCTTTAAGTACAGTAGCATAACTTCCTAAAGCTATAGTCAAATCGCTATGATTTTACTTTTATTGTTTAATTACAGACTATTATTATTAATAATATATATTTTTATTTATTTATTAAAATGTTTTATTTTTTTATTTTGTTTGTAAAATAAATGAATTGGAATTCTGAAAAAATTGGATTCTGTCAATTTTCATGTGCCAAAAAAACAACATCTGATTTGGCCATGAAAAATCAAGATCAGTGCAAAATGAAAACTGAATCATTTCTGTTGCACCTATTTTAGTTCTTTTGTCTTTTGTGTCTTCAGAATGTTGCTGTAAAGTTTCAGCTCAAAACACCCATCAGATTATTTATTATACCTTTTAGAATGTTGGTTTATTTTGCTCTGAACACAATTTAGCTGTTTTGGTGGCCTGTGCCTTTAATGCTGGTTCTCCCCGCCCACTGTTCCCAAGTGCCTGCCAGAGTGTGCCACCTCAGCTGCGTCAGATATCAGGCAGACATGAAGGAAGCAGATCTCACATAAGTTGTGAGAAATACTACAGTAAGAACTTTCCCAATGATTATTTGATGTATTTGTTGTGGAGTTAATTCAAGCCTTTCTGCAACGATGAGTCACACACAATGTCGTTACAAAGTTCACGCACAGACACAGACACACAGTGCGCGTGTTTAACTTTGCACTGTTTTTGCACGCAAATGTGACAGGATGCATGTTAATATCCACTGCTGTATGGATATCCATTATGTTAAGGTACCTGAATTAACGTCCATGAACTGGGATTGAAGCGTCTTCTTTTATAATTGTACTGACATGCGGCTGTGGTGATGAAGTAAAGATGGTAAAATCGATGTAATTCATTACAAACATGCACTGTTTTAAAAACATTTTAAACTTGTAAAACTTATTCTTGATCACATTTGATGATGACTGATGACCACAACGAGCCGGACAGATCTTTTATTCCTGGTTGCTTAGCGCACGTCCTGTCTTGTTGATATGATTCTGTGCGTTACTACAGAGACATGTTAATACGTGGCTGTTAATCAATTCAGTGGGCGGGGAAACCGCACTCCTATGTCACGTTGCGGTGGGCCTCAAAATGGATTTGGATCCTTTTTTAACGTCAGGAATTTAAAAAAAAAAGAGACTTATTGTGTTTATATCACCCAAGTATGACTGTGGACACACTATACCTACACACAGTTCTGTCCAAACATCTTACAAAAGATGATTTTCATCATAGGTGCCCTTTAAACACTTATACTCTATCTACAAGTATGTGCATCCCAAAATAACAAGGATATCATAAACATTTACTCTTATTGGACAAGAAAACAAAATTGGGTTACTTGTAATTCCTTTTCAGTGTGTTTTAAATTTTCATTGGGCTGAGGAGTGCTTAAGTTGTGTCAAGTGTCACAGTACCTCTGTAAGTTGTCAGCATCCATACCACTGAAGCCCAGCGGAGAGTCACTGAGCTGCTCGATGACGGCCACTGAGTCTTTAGTGTCCAGCACTTCATTTAACACTGACACAGCAGACAGCATCTCCACAGCCACACACAGCTCCTCATGTGAAAGGCCGGCCTTGTTCTGAGATGGGATGAAAATTAAAAGTTGACTTTGTGAGTCAAGATATAGAGAAGTCAAATATGGAACATGAGGGTTCCTCAGCTGACCTTAGAGCCGAGCTGCAGGCTAAAAAGCTCTGCCTGGTACAGACTGGCAGCAGTGTGGTAGACGATGGGCATTTGGGCCTCTGGATTCAGCAGCTCCTCCACCGTCTCTTCTGGGACCCCTCGCCGAATAGCAGAATTGATCGCAACAACTGCCTCCTGCTCTGTGGACATCAAGAGCACAATAATCATCAGTATCAGGAAAACGTCGTAGATAATTATATTGAAGAAAAAAACTAAATGTATACTGGTAACAACTCAGTAATGTTTTTAGAAGTTTTTTTACTTAATCAGTATCAACGGACACTGGATTCATTCAACGATATGGTATATTAAATTGTGCATGCTTAATAATGGGCATCGTGACACAAGATTTAATTGTTTTTCTTCGTGTAATGTGCCATAGTTCACGAAAACTGATACCATGTCTGCAATGTCTCATGACACCCTTTCAGAAAGTCTAGCATGTTTAATTTTTTTCCTGTTCTTCACGACGAGTTCTGTCACGTTGGTGACACTGGGCAATAGGAGCACATCATTTATCAGTTATATCCAGGTGCTGTTAATCCGCGGGTCAGGTAATCAAAAAACAGGTTTCATATTTACTTATGAGTGGGTCACGGGTAGATAAAGTCATTGGTTATTCAAATTTTAACTACTTTCTCTAAAATATTAAGGTGTTTTGAGAAATTTTATCTGACAGACTGGTCCAATTTTGTAGACATCTCCATTCTAACGAGGAGTTTCTGAATTCTCTCAGCATTCCGACCGAGTTTGTTCTGGGAACACGTTCAGTGCTGCAAACACATTGTAAACCATGTCCTGCTTATAATTGAATTGAAACTCACCAGCAATGGATGATTTTGTCATTAACAAGAAAATATTTCACTTTATTTTTATATAGGCTAGATTATTCTTTTATTTAACAAACCAGTTCGTGTTTTGGCTCTAAAGCATAGTGGACTTGTTTTGAAGCACTTCACCTCAGATGTTATTTGTTATTCATGTTTATCTAGTAGATAACTGACCAACAAAAATACATTAAAATTGAGATACAAATTATACCAAACGAAATCTGCTTCAAAAAGATAATTTTCCAAGAAAAATATATGAATTGTATTTTTGTTTGTGCCCGTCCAAACAACTGTGTGGATGGATGATTTGTTTAGCTCTGTGGAAAATAAAGATTTAATTAATGTTAATTGTAAACCTCTGTCATATATTTGCTACATTTTTATTATGTCATTATTCATTCATTCATTCATTTTCTTGTCGGTTTTGTCCCTTGCGGGGTCGCCACAGTGGAATGAACCACCAACTTATCCAGCACGATTTTATGCAGCGGATGCCCTTCCAGCCGCAACCCATCTCTGGGAATTTCCACACACACTCATTCACACTCATACACTACGGACAATTTAGCTTACCCAATTCACCTGTACTGCATGTCTTTGGACTGTGGGGGAAACCGGAGCACCCGGAGGAAACCCACGCGAACGCAGGGAGAACATGCAAACTCCACACAGCAACGCCAACTGACCCAGCCCAGCTGAGGTTCGAACCTGCGACCCAGCGACGTTCTTGCTGTGAGGCAACAGCACTGCCTACTGCGCCACTGCGTTGCCATTATGTCATTATATTAAATTATATTAATTATATTATATTGTCTTGAGATTCTGATTTATCCTTTGTGCTAATGTGCTTTTATTTTCTCCATCTCAATCGCGGCAAGTTCAGGCGAGGGAGAGTTTAAAAAGCAACCCATGGCTGGAAAATTCAAAGGAGATATCTTAATTAAATAAAAAAGAAACATAACTTTGACAACAACAGATCCTATCAATGTTGTAACGAATGTCCTTAAAAAATGTAGCCTAGTTGACAGCAAGCACCAGTGTTTATTGAGATTGAAATAATATTTTAATTGCAATTGAGATAAGAAATTTTGTTATAGCAACACTTGTGACTGCTTTGGTGGAATAATGTAGCCTGTTGGTGCAGTTCAGTTGTTGCAGCCTCTTGGCAACAGAACACTCGTTGTAGACGTCACGGGAAGACGGATCATGAAGCAACTTGTAGTCTGGTATATTTGTTACCCATGACAAGTCAAGATTTTATCAAGACAAAATTGCATAATCTGTATAATTGCATAACATAGGGACTTTCGTAACCAACAATTAAAATCATGTGATCTGACTGGGCAATTAAAAAATAAATAAATAAACAAAAATTTTATTTTAATCTCAATAAACACTGACGCTTGCTGTCAACAAGGCTACAATTTTAAGGGCATTCAGTTTTTTTTTAACAATCTTTTTTTAAAATACATTTAGATGCATTCACATATAGAACAGGAATAAATAATAATAATAATAATAATAATAATAATAATAATAATAATATTAATAATAATAATAATAATAACAATAATAATAGTTTCCCAGAGATGGGCTGTAGCTGGAAGGGCATCCGCTGCATAAAACATGTACTGGATAAGTTGGCGGTTCATTCTGCTGTGGTGACCCCGGATTAATAAAGGGACTAAGCCGAAAAGAAAATGAATGAATGAATGAATGAATGAATGAATGAACGAATGAATGAATAATAATAATAATAATAATAATAATTATTATTATTATTATTATTATTATAATAATAATAAAATGTATTCAAACTGTCAAAATGACAGAAATGCAGATACATAGACATTGTGTTAATCTAATAAGAAAATAATACTTTTCATTGAATTTCTTAGTCAGGATAAAACAACATCTGAAATGGCCATGGGGAGACATATATCATCATTATCCACAGAAGACATGAACACATTATGAGCCAGTGGAGGTAAATACATAGATTGGACATACTTCGTTTCTCAGCCTCTGCAAACTCATTACAGGAGGTGATGACCCTCTGAATCTCTTGTTTCTCCAGCTGAGCGCCCGATCCTGCATCCTACATGCACACAACATAAACAGGCTCATAACACTCATTTGACCAACACTGCACAGATTCTTCAGCTGGAATGGAAAGCCTTTACTTTGTGCTGCCTGTAGGATGTGAAGTGCTCCAGGTAGAAGCAGGCGTTTTCATCAGTGACTCCCACAAGACCGAGAGCAGGCAACTTAAGACTGGCCAGCAGAGCCTTCTGATCCTCAGCATCCAGAGCCTGGTGGAGCCGCTCAACAGCAGATGATGCTAAAGAGAAATGCATGATTATTAATTTAAATGATTATTAATTCAAAGAAAATCTAAAATAACTACAGCTTACTATGCCATAATTGCATGGCATTTTATATGATCGCATTGCAGGGTAAATCATAAAACTTTTTTCCATGAAATAAAATGAGATTGATTGATTGATTGATTGATTGATTGATTGATTGATTGATTGATTGATTGATTGATTGATTGATTGATTGATTGATTGATTGATTGATTGAAAACAGACTTTTATAAGTGGTCTCAGCCCAAGCATCCCAGTACACAGATGAATGTCTCACACTTACTGTTGACGAGGTCAACATTGCTCTGAATCTCCTGCTGGGTCAGTAATTCCTCATACACATCTCTCTCTTCAGTTGCAACAGACGACCGCTAAAAAAAAATATCACAACCAGGGTTCATTTAAACAAAAACAAACAGAGGAAAATCTGTGAATGATTGATTTAATTCCTGCACAAAGCATAACATAAGCATTGAGCAGTCACTTAGTATTACAGTGCAAATAACTACTTTCACTAGAAAATGTAATCAGAACAAGAAATCAACATGTCTGCCATTTTTGTTCTGACCAACTGAGACCAATAAACCATTAAAATACATCTTTTCCTATTCGGACTAGGCATGGGGCGATAACCGTTTCCAAGGTACCACGGTCTGGCAAAGTCAAGGTTACTATTCCTAAGGTATGTGTAAGATTTATTTATTTTAATTGTTTATGACAACAGTATCTCCAGCAGAAAAGATATCCAAATATGCCATTTTAAATTGCGTGTTTGAAACAAATGAAGACAGAAGAAGGGAATGATTTATTATAATTATTCAGCCTGACATGTTTACTGCTCCAAAATATTTTAAAAGTTTCTTAAAATAAAATATCTTGTGTTCTTGTTTTTTTTTTTTACCCAGACATTTAAAAATGATATATTTTAGAGCAGTAATAACAATACTGTGAAACCGTAATATTTTTATCCAAGGTTATCATACCATCTGAATCTTATACCGGTCCATGCCTAATTGGGACTAAATCAAACAATTATTTATCCCATATAGCATCAATCCATACAAATGATAATAATTGTTATACCCTGTTCTCACATTGTTACTGTTAATAACATCAACATTGTGTGATCGTGTATTTAATCTGTATTATTTACATAACCTGTATATTTTTGAATCTCTAATCGAATCTCTAATTATCAAATGATATAAGAAATTGATGTTAAATTATTCCAGCTGCTGTGAGAAAAAGCTATGAACGTGAGACTCATTCGATTTACACCACTAGACATAATGCACAATATACAGACGTGATGCACAGACATGATTTTTCATGTATCACACGAGAAATTAGTGATGGAAATGCTAAATTTAGAATAGAAATTCATTCATTTGCAAAAAATGTATTTAGGCTCACTTGAGTTGGTTTTGGACTTGTGCAAAAAAGGGTTAATGCAAACCAATTATTATTATTATTACTAATGCCGAATAAACTCATTACTGTTGGTTACTAGGTTACCAATACTACAGTCAGCCTCTCTAAAAACTTGATGCAAACTTGATGAAATTTTATTTATTTATTTTATTTTTATATTATTTATTTTTATTTTATTAGTATGGAAACTGGCTGAATGACACAAAGATGAATGGCAGCAAGCTTTAATTTGCAGATAAAATCTACCGATTCCACTGAAGTTAGAAAACATGATTATTAAAGGCTAAGGTATGGTGATAGTTTTGATTATGTACTAACTTAAAAATTGATTTTGGGTCATTTTTAACCAAAATAAGTCGTGGGCTGCAGTTGTAACTTATCAAATGGATTCCTGAGCAGTGTTCACACAGCTTTAGATGAGTACACACAACTAAATGACTATCCACTTGAGTCAACATGAGCTGATCAGGTGATGCTGGAGTCAGCAGACTGTGAAAGGAGTGTTAAAGGACGTCAGAGTTTAACAGGTCAGACTCATTCCCTGTTAGTTTTTAATCAAATTCCTGCTGATTTCACAAGTAGAGGAATGCTGAAGCTTGTTTGAAAGGAGGTTTCAAAATAAACCATAAACAAACTTGCTTTGCATGCAACATTTAGATTTTATTTTGATATCTCTCAGCCCTATTTAAAATAAACAATAGACAAATAGACAAATTTTATAAACCACAAACTTTTTTTAATTCAACTAGACATTTAAACAAAACATCCACTTACCCGCCCTGAGGCCTGATCCTCTTTCTTCCTCTTGGCTTTGCTCAGTGTGTCCTGGTAAACCTGAGCTAGTGCTTTCTCTGTGTTTCTCAGTAAAGCGTTGGGGTTCCTCAGAGCTGTCATTGTGCTTTCTGCGTGACCTTTGTCTATGGCCTCATTAATGGCAAAGACAGCAGCATGTACTGTGAATATAGATCAAAAATACACAAAATGTGATGCTGAGAATGAGGGTAAAATGAATTCAATTGAACTCCTACTGTATATGTAAATATAAACCTTACATGCGGCTTCATCTACTGAAAGCTCATTGGCCAGGATGCCTCCAATCTTGCTGAAAGCGGGCATCTGGATGCCATACTTCTCTAGCTCTTTCCTCATGTTGCTGATCTCTTCCTCTGTGGAAACCGTGAAATACGACCATAAATATCATCATTTTGATTACATCTCAGTCTTTTCAGGATTTTTCCCTCAGGATATTTCCTCACTTTCACAACCCTACATAATTAAAATACTGCAAAAAATCGGCAGCTTTTCTCAAATTTTGTTTATTTATTTATATTTTTTTGTACCTAGTATTGGGCTCTTTAATTTATATAAAGGAAACACTGATTAACTGAATGTTTTTACCTGCTGTATCAAATCTGATAAGTGAAGGACTCTAAAAATCATGTAAATCCTTTTCCTCATGTAAATAACTTTGAGTGTACAATCCCAGTGAAAAACATGTCAATTGGAGCAAAACACAGACTGTTACATTGCACAGGGATCATTAATATGCATGCCCCCTTAAGTGTTTCATTGGCCACAATATATTTTGTATTGAGATTACGACAATGATATTTTTCTCCATAGTTTTAAGTTTATCTAAGCTTGCATTATACTTACTATGTATGTGGGACTTTTATTTTGAAAACGGGACAGACTTTATGGAGGAGTAAAGGTGCAGTTCTGTGAAGCAGGTAGCCATGCATGATCTTATCTGTTCACAGCATGTCAGAACGCAAAATGCAGGACATAAAGATTATAAATTCATTCGAGAGGCACAAAGATTGTTTAAGAGTATATTTTGTGAGTTTAAAATGATATTGGGTTGGTTGGCACATGTTTGTAATGAAACAATAAACGTGTATGTTTTAATGAGGCAACAGACACTTGTAAACTGCTGAATATAAGGCCCAATCCCAATTCTACCACTTAGGGGAAGATAGCCCTTCGAACAGAGATTTTTCAGGACCACACTCGAAACCAAGGTGTAGGAAAACTTCCCAGAATTCACCAGCCACAACGGCAGCATAGCTGCACCCGGAAGTAAGGAGATCCACAAATTAGTATTTTTTGTCATTATTACGAATTTTTACAACAAACAAGCACATGTTTTAATACATTCATAACAGCGTTCGTGTTTTACCATCATGCTTTAAAAAACAAAATGCTAAAAAAAATTTTTTGCTATCTATAATCCCTATTAATAACTCCTGTATAGCAGTCCCACAACATTCTGACACTCGATGACACTCAAACACCCTGTCAGTAATGTCTAGTGGCTGGAAGTGAGCTTTTCACAGTGTCTGCTATGATGTTAATGTTGTTTTTTTGTGTGTTTACACAGATGAATATGGTCATTGTGTAAATGTGCAGTATAGTTATGATCTTATTGCCACATTAGATTATTATGATAACATAAAATATGCCTTCAGTGATTTCCTGAAGAAAAATACCAAAAAAATAACGCAACTGAAATAACTACAGCAGTCGCGATTGTCTGATCTCTTATGAAGGAAGAGATCCCGATGACATGTGATGACGTGTGCAGGTGCAGGTGCTGTAGTGCTGTCCCATTTCCTAGGGGTAACTTACTAAAGCCCTTCCCCTTCACACTCCTTTTGAGGGACCAAGGGGAAGGGGAAGAGTTAGGGGTACAAAAAAAGAATTGGGATTGGGCCTAAGTGTCTGATGCACATTTATGCATCGTGTCATATCACTCAGCTCTTACGGTGTTTTATCTAGAGTGAAATGTTGCCATTATGCTAAAACTGATCCTTTAAGTGGATTTAAGGGACTTTGAGCATGGCATGGTTGTTAGTGCCAGACAGGCTGGTCTGAGTATTTCAGAAATTGCTGATCTACTGGGATTTTCATGCACAACCATCTCTAGGGTTTACAGAGAAAATATCCAGTGAGCGGCAGTTCTATGGGCGCAAATGCTTGTTGATGCCAAAGGTCAAAGGTGAATGGCCAGACTGGCTTGCGCTGATAGAAATGCAACAGTAACCAAAATAACCACTCGTTACGAGGTCTGCAGAAGAGCATCTCTGACCGGACAACACGTCCAACCTTGAGCCGGATGGGCTACAGCAGCAGAAAACCACAGCTATCAGCTACCACTCCTGTCAGCTAAGAACAGGAAACTGAGGCTAAAATTAGCAAAGGCTCACTAAAATTGGACAATAAAAGATTGGAAATAGTTGCCTGGTCTGATGAGTCTTGATTTTTGCTGCAACATTCGGATGGTAGGGTCAAAATTTGGCATCAACAACATGAAACCATGGATCCATCCTGCCTTGCATCAACGGTTCAGACTGGTGATGGTGGTGTAATGGAGTGGGGGATATTTTCTTGGCACACTTTGGGCTCATTAGTACCAATTGAGCATTGTGTAAACACCACAGCCTACCTGAGTATTGGTGCTGGCCATGTCCATCCCTTTATGACTACAATGTACCCATCTTCTGATGGCTAATTCCAGCAGGATAACGCGCCATGTCATAAAGTGTGAATCATCTCAGACTGGTTTCTTGAACATGACAATGAGTTCACTGTACTCAAATGGCCTCCACAGTCACTAGATCTCAATTGATCTAAATAGAGCACCTTTGGGACATGGTGGAACGGGAGAGTGACATCATGGATGTGCAGCCGACAAATCTGCAGCAACTGTGTGACGCTATCATGTCAATATGGAACTAAATCTCTGAGGAAGGATTAAGGTAGTTCTGAAGGCAAAAGGGGCTCCAACCTGGTACCAGTAAGGTGTATCGATTATAAAGTGGCCGGTGAGTGTACTTTCTATTTAGATATCAGAGAAGAATTTAACATATTGTATCACTGCATTCTTTCTCTAAATTCTCAACATTTTGCAGAATTCACTAATATACTATGATAGCAAATTCACAAAATCTGACATCTTGCATACTGTATATCTTTTAATGTTTTCCTAATTATGTAAATGCTGATCAAAAGCTCAGTTGTTCATTCAACAACAACAAATCCAATCCATCAATGCTGTAATAGCCAGTGAGCGATATAATATTCATAGAATCATGTCAAACAAATCAAAGACCATATTGCTTCAAATTATCCCACAACACTCCTTCACAATGTGTCAACATTAAACCAGTACAGCAATTCATTCCCGCATAATCAGTTTGCTATAATCTTAAATGTTTTCACCTCCATCATTACTTCATTATGAACTGCATCGTTGTAACTTGAATTCAATTTTCCTGATGAGACTCTGAATGAGCTAAAGCAGTAATTACCAGTTATTACACTGCCGTCATTAATCAACACAGCCAGGTTTCTCCACAGCTTTCAAAACCATTCAAACCTGAGGTTCTTTTTCTGCTTTCGCTTATAAAGTGAGCTGACAGAGCTGCATCTACACTTTAGGTAGAGGAATAATAATGCCGCTGGGCTTTTAAACTTGCACTATATTTGTTTCACATCTCAAATAAAAGATTGTAAATATTTGCAATTAAGGAAATACATTAAAGATTAGCCCCTGAAAATCTGCTTGAAAAGATTCTTCACCTCAAAATTAATTTACTCAGCCTTCACTTGTTCAAAACATGTCTGAGTTTCTTTCTTTGGTTGAACACAAAGGAAAAACATTGATTTGTTCAACACTACCTGACAAAAGTCTTGTCACCTATCGAAGTTTTAGGAACAACAAATAATAATTTGACTTCTAGTTGATCATCTGGTATCAGAAGTGGCTAATATGAAAGGCAAAGCTTCTAGATTATGCTTATTTTACCAAAATAAAATATGATCATGCCTTGATTTTTAATTATTTAATTAGGACAGTAAGGTCTGACTTTGCTTAGACAAAAGTCTTGTCACTTAACAGAAATAATGTACATTATAGAATATAAAGTCATGGTGCAATGGAAAAAGAATTAATATTGTGTATGACTCCCATGAGCTTGAAGGACTGCATCCATACATCTCTGCAATGACTCAAATAACTTATTAATAAAGTCATCTGGAATGGCAAAGAAAGCGTTCTTGCAAGACTCCCAGAGTTCATCAAGATTCTCTGGATTCATCTTCAATGCCTCATCCTTCATTTTACCCCATACATGCTTAACAATGTTCAGCTCTGGTGACTGGGCTGGCCAATCCTGGAGCACCATGACATTCTTTGTCTTCAGGAACTTTGATGTGGAGGCTAAATTATAAGAAGGAGCGCTATCCTGCTGAAGAATTTGCCCTCTCCTGTGGTTTGTAATGTAATGGGCAGCACAACTGTCTTGATACGTCAGGCTGTTGATGTTGACATCCACTCTGCAGATCTCTTGTGCGCCCCATACTGAATGTAACCCCAAACCATGATTTTTCCTTCACCAAACTAGACTGATTTCTGTGAGAATGTTGGGTCCATGCAGGTTCCAGTAGATCTTCTGCAGTATTTGTGATGATTGGGATGCAGTTCAACAGATGATTCATCGGAAAAATGTACCTTCTGCCACTTTTTCAAATCAACTAGAAGCCAAGTTGTTATTTGTTGCTCTTACAACTGGGACAAGACGACAAGATTTTTGTCAGGTAGTGTACTATGGATGTGAATGGCTTTTTTCCAAACATTCTTTACAATATCTGATTTTGTGTTCAAATAATTTCATGTTTATTATGACCACTTGAGTTTGAATAAATGGTAATGAAATAAAATGTTTTGAGGGTGCACAATCCTGTTAAAATATGTTTAAATTTATGATATTTTGAAGCAGAATTCCAAATGTAAACAAAGCTTCATTGACATTTTCTGGCATAAAACAGCATAAATTTTGAGAACGATCATGACGTACCTGTGAAATCTACTTTCCCCAACAGGTCCTGGATCTGAGGGGCAATTCCCAATTTGTAGAGGTATAAGCTGCACAGAGAAACATAAACAATATAAATCAATGCACTATATCATAGTAAATGAGAGATCATTAAGAAAACATATGTTTTGCTAATAAAATACATTTATTTATTTTAATTTCTTTTGGAAATGCTAGAATGAAAACCCAATTTCTTCACAGAGAATCATTTACCACATGTCATATATATTTAATTCAAGACAATGTAATGTAACCAAATCCCACACAATCAGTAAATGTACATGCACGCCAACAAATAAATATTCATTCGTTTTCTTTTCGGCTTAGTCCCTTTATTAATCCGGGGTCGCCACAGCGGAATGAACTGCCGACAAATAAATAAATAAAGTAAATAAAAACCGGAATGTGTATGTATAAAATAATAAAGTTATATTTTCTAAGACACTGATTACAAAAAACATAAATCAGAATTTAGACAGGGCGTGATATATTATTTAATACTATAATATTATTAATATTATAATAATTTAAAAATTATAATAACTTAATAATATTATTCCATACTATATATTCAATGCAAGCTGGAATTCTTTTTTATTTATTCATTAATAGTTTCAATTTTAAAAATAAAATCCATAATAATAGATAACAAAACATTTATAGTAAAATAAAATAAGGATATATACAGTTGAAGTCAGAATTATTAGCCCCCTTGTTTGTTTTTTGATATCATACCAATCTTCTATAGGGTTGAGTGTCCTTTCCAGCTCTATACCAAAGAAATATTGCATTGAAATAATGTCCAACTATATTTTTAAACACCTGGTTATTTCAAATTTCAACATATCTAGATGACAATACATGCACATGCTACAGTATCTTTTACATCAGCTATACAGATTATACATTTAAGCTACATTTTCCTCAAACAAAGTAGGGTAAATCACATCCTATGCATAAATGCATGTTTCTATTCAACTATTATGTTTTAGGATAATGAGGTGAAACATTTTTACAGCCCCTTGGTGTATTTTTTGTGAAGCCAGGGAAGATCTTGCAAACACAAACAGATGATCTCTTTCTCAATATTGTAAAGTTCATCATATGTATTTTTTTAAACGTATTTTCAGTTTGATACTGTCAAGCCAAAGAACCAGCTGAGAAGCATTTTGTTTTCCTCGGTTTCTTTGCAATGCTGAACACAGTAAATGAATCGTGTAGTTATAATTCGCTTCCACTAGATGGCAGTATGCAGTTTAAGTTTAGCCTTATTATAGTTGTAAAGCAGGAAAATAGCCTGCAGTTAGTGTGTGACACATGCTGGAAACTGCATTAAACTTTTATGTGTCCACTGATTGAGGACAAATGGAGGATTAATGAATTATTGAAGAGTTTAGTGTGAATGTTTTTACACAACAGCTAAACTAAACAAGGCTTCTTTACCTTTGACCTTAACATCACTAGCTAGAGAAATAGACTCAGTCTGTTGTGAGCGTATCCTTTGTAGTGCCTGTAGGGCCAAAGGTTAAGTGGATTAACCGTTGTAAGAGATGTAGGTCACTATTTCTCATCAGTTACAGGCTCGATTACATTGTTCAGAGCCAAACTGATAAACATTTATTTAACCCTTGAAAAAAGCACACAGAAAAGCATACACCAATACAAAACAAACGCAGATATTCAAACAGGCAAAACCACATAATTATAAAACATAATTTTAATTCATTTAGCCTGTGGTGCTCTGCTCAAAAGTAGAAATGGCTTATTTGTTATATAGGCCAAACCTGAAAAGTAAATGCAAAATATGACACATTTTACTCTTTATTTATTGATTAAAATTTAAAAGCATTCCCAGTAAAATTGAAACCTTATAACAAAGGAAGTTTTACCTTAAGGAAGTTTTACCTTTTACCTTAATGACACTGGGATGAAATATAGGACATTTTTGTCCTGAGATTAACCTTTTTGTACACAGTGGAAAATAGATTTATGAAAGGAAATGAAGGTGAAATTGTACATTTTTTAATAGAAATACACTGCAAATTTATGAGCATTCATTAGCACAGCCAAATTCATCACAAAAAGACTAAATAAAAAAAAATAATAAAACATAAATAAATAAAAGAGTGAGATGTTCATACAAAGAAAATACAAAATGAGTAAATGAATGAATAAAAAATAAATAAATAAATAAATACATAAATGAATGAATGAATGAATAAACAAATAAATACATGAGTAAATGAATGAATGAATGAATGAATGAATGAATGAATGAATGAATGAATGAATGAATGAATGAATGAATGAATGAATGAATGAATGAATGAATAAATGACTAAAGTAATACATGAATGAATTATAAAAAATAAAGTAAAATCTCATTGGTAAAAAAAATACATACATATATATATATATAATGAATGCAAGTATGAATAATAAATAAATGAGTAAATAAATAAATAAATAAATGTATATACAAATAATTAATGAATATATTATATATATATATAAATGAATGAATGAGTGAATAAATGAGTAAATAAATAAATAAATAAATACATGAATGAATGAATAAACAAATAAATAAATGAGTAAAAATGAACGAATGAACGAATGAATGAATGAATGAATGAATGAATGAATGAATGAATGAATGAATGAATGAATGAATGAATGAATGAATGAGTAAATAAATAAATGACTAAAGTAATACATGAATGGACTATAAAAAATAAAATAAAATCTCTTTGGTAAAAAAATACACACACACACACACACACACACACACACACACACACACACACACACACACACACACACACACATATATATATATATATATATCAATGAATGAATGAATGCATGAATAATAAATAAATGAGTAAATGTATATAGAATATATAATATGAATGAATGAATAAATAATAAATAAATTAGTAAATAAATAAATAAATGCATATACAAATGAATGAATGAATGAACAAATAAATGAATAAACAAATAAATAAATTAGTAAATCAATAAATAAATAAATACATAAATGAATATATGAATGAATGAATGAATGAATGAATACATGAATGGATTATAAAAAATAAAATAAAAATTGGTAAACACACACACACACACACACACACACACACACACACACACACACATATATATATATAAATCAATGAATGAATGCATGCATGAATAATAAATAAATGAGTAAATAAATGTTTATACAAATGAATGAATGAATGAATGAATGAATAAACAAATAAATAAATGGGTAAATAAATAAATGAGTAAATCAATAAATAAATACATACATAAATGAATGAATAAATAAATGACTAAAGTAATACATGAATGAATTATGAAAAATAAAATAAAATCTCATTGGTAATATATTTATATAATGAATGAATGAATAATAAATAAATGAGTAAATAAAAAAATAAATAAATGTATATACAAATGAATGAATAAATGAATATATTATATATATATATAAATGAATAAATGAATAAATGAATAAACAAATAAATAAATGAGTAAATAAATAAATAAATACATAAATAAATGAATGAATGAACAAATTAATGAGTAAATGAATGAATGAATGAATTATAAATAAAATAAATTAAAATCTCATTGGTAAAAAAAATACAAAATAAATATAAATAAAATCTTATTGTTTTGAAACATAAATATTACTTTAAATAAATATATATTCAAAACTATTGCATTATATAAACGTAAAGCTAACACAGAGCATATGCTGTTGGTGATATAATGGTGTTTGAGTGATGCTGGATTTTCTCTGAGCACAGTGTTGGTGTTGTCTAGTCTTATTGAGTGGGTGAACTGCAGGGTCAGGAAGGAAGAGCATGTGCAAGGCAGAGGGAGGAAGCCAAGCAACCCACACACACACGCACACACACATACACACACACTAGACAAGAGAGAGAAAGCAGGAAAGCACTATAAATGATTTACCGTAAAAGAAGCCTTCATATGGTCATTCATTAGACACATTCCCGCTGCAGTCCGACTGCCAGTGTCTAAATGTTACAATTTGCATACATTAAGGTACCAATGATTACCTGGCTTTCTATTTAAAACTGACTCATGAACACTTATCTGTGCTCAGCGTCTCACTGGTTCATCAGGGTATTGCTGTGTGGTTTCCAGGCGCTGAGTTGTGGTTTGTCAGAAGAGCCCATCCTTAAATCTCTGTGATATCTTTTTGATATAATCAGGGCTTAACATTAACTTTTTTGATCACCAGCCAATGTGGCTAGTAGATTTCCAGCATTACTAGCCACTCGCCATTTTCACTAGCCACAATTTTCTTGTTGGGAAAATATATTTTATATGCATAAATTTGACTTTGACATGCTAAAATGACTTAATTTAGATGTGTTATGTCCACATGCCTTCTTATTCATCTAACTTCTTGTGGTGTTGTGTATTAGCTTGCTCAGTGTGCATGAGCAAATGGGTTGTGTTGCAATACAATCAGTTTTTATTTCATATGAGTTTTCAGGGCTCAAAATTAAGGATTTACCAAGTTTATCTCTGACCACAGCAAATAAGTATTTCTTAGCCACAATTTTTATTGTGTCAAAACAAGGAAAATATAGCTGTATAGGTGCACTTTTTAATTCAACAAAACTTTTCTTAAAAAAAAACACATTACATTTAAAAAAAGAATTATTGTCATCTATCTATATGCACTGTAATCTGTCCTGGCTAAAAGTCCCAGATCACCAGTTAACATTAACGGGGAGTAATCTCCCATTAAGGCAGTGTTATTATAAAGAAATATAATTAAACCATATTAACAAAAATAACTGTAAGCAAAAGAAAGCAGGTGAAACATACTGTGTTTGAAAATGAAAGGATGATCACGCGGACGGTTAATATAGGCCTGTAAATGAAAGCAGTGACCGCTGCTGCTTATAAAAGAATATGTGTATTTTTGTTTTAATCTTGAGCTCTTGAAAGCAGCAAGACTGTGGGTGTACGATCATCGCTCTTTGTCCAGTCTATTTCAAAGGGAACCGATCACACCAGCTGCGCTTCCTCTAGGCACGGTGACGGTTGCTTCGCGCAAGTAAACGGGAGCGCGCGCGCACTTTCATCCTCTCATTCGGTATTTACCTGCTTTCTGCTCGCACAAATACAGTTCTTTTTGTCAGTCGTGCTGCTTCTCGATTCAAGATCACATTTGCACGAATATTGGGCCACGCTTATTTTCAAACCCTGCTTTTAAGAAAACTACAATTTAAAAATAATTTCCAACCAGCCAAAGTGGCTAGTGGAGGTGTCTGTCTAACCCGCCAGAGCTGAAATCTACCCGCATTTGGCGGGTGTTAATGTAAAGCCCTAAATATAATGTACAGCCTGATTACATTACTGCTGACAATGCGCACATTTTGTCAAAGTTTGGGCCAGTATGATTTTTTAAATATAATTATTATATTTATTTGATCAAAACACACCGGAGCCTAAAACACTGTGATGATATTAGTATAGCTAGTACAGTTCATAATATTATTATAATTCCAAATGTTATTTATAGAATTTTAAAGGGCACATATGTTATCCCTTTTTCAAGATTTAAGAGAAGTCTTTTGTGTCTCCAGAATGTGTCTATAAAATTTCAGTTCCAAACACCCATCAGATTATTAACTATACCTTTCAGAATTTTGAAATCTACTGCTCTGAACACAATGTAGCTGTTTTTGCTGCCTGTGCCTTTAATGCAAATGAGCTAGTTCTTCCCACCCACCATTCTCACCTGCCTGTCAGATAGGCATGGGATGATAACCGGTTTCAAGGTTTACCGCAGTTTGGAAAAGTCAAGGTTTTAAAACCGCAAAGATTTTCTGTTATATCGTTACTACGATATATGTAAATTAGTTTTTTTTTTATGCGTGTTGACTATATAATTGAGTTTATTAGGGAAAATTATCTCCAGAAAAAAACTAATGAAGACAGCAGAATCTAATGAAGACAGCAGAGGTCAACAATGATTTATTTAATTATTCAGCCTCACATGGTGACATTTTAAATGTTTCTTAAAAAAATAAATAAATATATATATATATATATTTATTTATTTATTTATATATATATATACATATATATATATATATATATTTATTTATTTATATATATATATACATATATATATATATTTATTTATTTATATATATATATACATATATATATATATATATATATATATATATATATATATATATATATATATATATATATATATATATATATATATATATATATAGCGTTCAATGTGGAAAAAGTTCGTTTGTCTACATTGAACTATTTTTTAGAGTGTAAAACAAACATTTTTTCACAGTGAAAAAAAGATGTTTTAAAAGAACATATTTTAGAGCAGTAATCACAATACCGTGATACTGTGAAACCGTGATATATTCGTTCAAGGTAATCATACCATCAGAATCTTATACAGGCCCATGCCTACTGTCAGAGTGCCTCAATCTCCAGCTACGTCAGATAAACAGCACAGTAACAGACATGAAGGAAGCAGATCTCACATAACATCTGTAAGAAATACTACAGTAAGAACTTTCCCAATGATTATTTGATGTATTTGTTGTGGAGTTAATTCAAGTATTTCTGCAACAATGAGTCACACACAATGTTGTTACAAAGTTCACACACATACACACACACACACACACACACACAGCAAACACACACACACAAACACAGCTCGCGTTTAACTTTGCACTGTTTTAGCACGGCAAATGTGACAGGATACACATTAATATCCACTGCTGTATGGATATCCCTTATGTTAATGTACAAAATAAACCTGCTTTAAAGTCCACAAACCGGGACTGAAGCGTCTGCTTTTATAATTTGGCTGTGGTGATAAAGACGTTAAAATCTCTGTAATTCATTACAAACACGGTTTTAAACACGTTTTAAACTTGTAAAACTCCTTCTTGATCACATTTGATGATGATTAATGATCATAGAGAGCTGAACAGATCTTTTAATCCCAGTTACTTTGTGCACGTCCTGTCTTGTTGATTTGATTATACACGTTACTACAGAGACATGTTAATACGCACCTGTGGGCAGGGAAACCCTCAAAATGGGAGGGATTTGGATCCCATTTTAACAGCTGGAAGTTTAAAAAAAGAGACTTATTGTCTTTATATCAGCCCAATATGAGAGTGGACACACTATACCTACACACAGTTCTGTCCAAACAGCTTACAAAAGATGATTTTCATTATAGGTGCCCTTTAAAGCTGAATTATCTTCAGTGTCACATGACCCATCAGAAATCATTCTAAAGTGATGTTTATCGATCAAAAACATTTTTTCTAGTATTTTCATAGTTGAAAACAGGTACATAATATATTTTTAAATCATATTAAAACAAAATACAATTTTTAAAATGGAAATTTGATAAAAAGAAAGTTCAAAAACAGCGTTCATTTGAAACTGAAACCTTTTGTAACAATGTAAAATTTTTACTGTTATTTATGATTAGTTAAATGCACTATTGCTGAATAAAATATTAATATATATATATACTGTATATATATATATATATATATATATATATATATATATATATATATATATATATATATATATATATATATATATATATATATTTATTTTATTTTTTATTTATTTTTTTATTACTAGAAAAACTAAATGTTTGAATTATGGTGTATAATGTGTTTTTATTCATGTTAACAAAAATACATTATTGTTATTTGCAGCATTATATTATAAATATACTATTGATTATTATAGTTCATTCATACATTTTCCTTCAGCTTAATCCCTTTATTCATCAGGTCACCACAGCAGAATGAATCGACAACTTATTCAGCATATGTTTTACACAGCAGATGCCCTTCCAGCTGCAACCCTGCACTGGGAATCATCCATACACACTCATTCACACACATACACTACGGACAATTTAGCTTACCCAATTCACCTGTACTGCATATCTTTGGACTGTGGGAGAAACTGCAACACCCAGAGGAAACCCACACCAACACGGTGAGAACATGCAAACTCCACAAACTACACAGAAATGCCAACTGACCCAGCCGGGACTCAAACCAGCGACCTTCTAGCTGTGAGGCGACAGTGCTAACCATCGAGCCACCATGTCGCCATATTATTATAGTTATTGACAGTAATTTAACTATCTATCAGTCATTTTTGTTGACTTAAAAGCAATCTTGATGAATAAAATAAACAATTAACGTATTTAAACACACACACACACACACACACACACACACACACACACACACAGACCACAAACGTTGGAAAGGTGAAAGTGAAAGCACACTTCTCCTCAACAATAACACATGTAGCACAAACAGTGTGGAACAAATGGCCTGACAAGGTTTTTTGTGTTTGTTTTTTGTTTGATAAAATCCCTAAAACATGCCCTGAAGTGTGCATTAATGATCAGTATTGCAACATTACAAAGGCACACATTAACAGCAGGGTAGACGCAATGCTTTTTTCAGACTGTATGCAGCAGGTTTCCACTGGCGGCAAACTACGACAGGAAACAGAAACCTCTGCTAATCTCTGAATAGGCACTTCCTGCAGTCTGATATCATAGCAGTTCAGGTTCACACCTCAGAGTTCATCATTCAGAGCCTTCGATCATAAAAGCTGAATGGAGATCATCCATGAAGCAAATAAAAACATAAAGCATCAACCTGACACATGTGTTCATTCAGGAAGTCAAATATGCTCTGCAGGTGTTTTGTCTTAGGAGAATAGTGACAGGATTGTCAGGAAACAGTGACAGGAAATGACCTAAGACAGGCAGGAAGTCGACCAGCCGGACTGATGGTTAGATTCACCATGTGCTCCCCACAGTCACATGATCAACCCCCAAAAAACGTCTGCTTTTCTAGGTGGTGAGATTGCCATTGAAATGGCTGCCAAGAGGAAGCAGTAGTCACGCATGTTCACGCTCTACAAACCTGCTGTCATAACTGAGAAATCACCAAACCATGACCACAAAGAAACCGCCATTTTTATAATTTCAGGTAATGAAACCTGATGAAGCAGTCTGCAGTTCACAGACACTATTAAAGGAACACTCAGCTTTTTTTGGAAAAATGTTACAGGTCACCTAGAGTTATACAGTTGAGTTTTAGAATTTTTGAATCCATTCAGCCAATTTTTCAGATCTGGTCAGAGCACTTTTAGCTTAGCTTAGCATAAATCATTGGATCAAATTAGCATTAGCAATTAGCATCTCTCTCAAAAAATTATACTTTTTGATAATTTTCCTATTTACAGCTTGACCCTTCTGTAGCTACAGCGTGTGCTAAGACTTATGGAACATGAAAATCTGCTATTTTATAGGTCGTTATGGCTAGGAAATATACTGTAGTTACTGCTGTACCATGGCTGCAGCTGGTATAATGATATTACACAGCCACTAAAACTAGACCCCAGCTAACTATGTAACAGCACTGCATAATATCATTGTAGAAGAGTCAAGCTTTGAAAAACTGTACAAAAGCACGCACATCCCTCTTAACTGGGTGCCCAGCCAAAGAACGCAACAGGTGCAAAATTCTAAATTCAACCAAGGCGGCAACACCAAAGCTCCAAAAATACAAATTTATTAAATTAAAAAAAAGAGACACAAAGCGTGTTACGTTTCGAGCCACACGGCTCTTCATCAGACAGTGATGCTCGAAACGTAACACGCTTTGTGTCAGCCTTTTTAATTTAATAAATTTGTTTTTTTGGAGCTTTGGTGTTGCCGCCTTGGCTGAATTTAGAAGAGTCAAGCTTTAAATTGTAACTTTTTTTGAGCAAGATGCTAACGGTCTAATCTGATTCAATGATTTATGCTAAGCTAAGATAGAGCAGACCTGCCAGACCTGAAGATCATCTGAATAGATTCAAAAATGGTAAAATCCAACTGTTTAACTCTAGGTAACATGTTAAATGAGCCTTATTTAAAAAAAGAAAAAAAGAAAAGTCAGTGAGTGTTGAGTGTGAAAGGATGAAAGAACAGGATGAAGAATGGAGAAGGTTAAGAAGCTTTACAATACCTCAGCGCATGAATGCAGTAGATCACCTTGGGCATATTCTTGCGATCATACACATCGGTGGTCTCAGGGTAGAATATCTGAAAGAGGAACAAAATTTATGTGCAATATTTGGAATTTATTACCATTGTTGACAACAGTGGAAAGGCGTAAACCTCAATTTTCATTCAATTATTCCTTTTCGGCTTTTCGGCTTCCCTTTATTATTTCGGGGTCGCCTCAGTGGAATGAACCGCCAACTTATCCAGCACATGTTTTACGCAGCGGATGCCCTGTGGAGTTTGCATGTTCTCCCTGCAATTGCGTGGGTTTTCTCCGGTTTCCCCCACAGTCCAAAGACATGCGGTACAGGTGAATTGGGTTGGCTAAAATTGTCCGTAGTGTATGAGTGTGAATGAGTGTGTATGGATGTTTCCCAGTGATGGGTTGCGGCTGGAAGGGCATCCGCTGCCTAAAAACGTACTGGATAAGTTGGCGGTTTATTCCGCTGTGGCGACCCCGGATTAATAAAGGGACTAAGCAGAAAAGAAAATGAATGAATGAATGAATGAATGAATGAATGAATGAAATATCAAGAAAATGGTATTGTGATACAAGCATTGTGAACCATATCATTCCATGATTTGAGTGAATTGTTACATTTCTTCAGACGCTGCTCTGTGATACATAAAAATTAAAACTCTATCATCATTTACTCACCCTCATGTCTTTCCAAACCTGTATTTTTAACTTTCTTCTGAGGAACATGTTTGAAGTCATGCAGGTTTGGATCAACATGAGGGAGAGTAAATGATGATAGAATGTTAGCTCTTTTTGGTTAACTGTTGCTTTATTCCAATGAAGACAAGCTGTAATGCTACAGCACACAAAAACAATGACATGCTAGAAAACTGCCAACTTTATTGCAACAGTTTGGGAAGGGCCTTTTTTGTCTCAACATGTCAGTGTTTCTGAGTAAAAAGCAAACATCCATATACTGTACATTAGAGTCTACACCTTTGGGATTTTAATGACCTCACTGTCACTGATGCTAATATCAGAATAGTATGTTCAGTACTTTGCAAGATTTGTTTTATTGCAGCCTCTAATTATTTTAAGATTTGACATTCAACAAGCATACACTACCGCCTATCCAAGTTTTAGGAACAACAAATAATAACTTGACTTCTAGTTGATCATTTGGTATCAGAAATGGTTAATATGAAAAGGCAAAGGCCTCTAGATTAGGCTTATTTTACCAAAATAAAATATGATCATGCCTTGATTTATAATTATTTAATTAGGACAGTAAGGTCTGACTTTGCTTAGACAAAAGTCTTGTCACTTAACAGAAATACAGTACATTATAGAATATAAAGTCATGGTGCAGTGGAAAAATAATTAATATTGTGTATGACTCCCATGAGGTTGGAGGACTGCATCCATACATCTCTGCAATGACTCAAATAACTGCTCAATGATTGCGCTGGCCAATCCTGGAGCACCTTGACCTTCTTTGCTTTCAGGAACTTTGATGTGGAGGCTGAGTATGAGAAGGAGCGCTATCCTGCTGAAGAATTTGCCCTCTCCTGTGGTTTGTAATGTAAAAGACAGCACAAATGTCTTGATACCTCAGGCTATTGATGTTGCCTTCCACTCTGCAAATCTCTTGTGCCTCTCCATACTGAATGTAACCCCAAACTATGATTTTTCCTTCACCAAACTTGATTGATTTCTATGAGAATCTTGGGTCCATGCGGGTTCCAGTAGATCTTCTGCAGTCTTTCTGATGAATCTACAGGACCTTCTGCCACTTTTCCAAATAATCAACTAAAAGTCAAGTTATTATTTATTGCTCTTACAACTGGGATTGACGACAAGACTTTTGTTAGGTAGTGCATAATGGGGTGTCATATTCAACTTTGCCAAGTTTTACCATATACAGTTGAAGTCAGAATTATTAGCCCCCTCTGAATTTTTTTCTTCTTTTTTAGATATGTTTCAAATGATGTTTAACAGAGCGAGGAAATTTTCACAGTATATCTAACAATATTTATTCTTCTGGAGAAAGTCTTATTTGTTTTATTTTGGCTAGAATAAAAGCAGTTTTTTATTTTTTTTAAACACCATTTTAAGGTCAATATTATTAGCCCCTTTAAGCTAAATTTTTCCCGATAGTCTACAAAACAAACCACTGTTATACAATAACTTGCCTAATTACCCTAACCTGCCTAGTTAACCTAACTAACCTAGTTAAGCCTTTAAATGTCACTTTAAGCTGTATAGAAGTGTCTTGAAAAATATCTAGTAAAATATTATTTACTGTCATCATGGCAAAGATAAAATAAATCAGTTATTAGAGATAAGTTAATAAAACTATTATCTTTAGAAATGTGTTGAAAAAATCTTCTCTCCGTTAAACAGAAATTGGGGAAAAAATAAACAAGCGGTCTAATAATTCAGGGGGGCTAATAATTCAGCTGTATATAAACATTATGACATTTTGATTCTGTGGCTTTGTTTATTTCTGCCCTCGAGTGAAAGGGTGAGAAACGTAAACCAAATGATTGATAACTTATACCAAGAGTAAATGTTCAGTAACAGGGTTATGCATTCATCTTATGACAGTTGTAAATTAATTATTCACCCTCCTTTCCAAACCAACAAATGGGCACACAAAGTAAACAGGACATAATTGTGAACCACAGTTTGATTTCTTTGAGTGTAAGTGTAATAAACATAGTATTATCTTCAAAGAGGTGTGTGTGTCTGTTTGAGTGTGTGGGCCTCACCTTGGGCAAACCAATGGACTCCATGGCTCTGAGCCACTGCACAGTGTTATCAGTGTGTCGGAAATGAAGCCCTGAGAGCTGGAGAAAGTGCAAAACAAAACAAATAAATACGAATAAATAAAACATCACTGCACATTTTAAATTAAAACAGAATTATATATAAAGCTGCTTTGAAAATGCTCTGTGCTTAGTTTATTTGTAATGTATGCAACAGAAATATGTGAGGTAAATAAGCAATTGAAATGAATTAGAAAAGCACAATACTATTTAAAGTATTATTTAAAATTATTTTTGAGGTATTTCAGTATTTACATTTATTTTTAT
This sequence comes from Danio kyathit, assembly GCA_903798195.1. NCBI lineage: Eukaryota > Metazoa > Chordata > Actinopteri > Cypriniformes > Danionidae > Danio > Danio kyathit. The sequence continues at coordinate 52,509,238 of LR812523.1, read as the reverse complement.
TTTTTATTATTAACAAACACTATAGAACACACAAGACATCTCACTCGTATAGTGTTGAATGGGGAAAAATGTAACGGTCAATTTGGTGAATAAAGCCCCGCCTATTAGTACAGGAGCCAATCATCGATTGCTGTAGATGGACGATTCTCCAGGGGAGAAAATCAGACCAGACGTTTTTATGACAGTTTGTGTGGTTAACAAACACACTGGATTCTCAGCGAATACTTGCTTAACAGACATAAGAAATATTTCCAAATAAAGTTTGAAATCTGTACTTTTAAATGAATCAAGTGCACTTGAAAACAAAAGTTGCTGTCAAACGCACATCACATGACAGCAACTACTCAAATGCCCACAAATTTGTAAACAAAGAGTTGCTGTCATTTCTGGAGGAGATTCACCATCAAGACCAAGTTGTGTATTACTTCAGAAGAGCAGCGCGATCAGACAATCATTATCCAGTGGATAATAATGTGTAGAATGGCCATAAATGAGGTTGGTGTCGTGATCTGTTTCCTTTTGAGTGTACATGCGCATTAGCCTGGACAACCTGAAAATACGCAGATTTTGTTTGAAGGGAGTTTGTTATTAGTATAGAATTAAAACTTTTTTATTAATATTATCAATGTTAGAAAAAGTTGTTATTTAAAATAGAAGTATATCAAAACTGTTATTAAATATTTGTACTTGAAATAAATATTAAACAGCACTACTGTTTTCAACATTGATGATATTAATAAGAAATGTTTTCTTGAGCATGTTTCATATTAAAATGATGTCAGAAAGATCACATGATACTGAAGTAAATCCATCTTAGCCATCATATAAATGAATGACATTTTTAAATACACTACAATAGAAAACATTTAACATTTTTTTATTATTTTATATAGTTACACAATCTTGTTTTGCTGCATTTCTGGATTTAAAAAAAATGCAACAGTGATGAGCATAAGAGATGTCTAAATAATCTAACTAGCACCAAACTTCAGAAATGTAAAGTAGTTATTCAAGCACAAATTGACTAAGCAGTACTTCTGAACAACAACAAAAACTTTTTATTATGCTGTGCTAGGGCTGGACGATATGGCAAAAAAAAAAATCTAGATTTTTTATAAAGTTTGACCGATTCATGATTTCGATTCCGATTTTTATTTTTTTTTACTGTGTAACTATAGTCAACTTTAAACATTACAACAACATGATGAAGTAACAATCTCTTTATAAGTAACTTGAAAAACCATCTGGTTAAGGAACATGTATTTTTAATGGCCATACATACATAAACTGCCGACATTTAAGAATCCATATTTATTTTATTCATTCATTCATTTTACTTGTTTACTGGTGCATATATGGGTTATGATTTAATTCAAACAGTACCTTGGACAGCTACTGTGCCACTCCGTAATTCAAGCAAAAGTCCAAATTAAAGAAAGATTTTACTTTCTGCGGTGACCGACATTTACAACACGCCGTAATCGTCCTTCAGGTGGTGCGCGGGTATAATATACAAAACCAGCCGTCTCGGCTTTCAATTAGGTGCAATTATTTCCTCGTGTGTGTGTGGAGTGATGGGTGCGCGGGCCAAAGTGACTGAAAGCGATCTAGAAAGTTAAGTTGGTTGCCCACACCTCCGCCTGTCGAGCCTCCTCTCCTCTCCTCGCGCGCGCGCCCGTCTCGCAGACGGCTGCGGGGACGCGAATAACAGCACGAAACATTAGCGAAGCTGGCTGGCTGACTGCGGTTGCCCTGCGGTTGGCTGTTGTTGCTCTAGCGGGAAAATGTCCCGGTGCTCCCAATGGCCAGTCCGCCCTGGCGCGCTTCCGCTGAGCCAGCTGTGGTAGCTCATCAACAGAGCCGCGACATCAACACACAGAATCAGCACAATTCAGCACCGTTGTCTAACAGTTTAGAACGGTTTGGCACGACAGTGGAAAAGCGGCTTTAGTATTTTTATTAAAAATCGCGATTCCTCGATTTTATAAAAAATAAAATTGTCTTAAAACTTAAATTCGAATTAATCGAAAAAAATCGCCCAGCCCTATGCTGTGCAGTGCAAATTGCTTAGCACAGAATGTTAGGGTCTCTTTGCATAGTTGCCTGATTTGCATAATCATTTAGTGAATCGGGCACTGAAACACCGCAGATAGCATGAGTAAATAAACAGCACTATCAGTGTGGCACAATTCAGTCTTAGTTAACTCCTGCTCTCGTCCTATGGGAATCTCTCAGGATGTGAGGATGTCTGTGTTGCATTAAGGAAAACACACATCCTCACAAAGAGCTGTGACACAGTGACAACATTAGCACAGTTGGTGTTTTAGACCGACTTCTGTTATTTACTAAACAGGTGTGTACTTTTTTGGAGGGAAGGTAAGATGTTTGCTGAGCTAAAGAGTTGCTTAAACCCACTAAAAATGAGTTTTGTCAAATGATTGATCACAATTAATCCCATCCAAAATAAAAGGTTGTGTTTACATAATATATACAGTATGACTGTGTACTATTATGTATATATACAGTAAATACACACACATACAACTAGATATTTTCAAAATATTTACATATATATGTAGTACATTGATGTAGAATTTGTGTTATCTACCAATATTTTACAAATATACATCAATATACTTTCAAATATATACAGGCGTGTATGTATTTAAGGACGGCATGGTGGTGCAGTGGGTAGTGTTGTCACCGCACACAGCAAGAAGGTTGCTGGTTTGGCATTTTCTGTGTGGAGTTTGCATGTTCCCCCCGTGTTGGTGTGAGTTTCCTCCGGGTGCTCCGGTTTCCCCCACAGTCCAAAGACATGCGCTATAGGTGAATTGGGTAAGCTAACTTGTCCGTAGTGTATGTGTGTTTGTCCTGGTCCTCCAGGTTGGGAGTTAGGTGATGGGCTAACAACCCACCTTGTAAAAATTACATGGTGCAGCTAAAGGCCCAATCCCAATTCTACCCCTTAGCCCTTAGCCCTTCCCCTTACCCTTGGGTGTCCCAATTCTCTTTAGCTTGAAGGCGTAGGGCTAAGGGCAAGGGGTATACACCCCTTCAAACAAAGATTTTTCAGGAGCACACTTCAAACGGAGGGGTAAGAAAATTTCCCAGAATACACCAGCCACAACGGCAGGATAGCTGAACCCGGAAGTAAGGAGATCCACAAATTAGTCATTTTTGTCATTATTACGGATTTTTACAACAAACAAACACATGTTTTAATACATTCATAACCGCGTTGGTGTTTTACCATCATGCTAAAAAAAAAACGCAAAAAAAAAAAAAAAAAAAACGCTAAATTTCGCGATCTATAATCCATAATCATAACTCCTGTACAGCAGTCCCACAACATTCTGACACTCAATGACACTCGAATACCCTGTCAGAAAAGTCTAGTGGCTGGGAATGAGCTTTTTACAGTGTCTGGGATAATGTTAATGTTGTTTTCGTGTGTTTACACAGATGAATATGGCCACTGTGTAAATACACAGTACAGTTATGATCTTATTGCCACATTAGATCGTCATGATAACATAATATATGCCTTCAGTAAACACCAAAAAATAACACAACTGGAATAACTACAGCAGTCGCCATTGTCTGATCTCGTATGAAGCAAGAGATCGCGATGACATTTGATGACGTGTGCAGGTGTTGAAGTGCTGTCCCAATTCTTAGGGGTAAGTTTTGAAGCCCTTCCCCTTAACCCTCGGTTGTAAGGACCAAGGGGAAGGGGTAGGGGTACAAAAATAAAATTGGGATTGGGCCAAAATATCAACTTCGATATAAACGGCCCTGGGAGTAATTACTGTAAGTATGTATTTAAATATGCAGTCATGTTCAAAAGTTAGGACATCCGATTTAATTTCATGGATTTCCATGGGACATAATAAAAACTATATAGTCCTTGTCAGGTTTTGAAAATAAAACCTGAAATGAACAACATCACATGACGTCTCACATAGTTTTCTCACATTATTTATTTAACAAAAATAAAGCCAATTTACAAAAAGCTATGAGTGACAAACTTAGAATGATTTTGATGCCTGTAAATCCATTTTTAACAGTGATTATTTAAAGTAATCATAATTCTATGTGACCTTAGCAACCTTTTCAGATCATTCTAGAGCAGTTCTGGAGGGTTTTTTTTACACAGCTCTCAGGATGAGCTCTGGACTTTGACTGAACTATTGCAACTTTCATGTATAGTCTCAGCTGTGTTGTAGATTTGCTGGTGTGCCTGGGATCATTGTCTTGTTGCATGACCCAACTTTGGCTAAACATACTGTAATACTTGTTGGATAGGTGTTGTGCTAACACAAACCAACAAAAACTGCTAAAACTATGACTGATGCTCAGTTAAGGGATATGATTAGCAGTACTGACTTATTGTTTTTAATGCTTTATGTTGTTGTTCATCTGAAGTTTCATTTTTCCACATTTTAAAACCTGCCTGTCCTAAAAGGGAGAAATTGATAATTGTATTCTGGTTGTATATATAAACAGTAAATACACTGCATATATGCACTGCATATTTTTCAATGTGATTAATCACAGTTAATCATTTGACAGCCCTAAAAAAAAAAGAGTAAAACCTCAATAAATCAGTACCTTATAACGAGATTGGTCCCTGTCATAAATCTTCTTCTCTGACACCAACTGGGGGGCAAAGAACTTGGCCAGTTTGCCAAGGTAAACGCCGTTCCTCAAGCCATTCTCCAGTTCAGTGGTAGGAGGCAGCTGCTCCTCCAGACAAGCCTCCATCCATCTGAAATATAAGAGGTAAAGTCTCAGCGAACACCACAAGCACAGCTTAATAGGTTGACAGTAAACTCTGAGTGTTACAACTACCAAGTTTTTCCACAACTGTATTACATCAACACTTGATAGAAACCTGCTTTAAAGGGTTAGTTCACTAAACAATTTAAATTCTGTTATCAAAACTCACTTTCATGTTGTTCCAATCTACTGAGACCTTCAGAACGGAAAGTATATATTTTAGATTAAATCTGAGAGCTTCAAAGTCTAGAAAAGGAACCAAAAATACTGTAAAATATTCAGTGTGACTTCAGTGGTTTAACTGTAATCCTACAAAGCTCCAAGAACACCTTTTGAGCACCAAAATACTCTAAACACAACTTATGTCAACGATGTCTCCTATATCAATGTCACTACAATGTCTCCCATATGAGATCAGGCTCTGCATTTGCTATGGCCAATATGACACTAACTTATGCCAATATGTTGTACTGCCTGTAGCAAATGCTCACAATCACCCTGTCCCAGCACACACAATGTCATAAGACATTAATATTAGGTTAGATTTAGGTTGCCAGCATCTAAGGATAATGTTATTTTGACATTCAATAATGACGTCAAATGACATTGTTATTTTGTTAATTTTAGGTTGTTACCAACGATAATCCAACGTTGAGCCAACATCAAAACCAATGTCATATTGACATCAAATACTGGCATTTATTCGTCAGGTATGGCAACCAAAATCCAGCATCTGATAGACGTCATATTGATTAACGTCCACACAACGTCTAGCTGTAACATCATTAGACATTAATATTTTGTTGTTTTTAAATTGTGTTGAAAAGTGACCTAAATGCAACATCTGTCCAACGTTGGACATTGACGTCAGCCTGACATTGGGTTCTGACGTCAACACTTTTACATTTGCAAACAAAATGCAACGTCCCACGACGTTAGGGTCAATCTGACATCATGTTAACGTCCTGTGCCTGCTGGGGTTGAACTGACGAGGGAAAGAAGATATAGGCAAACCGAGTCTTTACATTATTTTTTGTTGCACAAAAGTGATCTTGGAGCTTCATATGATTACAGTTTTGCCAATGTTTTCCATGGTAGTATATTGAGAATCTCGAATTTCATGTAAAATAACTTAATTTGTGTTCCAAAGATGAATGAACGTCTCAGGGGATTGGAACAATACTCTAAAAACCTTTAGCACTTCCAGTCTGTCTGAAGCTCTTTAACTGAATTTCCCAGATGGTTCTGAGTGGTCAGCTGATGAAGTACAATGTGACTGGCTCAAAACTTAAAAACTTGTTTTGAAAATGTAATACCCCCTCCATGACATTAAATTACATGATCAAGAGTTTCAGTTTCCAAGATTTTTAAGCAAGGGTAAACACTAAATGTTAATAATAATAAAATATACTCTAAAGCCCAAATCAGTTTCTGACAGCGTTCATCAAGCAGACTGAGAGGAACCAAACTTGCATGTACAACTTCATAGTTCACAGTGGTAAGCTTTATTTTGTACCTGTCGACACACGGCATTTCCACATCATGGTGACACAACTCTACAACTTACTAAAAGGCTCACCTTCTTTCTGTGCATATGCTGTTTCTTTGGTTGGACTTACCCTATTTCAAATTGTGATGTAAAATACTGTGAAAGTAATATCTAAACTTTGATGTGTTTAGTGCAGGTTTGAAGCAGTGTATTCTGTGAGTTAGCATAAATCTATTTTGTCAGAGACTAGGGGCCTTATCATACACCCGGCACAATGCGGCGCAAGGCACGACACAATTGTTGTTAGCTAGTTTCAGCTCGACGCAAGACTCATTTTGACGTTTTGCACCACGCTGTTTAAATAGCAAATGCATTTGCGCTCATATGTGCGCTCATAGGCATTCTGGTCTAAAAAAGGAGGTGTGTTGAGGCGCATTGCTGGCGCGTTGCTATTTTGAGAAACTAGAATAGACTGCTCAATAGACCAGCTAAGAGGAGGTCTAAAGGTCCAGCGCAGAGCGCGTTAGTTGTGCGCCTCGCTTAAATATTGCTTAATACACACAGGATGTAGAGCAATATGCAAATATCTTTACAAATGAAAAAGAATTAAAGGATTAAAATATTACAAAAGTTATTACTTTCTACATAAATATAAAAACTACTGCCTTCATGCCTTCTTCATCTCGGGGGGCTTTTTTAGTTTATTCATGACAATTTGCTTTTGTATTATGTTATTATTAGTAGTATTATTTATTATTTGCATATTTATATTTGTTTTATTTAAAAACAAGCTTAGATTTGCCCACCTATCAGGTTTTAGACCATATGGGGCATAGCATGTGTATTTGGATATAACTCAGTTTTTTGACCACACTTCGTTATTATTGTTCATTTGTTCGTTTGCTGGAAATTAGAACTGAATTTAGAAATATTTTTGAAACAAATCTCTGAGCTTAACAAACAAAATTAAATATGTAGGCTAATGTCTGTGCGTACAACACGTTTCCTTATCCACAAGAGTGAAAGTGAAAGTAAAGAATGAGGAGGCTCATTCTCTCATTCTTGCGCTGTAGATGCTCTGTTTTCTCTCTAGTGAAGCGTTTAATTTTTCTACTTACAAAGTCCGCCATGTAAATAGCAAATGCGCTATGGCGCGACGCAACTGACTCTTAAAGGGAATGGGAGATGAGACTCTGATTGGTTTATTCTCAAAACACACCTATAACTCATTAAGAGAATAAGCTCAACCCTGTTAGACAATGCGCCGCGGCACAAAGTGAAATTTTCCGTCCTTAAAATAGCAAAAGTGGTATCTGACACGCCCTTAATGCTTTTGCGCACTGCGCTTTGGACTTTGCGCCTAGATCGTTAAAATAGGGCCCTATAAGCTTGTGAGCTCATATGGCCTTTTTAAACATTTCAATTACAGACAGAAGCATTTGGCTTTAATGAATCAATGAACTTTTTTTCCAGCAGTATGGTACCATTTTGCCTATGGGCTTAAAAATGTTATCATAAAACTTTAGTTAATAGTATTTTACACTTACTAATGAAGTAAAAAAGCAGGACATGCTTATGAAAAAAGCACAAGATACTGTACAAATATTCTACTCTGGATTTGCGTTTATGTCGATGAAACAGTTGCTTATATTACCTAACCTTTAAATGAATTATAGACAAGGAAGAGCTTAATAAAATGAAAGTTGGGCATAGAATCAATTAATAAACAATTTTCAGCATGTACGGAATAGTTTAAAAGCACCATTATGCTTATGGGCATCAGAAATTCTCTCTCGCTCAGCATCATAAAACTTAAATTAATGTTATTTTTAAACTCGTCAATGAGGCAAATATTCAGGACATGCATATGAAAAATGAATACCACACTGCAGTTTACTAGTTCTGCAGTTTAGACTGATTGAGATCTAATAAATCTTCCTCCCAAACAGTTAAAAATATCCCTGCTTTTCAGATTCTGACACTGCAATTTCTATTCTTACAAATAATCACTTCAGATGACAATCTTGTTTGTGTGAATTATTTGCAAAAATCAACAAGATGTGCCCTTAATCTCAATGTCAAATGCGCTAGAAGTCCATTTTCGAGAGTTTTTTTTAGCTTGACTGTGGTATTAATTTTGTGTGTTCAATTTACTTAGGGTGCATGTTATTTGGACTGTGGGAGGAAACTTGGGAACCCGGGGAAAACCCACGTGAGCACAGGGAGAACAAGCAAAACTCCACACAGAAATGTCTTCTGGTTTAGTAGGGACTTAAACCAGCGGCATTCTTGCTGTGAGGCCACAGTGCTAGTCGCTGGGCCGCCGTGTCCCCCGTCTAAAAAGGAGGGAAAATAGAGGTGGGTGGGAGGGTTCTTCAAGACGAAGATATTGAGATAAGAAAACTCTGGTTATTTCTGATTGGATAATCGATCATGGGATAATGCTGGAACAGCTGAGAACAATCATAAGCACGTGATCCTCTCGAAATTTTTTTACACATAAACTTCACTTAGGTTTGCTCAGAAACATTTTCTTATAAAGGGCCAAAAAGCAAACTTGATTGAGGGCTGTGGGTCAATGTTAAATATGCCAAACCGTATTACATTAAATTTGCCATGGGTAATTTATTTGCTAATATTTCAAAATAACTAGAGAATATTAAAAGTTGCTTTAAAACATATTAATTAATGATGAAGTTTTATAATAAACTTATTATAGTAAAAATATAAACAATCCCATTTATAACACAATGGAGATGGATGCTACATACACTAGTTGAGCTGCTTCTGCCTTTGCCTTGATTTGCTCACCGATGTCTTGTGCATTGTCCTCTATCTGTCAACTGACAGTATTTACATTTAAAAGTCTGATTCATTTACATTTAATTGAACCATTCAATTTTTTGTAGCTCCTCAATTAAACAAAGAAACTAAAGGTAACGTAAAATTTGAAATGACAATCTCTGTCAAAGGCATTCACCACAAACAACTCCCCATCATTCTCCCTCTCTTTTCAGATGTGATGGTGGGCCAAACCAAAGGTTTACATGGGCCAACTTTGGCCTGCGTGTCCTACTTTGGGAACCTCTGATCTAGACAATACAAACTAGTCTAAATCTGCCCTAAAGGCAAATCTTGTGCTTTCTTCATACAGTCAGGTGAAACAAAAATATCCTTTGATTATCATAGACATCAGAGGATTTAAATCAGATGATTTGTCTTGCATAAACAGCTAATATCAGAGTAAGATATCGCAATATGTTTGGGATCTTTTCAATTAATAGTAAATTAAAGACATTTTTCTAAGTATATTTTTGACACTTTTTCACATCAAAATACTGCAAAGATGTGCACTGTACAAAAAATCCAATTAACAGTTTGCTGTAATTTTTTTTAAGTACTATTTTTATGTAATAAAAAAGGAAAAAATAAGTTTTAATGTTATAATAGGCAAATTACACATTGTTTACTGTACATAATTCTCTGACTTTTAGTTGGTCAGCTTTGGTCATTGGTCTTCAGTCTTAAAAGGCATGTAGTTACTTCCACTCAGTTTTCCAGATCACTGAGTAACAGAAATTCACCTGGATCATCAGGACAAACAAACCACATTCCTAAGTGGTTGCTAGTCACTGACCATCTGACAAAACTGACCTTTGCCATGCTCACGGCACCTACACCAGCATACCTTTTCTCGTGCCAGAAAGAGAAACTGGCGCTGGTCCTGCAGAGCTGCCCAATCAAATGACAGCTTAACGTCCAGCCTTCAGCTGACAAACAGCTCCATTTACTTTAAAAACATCACATAATCCCGAGATCACCTGCTCGGTGAATCAGTCAATACTATGCTGCTCTTTGCAAACCTTTGGTTAATCATTTGTTAAGCTTCTCTTGAGTTGGGCGGCTCAACTCATTTCATTCTTAGAGAAATTAATGCATAGTCATAGGTCAGTTTGGTCATGGGTGGGTTTTATAGATCAGTTTATTCTAAGGTGCAGCACTATCCAGGAGAAAAAAAATATTATCTATCAGTCCCTCCAGAATTTTCTGATTACGTACCCCTATATGCATTTATGAAAAGAGCAAAGTACGTCCCAGGAGCTGTTTTTTTTTTTTGCTATTTTTGTTTTCGCGAATCCGCCAGAGGCTGTTGTGTACATCAAATTTTTCTCACCACTGCCTATCGTGCTTGCTGTTCTATGTAAATACACCAGAAGCCGATGTTGACTGACTAACTGACTGACTGACCAACCGACCAATCCTCCTCCCTCCCCCTTCTCTAAACTCAACCAGTAGTATTTTAAAAAGCACCGACTGACCCACCCACCCCCTTCCCTTAACCCAACCGCAGTGTTTTGAAAAGCAATCCAGAAAAAAAAGCCCCCTGTTTTTACCACGTTTTCAGGTTTTATTACATTCTCGGCAGCTAGCCGGCTGCTAGCTCTCTGCAACTCTCACATGGTCGCCCACTGAAGCTAAACAGGGCTGCGCCTGGTCAGTACCTGGATGGGAGACCACATGGGAAAGCTAGGTTGCTGTCGGAAGTGGTGTTAGTGAGGCCTGCGGTCTGTGTGGGTCCTAATGCCCCAGTGTAGTGACGAAGACTCTATACTGCTCAATACGCCGTCTTTCGGATGAGACGTCATTAAAAATCCCAGGATGTCCTTCGAAAATTGTCTCCTCTCCACCTATCAGCTGGTGTGCGGTCTGGCGCAAAATGGCTGCCGTCGCATCAGGATGCTGTACACTGGTGGTGGATGAGGAGATTCCCCCCTATGTGTAAAGCCCTTTGAGTGCCCAGAAAAGTGCTATATAAATGTAAGGAATTATTATTATTATTATTATTATTATTATTATTATTATTATATTCTCACTCTGTTTTTTACTTGTTTATTTTATTTTTTTAGCTTTTTTGTCTTATCCACTTTCTGGAACCATTCTTTACCAGACTTGAACACCGTCATCACTGTCAACTCCTCTCTGCATCTCAAGTCCACCGACATACATATCAAGCTACTGGACAAATTGGTAACAGCGGAAAAGCCGTCCACATGCAGGTAAGCGAAAAAAGGAATGACGTCATTCCACCCCATAGCGTTTGTTTTAAAGACAAAATGCAGCCATACGTAGCTCTGGCCACATAATTCGTGATCTCCAGAAACGTATATAGGGCTCGTTTTCAGAATGAGCCTATGTTGGGATTTTGTGGAAATTTGTTTTTATTTTTGAAGCCAAACTTTTTATTTAGTTTATTTTTATAAATTTATCTTAAATCTCTTAAAATGTGTGTACATTTGTGGCTATACAATGAGTATATAATAAATGCACCAAATTGCTAATTGAATTTCCTTCGTCTGTTGGCCATAAATAAAGACATTTTGAAGAATGCTGGAAACTGAAAAAAATACTACTGAAGTCAATGGCTCCCAGTTTCTAATTTTCTTCAAAACATATTCAACAGACAAAGGGAACTTATACAGGTTTGAAACAAGTGGATGATTTAAAAAAAAAAAATTGCAAGCTTCTCTAGATTTTGCAGCATGTGGTTGATTTTGCATGAAATTATTTAACTGCTGAATCACAGAATGCTGGAGGCATTGATTTATGCGTTTTGCATTAGATCAAATCTCTGATCAAAGAGAGCTTTTTGTCATCTGATGGTTTCATTCAGATAGGCCAAAATATGACATTCCTCGCATGTCCGTCCAGCTCTTTAGGTTGATTTAATTAAAGACAACATAGATAAAATGACAATGGCAAAGAAAACATTCTGCCCAGACATGTGTCAGCAATTCCCCAGCCTCCTACAAAACCTGCTCTGTTTCAACACAGCCCATCTGCCTCCAAATTACATCAAGCTAGTACATTAGATCCAATCACCCATATAAAACATTCAGTTTCAACATAATATATCAGGACTACCTCAAGAGAATAACAGAAAGTATACTCTAAAACATTTTGCCTCATGATCACCTTGCTAAAAAATAGGAAATTTACTGTTATAAATCGTGCTTTTCAAAGCAGAAAACAAATTACTAACTAAACTAAATAAGGTTTATATTTCACTGTTGATATGACAGAGGTTCTCAACTTTATATAATCATCTCTAATGAGGGATCATGCAAAAGAAGAAAAACAAAATAATTTCAGAAATGCCCTGCATGAGGCTCAATTTGTCTCCCATGATTAATTTACTAATTATTGAGCTGTGATGCAAAAGGCAGATGATAAGGAAAAAATATTAGTATATTTCAAGCTTTTAAAACGCCTTCAGTCCTTCTGGCAAAGGTAAACCATCTAGACATAGACATAGTACAGTACTTCTCCAATGGTTTGGTTCATCAAGGGGTTGAATACTGTAAGCAATATTTACGTCCCGAATGACTGATAATGTATCATATGGCATTTTATTATTCTTTTTTCCATTCGTTTTTTCTAAATAAAGTCAATAACGGCAGAACGGTGGCGCAGTGGGTAGCGCTCTCGCCTCACAGCAAGAAGGTTGCTGGTTCGAACCTCGTCTGGGTCAATTGGCATTTCTGTGTGGAGTTTGCATGTTCTCCCTATAGGCGTGGGTTTCCTCCAGGTGCACTGGTTTTCCCTACAGTCCAAAGGCATAAGCTATACTGTAGGTGAATTGGGTAAGTTAAATTGTCCGTAGTGTATGTGTGTGAATGGGAGTGTATGGATGTTTACCAGCAATTGGAAAGCTGTGGTGACCCCAGATTAATAAAGGGACTAAGGCAAAAAGAAAATGAATGAATGAATGAATGAATGTGTTGCTCTGGCTTCTATAGCATATGAAGAGTTTAACTGAGACATGCTAACCAGCCAAATCTTGACCACTTAGTAGTATCAGACCTGTCATGAGACAGAGGATATCAATTTCTGCAAATTCCCATGATTGATGATCAATGTTTAATTTAAAAAATAATTAATCGTTAATGTTAATAATGCAAGACCCTACTGTGGTACGCTGTCACCAGCATGACAGGATAACTCTCAAAATTTATGCATTCTCCCTCCTCACCCAAAGGAAAATATTTTTACTACTATAACAAAAAGATTAATGGGATGTAAAAAGAATCAACGGTCTTATAATTTAACAGAACCATTTATTTATTCATTTATTGTCCCTTTATTAATCAGCGGTCACCACAGCGGAATGAACCGCCAACTAATCCTCCGGAGCACCTGGAGGAAACCCACGCGAACACGGGGAGAGCATGCAAATTCCACACAGAAATGCCAACTGACCCAGCCAAGGCTCGAACCAGGGCCCTTCTTGCTGTGAAGCGGCATCGCTACCCACTGCGCCACCATGCTGTCCCTAACCCATTTATTTATTAAATTTAATGACTAATACACAACATATCAATAGCGTCTTAGATGTGGCAGCTGGTGTATATGTGCGTCCATGTGAGCAAATAGTTTTTGCTACTATAAGAGCCTTTTTTTCCAAATATGCGTAAGGTGTGGTTCATGTGGTTTCAAACTGGTAAGACTTTTGTTCAACTTAACTAAAGTCGTGTATCATGTCATCAGAGAGGTTTCTGTCTCTCTCCATTTTAGAGGTCCAGAAAGGTAGTGAAAATAAAACTGAAGAAGTCCGCTTAACTCCAGTTGTTTATTCTTTTTTTGAAGAAAAATAAATACCTTGTTTTTAAAAATAGGGTATAATAAATAATAATTTTTAAAAGAAGGTATTTTGAAGAATGTTTGTAACCAACCAGCTTTTTTTTAGCAACCCATTCTGCTGTGGTATTCAGAAATGTAAATCTTTATGATCTCAGAAATGTATTTGTATTCAAAAATGTATTTCTCTGATGTATAAAATCATTAACGGTCTGTCATCTCCACCTCTCAGTCAGTTTGTAAAAATAAGAAACACCACAAAGAGAGCAACACGAGGGGCAGCCCAAGAAGACTGTATTGTCCCAATCCAAAAAAAAGTGCCTTTTGTCAGGGTGCTTTTTAAGTTACAGGTGCACAGGAGTGGAACTCATTTAAAAATCTGGTTGATAGTTGGCGCCAGTGGTGTAGTGGTTAATGCGTTGACACATGCACTTGGGTGCTCACGGCAACCTGAGTTCAATTCTGCCTCGTGGTCATATGCCGATCCTACCCCTCTCTCTGCTCCCCATGCTTTCCTGTCAATTCTCTCTACTTTCCTATCCAATAAAGGTGAAAAACCCCAAAAAATTATTATTAAAAGAAATCTGGTTTATAGAACATCAGACGTGTCATCATTCGTATTAGCTTGTACCTACCTATCATGTTACCACTTGTGCCTGCCATCTTAATGATTTGTTGTTTAAATATGTTTTAACTTCTCTTATCTCTATTATATAATGTTGGTGTTTTTAGTTTATTTTGTTCATTTACATTTTTTATTAAGATATACTTAACTATGTCTATTGTTTAGTGCTTCTTAATTATGCTTGATTGATTGTATAATTTTTGTACTGTTTTTTATGGTGACAATTTTAACATCTATCAAGGGACAACAGATGAAAAAAATAGCCTTCTGGTTAATTCTGGTGCCTTTGCAGCAATGCTAATTAATGTACACTGTCCATGTCAAATAAACAAATAAACAAATATATATAAATATGTGCAATAGAAACCTATAGCAGCCCACTCATATTTGTTTTAAAAAATGGTGATCAGGATTTTTTTTCCATAATCGAGCAGCCCTACAATATAGAGCAGTGTTTCTCAACCACGTTCCTGGAGGACCACCAGCTCTGCACATTTTCCATGTCTCCTTACCCAAACACACCTGATTCAGATCATCAGCTCATTAACAGAGACTAAAAGACCTGTAAGACAAAGGAGACATCCAAAACATGTAGTGTTGGTGGTCCTTCAGAAACGTGGTTGAGAAACACTGATATAGAGGATGTCAGTGGAAAACAAAACTACTCGGATACCAACAAAGGAAAGCCACTTTTGGCTTGGACTGTCCTATTAATAAAAAATAAACATGCAGTGCACCTTTTATAATAAAAACGAGTGTTGCTTTATCAGGATATGTGGCACGCCTGATCAGAAGAGAAGCATCCTGTGCACCCTGCCCCTGCTGCTCTCTTCCAACAATACAGCCGTCTGTTACCCTGTCTGTGAGAGAGCTGACTGTTTACAGCCCTGTGGCCACGTTTTCCTGTGATTGTTAGGCTTCAAGGGTTCAAACTGAAAGAAAGCTCTGCTCCTGACTGACCATGACTCAGAATAAACAGCTTTGACTAATAAGTGGCTTGAACAGTTTCTCATACGGTGCATAAAAAAAACGCATTAGTGATCTGGAGTTGAGAGATTCTGAACACTGAGAGAACTCTGTGGGATATTATTGCTTCAGCTGGGAAAGGGAACAAAGCAATGGACCAAAAATATCTATTTGGTCTGACGTTTACTCTCTGATGAATAGGGCTGAGGCACTGGGGTTAATATTCTCTTTCCTGACTTTTCACCCATTTATCGGACTATATCTGTTTGACGAGCTACTGAATTGAAAACCATTACCTGTAGTAAACAGGGTCTGTGTGCTGCCTACTGAGGGGGTGACAGGGCACCTGAAGGCATACGTTTTTTAAAGCAGAAATGTTATAAAATGAATAAAACAGACCAACTTGATCTCACAAGATAAAGCAACTAGGTTAAAATTAGTCAATTTTGTGGACATTTATATAATCTGATATGGCACAAATATGTATGTATAAAAACACAACTGTGACAACACAAAATTACGTGCTTCAAAAGAACGGTCACACTTTATTTTGATGGTATGTTTGTTGAATTTACGTTACATTGCATCTACATGCCAACTAATTCTCATTAGATTTTAAGTAGACTGTTGGGTTGGGGTTAGGGTTAGTGTAAATTGACAAGTACAGTACTTGCAAAGTTTCTTATAGTCAGTTAAATGTCTGTTGAAGGAGCATATCAACAGATATTAAGCAGACAGTCTACTAATACTCAAATCAAATGGACCATCAAAATAAAGAGTTACCAATGAATTTACCACCAATTCACTAGAATGTACAATATAGGGCTGGGCGATAAAATCGGTATCTGTATTTATTAGTGATGTGTCGTTCGCGAACGAGCCGGCTCTAAGAGCCGATTCTTTGTAGCGAACGAGAAGAGCCGACTCCCGTCGGGGAGAGCCGAATCTTCTGCCGTAAGTAGGGGCGGGGCTTCATTTCGGAACAACCATAGATATATACACTAGATATCGCATAGGGACCCTGAGCATGCGTCAATAGCGCCGCCACATTGGTACAGTGCTTCTAGGACAAACGTCATTCAACCGCACTAGTCAAGACAGTGTGCCAATGTGAAGATGCTGGACTTTAGCGCTGTGTTTGCGTTGTAGTAACGAGCAAACAAAGAAAACAAAGCACAAAGGCAGAACATTTCATAGGTAAGGTTTTGTTTTTTATGTTTTTGTATGTTATGAACTTTTGTGCTTAAAAAGTAATGTTATTGATGATAATACAGTCTCTTGCTGCATTCACCATGAGGCAAAGTAGCACCAACTCGCACTAAATTCTAGACTTATGCTAGTTTTGTTGAATAAAATAAGCAAACTATGTTATGAAATATGACAAGAAGATGCTGCCGTCCTAGAAACTTGTATTATTGTCAGCTAAGTGAACGAGTCGTTCATAACGGAGATTCATTCACAAACGAATCCCTCCCTCCGTCAGAATGAGAAGTGAAAGCAGGAGAGGGGGTGTGTTTCAGGACATGGATTAGATCAAATTAAACAGGGAAGGAGGGTAATGCATTTCCATGCACACAAACACTCACTTTTTGTCAGGAATGCCCGTGCGGTCACATCAATCAATGTAGAAAAGTGATGTAAAATTATAATATTTCGTAATTGAAAAAAATATTTGCATACTGACCACCGGAGAAAAATCCCGATGATAGATATATGTGTATATGTGTATTTCTCTGGCTTTGGATGGCCACAGTCCTCCGCTTCACCTTGGTCCCGCATTCATTTCAAAGGAGCGCTACCCTGTACTAAAATGGCGGCTCTATTGACGCATTCGTTCTAATAGACAATAGCAGGGTAGGCGACATCTAGTGTATATATCTATGGGGAACAACTATGCGGCTAATCACATGGGAGGACCCACTAGGATCGTACCATTATATGAAAGAAGGAAAGGGGACGCATGCTTTAAAGATAGCGAGTGAAGTAGTACAGGCCAGGTACACAGAGCGACAGAGAGAGGCGGGGGAGACAGCATTAAATGCAAGTCCATTGGGAGAAAGTAAAAAAATTAGTGAAAAACAAAAAAAAAAAAGCAGCATCTGGCTGCATTTCAATGATGTTGGAGGCTACAAAGCTGAGTGCAGAATTTGTAAAATGAAAATATCTGTTAGAGCATGGTCAACAACAAACATGCACAGATGTGTGTAATATAAAGCTGCGGTCACACTAGAGTTTGAGCTTGCGAAATCGTACAGCGCTGCGAAAAGGGGCAGGATTAAACAAGATGATTAGACATTTAAAAAGCGAGCGATTGCTCCATGTTTTATATTTCTATTCAGAGAGGTCATGTTTTGATCCTCGATTGGTCTCACGCAGTCAAGTGATGCGATTTAGCAGGTCAGAGTTCACCAAGCTTGAACTTTGCACCGCAGCGACCTGCAAAACTTTGATGCATGACCTTACGTTTCCGGTCTGACGCATTCGCGTGCGTATGAATGAAAGTCTATGGGGAAAAAAGTCCAGTGTGACCGTGGCTTTACTGTGGTTGTGTTCAATTGTTCAATTAAAGTTTTATTAAAATGTTAAATAATAGTAACTGTGTATTTTTTTATGAAAAATAAGAAATTTAAAAGTTGCTTACAATACACAAAACCTTCACAATTGATAAATTGGGCTAAAATAGAAGGCTCTGAGTGATACTAAATAAAGAGCCATCTGGGAGCCGTAAGAGCCGGCTCTTTTAAGGAAGCCGAGCCAAAAGAGCCGAACTTCCCATCACTAGTATTTATTGACCAAACAACATTTTCAATAACGATAAAAAAAGTTTGGTATAAAAAGTATAAGTGTGAAGGCTATAGTTTTATTAAAATGTGGCTGCTGAGCATGCACCTGTAATGGGGATAGTGACGCTGACAACAGGGGTGCGGATTTAAATGCAGGTTTATTAAGAGTGGTCAGGCAAGCAATGGTCAACACAGGGGCAAACAGATGTATACAGGCAATCCAGAATCGTAGTCAATAGGCAGGCAGATGGTCAGAGGCAGGCAGCAGACAGAAACAAACAAATAAACGAGACAAGGATCAAAAACACGGCAAAACAAGACAAAGAAAAACGCGTTGTAGTGTCACATAAACAGTAGACCAGACTTGGCGACTAGAGTGAGTGTATGTGCTGCTTAAATAGTGTGTGTAGTCAGTCCTTGACAATCCTCCGGTGGTGTGTGTGCAATCAGTCAGGATCAGGAACATGTGTGTGAGCGGAGTGCATGTATGGAGATGTAGTCCATAAAATGGCAGATTTGTAGTCTGTAAGCGATTGTGCATGTTTTCCAGCGATCTATGGTGTTTAGATCGCTGGTGACCATGACAGCACCTTGGAAGGAATGCCAATAAACTTGTCATTTACAATGGAGGCTCGCAACTTGCACGATGCGCATCTGGGAGTGACACGCACATATTGTGCAAGCGGCGCACGTGATGTGCGTGCATTTTCCAGGTGTACCTAGTTGAAAAACATCTGAAATTTTCCGAATGCCGCATGAGCACCGCGATTTATGTAAGTAGAACTAACCAATCTGCTTCACACATTGTATGGAATATACTGTTCACATTTCAGTAATAACAGCAGACTAATTACATCAGACAAACACAGCGCACCCAAACACTGCAGCGGTTTTTACTTTTCTCCATAAACTTGCATCGGAGCTGCAGCAATGGTTTATCTGTTTGTCATCCTCTGAGAAAACGGTTGGTCACCTTATTGGTTATGAGAGACGCCATTAAAAATTCTTGTCACTCACTCTTGTCACTTCAGGTCAGAATAACAACACACGCGAAAATGAGTGCCGTATAGCAGCAGTGAGGAGATGGTAAATAAAAAAAAGAATGTGGCCAGAGTGGCTTTTTGGTTTCTTTTCTTGTGCATCCTAGCCACTAGCTAGGGGGTAATGTAATTTTTGGGTAATGGGTAATTTTTTAGCATAGGGGGTAATGTAGCCATTCAACTTCCCAATTTGTAATGTTTCAATATGTATTTGGATAATGATGGTTAATTCCTTTACTTGGAAGCTCATGTTTGACGATCATAATTTGTTTTGTTTACAGAGTTTAAGGTTTACTGTATCATTATTATTAGTGACACCTTACAGATGTTGATCTATCTTTACCATTGCACACATTTTGCAACATTTTATATATCAAGTTTAAGAGTCTCTTTAACTCTTATGTTATTTTATCATAAGGAGATCAGATATTTTGTTTAAATATTTTTGTTTTTGACTATAAAAACTATTTAACTGTTGGTCAAATAAAATAAAATAAAATAAAATAATGGTTGAATTGAAAGAATCCTAATATTCCTAAATGTATTGTTAAAAAATCTTCAATAATTATCGATATCAAATGATATGAAACATGATATTTTGATAATGTTTTTGCAGTATCGCCCAGCCCTAGTACAATATTACGAATTTGTTACCGTACAAAACAATTTTACCAGTTGCCAACTTTGTATGAATACATACTATTTATTCAAACAAAGTAAGCAAAGTAGCATGAGGGTCCATTCATAAACTTGCAGTAGTGAGTAAGCAGACTGTATATAAATCTACAAATTAGAATAGACTGTGTAAATTCAAATAAAACCATGCAATTGAGATAAATATACATTTTTAAGTAAGTAAAAAAAAAAAAAAAGTTTCAAACCACTATGAGACTGTGATTAAATCAGGCCATTCACAGAAATATGATTAAGAGAAACTGCAAAAATATTGTTATCTTTAGAGGTGTGATACTGCAGAAACACTGAAACATGAGCAAGTGATAACCACAAACCTATAGGGAACCTATAGATAACCACAAACCCTATAGTGCATATTGGGATTTTAATTGAACAGTTAGTTGTTAGTGACATAATTTAATGCACATCAGAGTTGTGTCTCGTACTTGCATGTGTTCAATATTAACCAACTGCACTGAGTCAGGAATCACAGTACAAGCTTCGACTCTTTCATGCTGCCTGATCTTACTACAAAAAACAGCAAAAAAAAGACAAGACCTTAAGCTACAAAAAAACTCCATGGGAAAAAAGTACATAGAAAATGCATCTGACAACTAAAAAATGCCAAGGCTACACCAGCCTAAAGATGCTTATAAGTAGACACGCAAACACAGAATCAGTGCTATCTGTGAAGCAGATTTTCAAACACTCTGTCACAGAGCATGAGGTTTTGATGTTGTAAAACTGGTCAAAAAATAATAGATGCCAAACACACAAGGCATCTGTCAATTATTGTGGTTTCAACAGTCATGTTCAGTACACACAACAATAGTTTAGAAGATTAATTACCTTTTTTTTTTTTAAATGTGGCTTTAACTTCTTAGAATTACCAGTGTGTACAGTACTGTATGTGTTAAATTTAGAAATATATTTATTATGACTCCATGAAATGCTTGCAAGTTGCAGCATGTGCATTGACTGCTCCAGGATATAACAACTGAAGAGCTAAATCATCTCGTTGTTGTTTTTTATGTTAATAATTTGACATACACTGCCAAAAAAAGGTTTGGGATCTGTTATACTCATCAGTAAACGACAAAAAAAATAAAAATTAGATAGAAAATCATTATATATATAAAATTATTTGTCATAAAGCCTGAAATCAAATCACATTCCAAATAAATTTTCCAGCCTTGAAATGTTTTATAGCTTTTTCCTAGCCTGTGTAGCGTGTACTGTAGGTAAAAGTGTAGATTTGCACAGGGTATGATGGTTTTCTACAGGCACTGTATGTAGATACTGTACAGTACATTCACCGGCCACTTTATTAGGTACACTTTACTAGTACCAGGTTGGACCCCCTTTTGTCTTCAGAACTGCCTTAATCATTCGTGGCATAGATTATTGATCATGATGCGAATCTTCAGTTCACACACATCAGAAAGGTGCTCTATTGGATTGAGATCTGGTGACTGTGGAGGCAATTTAAGTACAGTGAACTCAATGTCATGTTCAAGAAACCAGTCTGAAATGATTCGCGCTTTATGACATGGTGCGTTTTCCTGATTTGTGCGAATTGTAGCCTCAGTTTCCTGTTCTTAGCTGACAGGAGTGGCACCCGGTGTGGTCTTCTGCAGCTGTAGCCCATCTATCTCAAGGTTCGACGTGTTGTGTGTTCAGAGATGCTCTTCTGCATACCTCGGTTGTAACGAGTGGTTATTTGAGTTACTGTTGCCTTTCTATCAGTCTGGCTATTCTCCTCTGACCTCTGGCATCAACAAGGCATTTGCGCCCTAAGAAACTGCCGCTCACTGGATATTTTCTCTTTTTCGGACCATTCTCTGTAAACCCTAGAGATGGTTGTGCGTGAAAATCCCAGTAGATCAGCAGTTTCTGAAATACTCAGACCAGCCTGTCTGGCATCAACAACCATGCCATGTTCAAAGTCACTTAAATCACCTTTCTTCCACATTCTGATGGTCAGAGTTGCTGCAATGTGATTGGCTGATAAGAAATTTACGTTAACGAGCAGTTAGACAGGTGTACCTAATAAAGTGGCCGGGGAATGAATTTTCTATAATATTTTAAAGAAGAAATTTGTCACCATGGACTAAAAACAGCCATAATTGTACACGTTTTTATTATTTAGATTTTTACAACACCTAAATCTGAATAAACAAGATTCCCAATATTATTTCATTTGGTAAGATAGGACAACATTTGGTTGACATACAACTACTTGAAAATCTGAGGGTAAAAAAAAATGTGACTCAGAATGTTGGCTTTAAAGTTGTCCAAATGCAGTTTGGATGTATAATTTTGACTTCACAAAAAAATATACCCGTGCAACTAACGACTTTTGTGGTCCAGGGCCACATTTACATCTACATTATTAACATGTATTAATTTAGCAGGCACTTTTATCCCAAGCAACTCACAAGTGAGGATAAAAGAAGCACTTTATATCATTATGGAGTAGCAGTATATAAATGAAATGACAAGTTTACATTTTTTAATCATTTATTTATTCATTCCACAGAAGAGCTGATATTTCATTTGCTTAAAATCATTCAGATATTCTGATTTGGTGAAGCAACTTTTATTTTACTTTTTTAATTCTCTGAAGCATCCACGGTTATTTACTGACGCTTTTGATCCATTGATGTGACTTAGCTGAAGTTCTTTGTTTTCAAAACATGCTACTGACCCAAAACATTTGATTCATACAGTATGTGTATATTATTGAACTATAACCTTTATAAACTAGTTTCACAGTTTTCCTTCTCTCTCCATTAAAGTTAATACAGAGTATATACAGGAATCAGAGAGTGAAATTCAATACCTTTTAAGACCTTTTTTAAGACTCTTTGCATACATTTTAAGACCTTAAAACCACTTTAGGTTTCACCCGGAAACACTGGTGAGATCTTAACTTACATTATATTTACTAAATAATAATGTAAGAAACTAATCCAAAGCTAAAACATTATTCATATACTGAATAAAAATACATTAAATCTAGCTAATTCAGCAGGTTGGCGCCTATAGAACTGCATAAATAATGGTGTTGCCTTGATTACTGCAGTAAACAAAGCAGCATGATGTCAAATCTAGCAGGATTTTATTGTTTTCATAAACTACACAGCATCCTGATATTCACAGATTTAATTCAGGTGAACTTTAGCATACAACCATACATTGCATAATCAAAAATTATATAAAATTGAATACCTTGCAAAATAGCATTTAAGACTTTTTAATACTTTTTAAGGGCCTTACATTTCTCTACATTGATTTATCAACTTTTAATAATTTTTAGGACCCAGCGGACACCCTGTAATAAGATATATCTAGTTATGCCTTTCAGCAACACAGGAAAAAGCTGCCCGGAAGCATAAATACAACCGCTAAGTGGATGAACATCCTTTACAGTAACTTCATATGTAGTGAATTTAAATAACTCCAAATAGAAAATGACTGTGAATAAAATGAAGACATTAACAGTTAATCTGCTTTGTTTTTATATAAAGATGTATGGTTTCCTTTTTTCCAGACTTGGCAGACAAAGTAGACAAGTAGCGACAGTGCTACCTGGAAAGACATGAACGGAAAAAAATGTTACAAAAGTAAACACAAAAATCTCTTATCTTGACTCAGGGAATGAGAAATATAGGCTGCTAAAATTTTTTAAAAATGTTATAAAAATGCTACAGTATATGAAGCCTAAACTCAAATAGACGTATATGTATGGCAGACCTGTTACTCGCACAAAACTCCTGTGACTAATGAGGTTTAGAGCATCACACAATCTGACAAAATTAGAAATGGAAAAGCTTTCACAACTAGGTCCTCCTATCTAAAGTAACACATGCTCTGTTTGCTTTAGTCAGCGGGTACAAAGTTTCCCAGTCACACTAGAAAGAGGGGGGCGGGATTGTGTAAGAAGGTTAGTTTGCCAGCTGCAACAGCAGGCCAATAGATCCAAATTTAATACACAGTACAATAAAATAAAAATATGCAGAACAATTTACAGATTTATAAAAAACATAGGAGGAGTTTTCTATTTTTCTGTGTGGAGTTTGCATGTTCTCCCCGTGTTCCCTGTGTTGGGTTGTAGCTGGAAGGGCATCCACTGTGTAAAACATATGCTGGATAAGTTGGTGGTTTATTCTGCTGTGGCGACCCCTGATTAATAAAAAGGGACTAAGCCGAAAAGAAAATGAATTAATTAATTATTCATGTTATTTATTATTTTTTTAATATTATTTTTTATATTATTACTATTATTGTTATTTATTATTTTTTTAAATATCATTTTTAAATATTAATAATATTAAAGTTATTTATTATTTTTATTATTTTTAAATATTATTATTATTGTTGTTGCTGTTATTTATTCTTTTTTTATATTCTTTTTTATTATTAATAATAGTATTAATTATTTTTTTATATATTTTTTATATTATTATTATTGTTGTTATTTTTTATTGTTTTAATATTATTTTTTATATTATTATTATCATTGTTATTTATTATTTTCTTACATTATTTTTAATATAACATTTTTTTATTTGTTTGTTTAACGCAAAAATCTTCAAAAAATTCTCCACGTGTTTGCGTGGGTTTCCTCCGGGTGCTCCGGTGCTGCAGTACAGGTGAATTAGGTGAGCTAAATTGTCCGTAGTGTAAGTGTGTGGAGAAAGAGTGTGTATGGATGATTCCCATTGATGGGTTGCAGCTGGAAGGGCATCCACTGCGTGAAACATATGCTGGATAAGTTAGCAGTTCATTCTGGTGTGGCGACCTCAGATTAATAAAAGGACAAAGCCGAAAAGAAAATTAATGAATGAATGAATTTATAATATTATTATTGTTGTTATTTTTTTTTTATATGATTTTTAATATTACTTTTTTATTTGTTTCAAAAAAATCTTCAAAATAACGTTATTTTTGCATTTCTGTAATATTAATTTATTTTGTAACAATATTTTGATTGTGTAAATTCAAATAAAACACATTTATATGTGTAATAATAATAATTATAATAATAATAACAATAACAATAATAAAACATTAACAAAAAAATATTTTCAGTTTTAGTAGAATTAAACTTAAATAAAAATATATAAAATATTCAGCACCAGTGAATTAAAAATGGCTGAGAAGTGATTAGGGGCGACGCAGCAACACGGTAGGTAGTGCTGTCGCCTCACAGCAAGAAGGTCACTGGTTTGAGTCTCGGCTGGGTCAGTTGGCATTTCTGTGTGGAGTTTGCATGTTCTCCCCGCGTTTGCGGTTCCCTCCGGGTGCTCCGGTTTCCCCCACAGTCCAAAGACATGCGGTACAGGTGAATTGGGTAGGCTAAATTGTCCGTAGTCTATGAGTGTGAATGAGTGTGTATGGATGTTTCCCAGAGATGGGTTGCAGCTGGAAGGGCATCCACTGCGTAAAAAATGTACTGGATAAGTTGGCGGTTCATTCCGCTGTGGCGACCCTGGATTAATAAAGGGACTAAGCCTAAAAGAAAATGAATGAATGAATAATATTTTATTATTATTATTATTATTGTTATTTATTATTTTTTAATATTATTTTTAAAATGACTTTTTTTGTTTGTTTAATGCAAAAATCTTCAAAAAATGTTCATCAAAATATTGTTATTTTTGCATGTCTGTAATATTATTTTTATTTTGTAAGAATATTTTGATTGCGGAAATTTAAATAAAACACATTTATATGTATTATAATAATAATAATAAAACATTAAAAAAACAATATTTTCAGTTTTAGTAGAATTAAACTAAAATTAAACATATATATTATATATTCAGCACCAATGAATTAGAAATGACTAAGATGTGATTATTACAGTTTATTGCACTAAAATTAATCGACAAAATAAAACATGGTTTGGCGGAGTGGTGGCGAATTGGGTAGCGCTGTCGCCTCACAGCAAGAAGGTCACTGGTTCGTGCCTCGGCAGCATTTCTGTGTGGAGTTTGCATCCGGTTTCCCCCACAAATCCATGAAAGTGTATGGGTGTTTCCCAGTGATGGGTTGCAGCTGGAAGGGCATCCACTGCATAAAACATATGCTGGATAAGTTGGCGGTTCATTCCAATGTGGCGACCCCTGATTAATAAAGGGACTGGGCCGAAAAGTAAATGAATGAATAAAACATGGCTATTAAAAAAAGAAGAACACCTTGTCTGGTTTAATGAAGTCTGACACGAATTATATCAATTACACCTCATTAACCATATATAGATATGTAGCTAGAAAGATGTTTTACTGGATTTTAATATAACCTACAAAATAACCACATCTTACAAAAACACTAATTGACTTGTGATTGATCATGTGTAGCAGGCATGAGATAATTAGTAGACTCCTGACGTCTCAGTGGAACAGAGGGATGACAAGCAAGTCCTTCACTAACAAGCAGATTAGTGGCCAGCCTTACAATCCTGATCCAACAAGACAGGATTCCCAGAACAGAAGCTTTACAATCAAGTCATAGAGCTAAGACCGCACTGCCAGGAAAGTCAAAATGTGTGGAAAAAGTGATTCATAAATTCATTCTGCACTTTACTTTAATTTTGCAATTTCATGATTCTCTCATCATAAGAACTGCATAGATTTTGGAGCTATTGTGTTGAAAAGTGAAGAAAAAAAAATGTCCTCATCTCAGAACAATGCACAGTGCAATACTCCCTCACATTCTTCCATGCTTTCATCAGATGTGGGTCAAGTTCCCAGTGATACAAATGACTGCTGATGCATTTAACTGCTCTCTGCGTCTTAAAAGCAGAATTAGTCCCAGCCCTCATAACTGGAAATACACACAATATAACCTGATCAAACAGTGCCGTATAAAAAGCCTGAGGTCAATACTGAATATAAATAAACACGGTATTTAACAAGGAAACATTAAATGTAGCAAAGGTGACAGAAAATGTTACAAATTATGTTTTTTTTTAGCTTCCTGGTTCAATCAGCAATGAAACCAGTTTTATTCTGAAAACGTAGCCCTATATACATTTCTGGAGATTGTGAATTATGTACCCAGAGGTACAAATGACTGCATTTCGTCTTTAAAACGAACGCTACGAGGTGGTATGACGCCGTTCCTTTTCGTGCTTACCATCTCACCGCTTACCTCTGTATGGACGGCTTTCCCGCTGTTACTAGTTTGTCCAGTTATTTCGCTATGTACGTCAGCAGATTTGAGATGCAGAGAGGTTCAAGTCTGGCAAAGAACAGTTCCAGAAAGCGGGTAAGACAAAAACAGAAGCCAAAAAATAAAATAAACAATTAAATGACAGGTATGAATGTGGTAAAATCTGAAAACGTGGTACAAAATCAGGTGAGGGCTTTTCTTTTTCTGGATTGCTTTTTAAAACTATCAGTTGGGTTTAGGGAAGTGGGTGGGCGGGTTAATCGGTGCTTTTGAAAACACTATTGGTTGGGTTTAGGGAAGGAGGAGGGTGGTTCAGTCGATCGGTCAGTCAGTCACTCAGTCAGTCGACAGCAACCTCTGGTGGATTTACACGAGAACAGCAGATGCAAATGGCACTCGCGAGAGAAATTAGAGATCTGAAAATGTGTACACAGCGGCCTCTGGTGGATTCGCGAAAGCAAAAACTGCAAAAATGTACCTCCTGGGACGTATTTAGCGCTCTCCAGAAATGTACATAGGGGTATGTTTTCAGAATGAGCCTAGGTTGGAAAATTCAGCTGTGTAATTACATCAAAAAATGACATTATAAAATATCCCATAACAAAATAAATTGTAATTACAGAAATTGTAATTATATAGATCTGCTTTTGTTATTTTAAAACAAATATATGGAGTGCTAAGAGCATACTGCTGGGTTCAGAATACACTTATTTTTTTCTCTTATGATAGACACTTGTCAGATTATGTAATTTTCTTGTCGATTTGCACACTACATGTTTCTTTCTGAACAACCTTCAATTGCTTTCATGATCAACAATCAGTGACTGATTCTGGAAACAAGGGTGGTAACAAATAAGAGCAGTGGTTTTGTGCTGGCTGTGTTGTGTCTTCTATTGCACACATACTGTAGCTGCACAAAAGTCCTTGGCTGCGTCCAAAATGTAAATCGCCTTACTACTCGAGTAAGTACTACATTTGAATTGGTCTATATGTCTATAAAGCCTAATTGTTCTATATAGTATGAATGTGAGTAATATGAATGGAGCTTGGATGTACTACATCCGCTATTTGTCATTATCACTTGACCTACCCGCATCAATTGCATCGCTTCACTCCCATTCATGAATTCTCTTGCTTGGCATCATGGGATATCATAAAATCCATTGGCTGCGCACTTCAGAATTTGCTGGAAGTAGTAGGTCGTCCGGGTACTTCTCGCCTACTCTTTTTCGAATACTATGAATTTGGACATACTACTCAGCTCGCATACTGTTTTTTTTTTTTCTTCTTGGGGTTTTCACCTTTAATGGATAGGACAGTAAACAGTATCGACAGGAAAGCAGGGGCAGAGAGAGGGGAAGGATCAGCACAGGACCACAAGGCGGGAATCGAACTCAGGTCACCATGAGCACCGGAGTGCATGTGTTTTTAACATACTATATAGTATAAATGTATGAGACTTTGGATGCAGCCCTTGTCTCTCTTTCATTTTGCTATGTTTGAAAGCTTCTGGTGGGCAGCATGGTGGCACAATGGGTAGCGCTCTCGCCTCACAGCAAGAAGGTTGCTTGTTCGAGCCTCAGCTGGGTCAGTTGGCATTTCTGTGTGGAGTTTGCATGTTCTCCCCGTGTTCGTGTGAGTTTCGTCCGGGTTATCCAGTTTCCCCCACAAGTCCAAAGACATGCAGTATAGGTGAATTGGGTAAGCTAAATTGTCTGTAGTGTATGAGTGTGAATGAGTGTGTTTCCCAGTGATGGGTTGCAGCTGGAAGGGCATCCGCTGCGTAAAACATATGCTGGATAAGTTGGCGGTTCATTCCGCTGTGGCGACCCCTGATTAATAAAGGAACTAAGCCAAATAGAATATGAATGAATGAATGATGAAAGGTTCTGTCCTACTATTGGTCACTGGGATTGCTCACGGAGATTAATTAAACTATTTCTACTATTAAATAAAAATAAAATATGGTAGTATTTTTTGGTCTGGACATTGTGAAGCATCCCAGACATGCCATCTGTTGGCATTCACTATGACACACTCAGTATGTTTACTTAGAGACCAATGCTCTGATTTTAATACGATTAAGACAATAATCAGATTAAGAGTCTACCATGTAAACAGAGATTTTTGATCACCTTAATCTAAATAAGGTCATAATCATAGTTAACACAAATCGAATTAAGACATGTGGAGTATTCCTATTTTAGTCTCATTACTGAAGTACAGTATAGACATGTAAACAACACCTTAATCAATATATATATGAAGATCTGTATTTTATGCACCTTCCAGTTCAGGAGATTACTGAGACACCTGCATCACCAAGAGCACAAGTGCGAATTCCTGGGTACTCAAAACATTCTCCATCACCAAGCACAATTTTTTCAAATACTGTCCAGGAAATGCGAAAGCTTTCTATCCATGTGGCATGTAGTAGCCTATCAGACCCTATTAAAACAACTCTTTTCTACCAGTCCTTTATTCATACTCTCAAACAGTAGTTCAGAGTTTGTCACAGGGACATGAATGAAATGTTGCTGAATGAAAGTGAAACTGCTGAACCGCAGTTGAAGTTGAAAAAAAAAAAAATTTTTAAAAACATCCAAAAACTCCACGTGAAACCATTGAATATTGTAGTGAAGTATTGACGCCAATTGAGCTGTGGTATAACATGTACAGTAAAACGTGAACATGAAAGGAACATTTTAAAAGCAACTCATATAAACACCTTAATCATATTATCACCTTAATTAGATTAAGGTAAATAATTGAATTACTGATGTCCATGTAAACGTAGTAGTCACTGTAAAAGATAAGATTACTGACTCTTGCATCCCAACATCAATTGCCATTTATACTGTCAATCGCCATTAAAGAACTTCTGAACTGTAGTGTACAATGGAGGAAAACACACACAAAAAATATTTATGATGCAGTGTGTAACAGAGCTCTAAGTGAATGAAAATTTCCAGCTTTTAGAGTTTTAAATCTGAAAGTGCACATTGTATAAAGTTATTGACTCTTTTAAAAGAAAGAGTCTACTCAGAGTTGTTTAGACGAGTCACCCTTGAAATGGATCCCAAAGGGCACTTTAAAACAAATGGTTCCAGTTTATTGATAGTCTGTAATGGTTTTACCCATATATTTAAAAACTAAAGCATTTCAGGTCGATGGCTCATGCTGACTAACATTAGCCCTACAACTGGGGGACAAACTAACTAATTAACTAACAGGGCTCGAAACTGCGACTGTTTCGGTCGCATATGTGCCCAAAATTTTATCTATGCGACCTCAAAATATATTTGGGAGCATTTGTGCGAGTGCATAAATTGTTACTGTGTGACCAGTTTTCACTGCAAAATGTTCACCGCATGCGCAGATTTAGGAGACATTCACGCAGAATGCATCTTTGCAGCAAAAAAAACACCATCACAGCGCTCAGGAATGGTTTAAAATGGTTTTGGAGTAAACAAAGCCCACAATGCTTGATCCACTTTCAAGCTCTTCTTATTGGCCCACTGCTCTAGAACAGAACGCGAATGGATTAGTTAATATCGCCTGTCAATCACTCAGTTCAGATGACAGGGAGCTACAGCCGCGAAAATGTAAAGGTCTGGATACGAGAATGAAAATAACACTGACAGATTTTGTTTTAGAAACCACCTAAAGTTACAAATAATGACACATCTTATTAGTGATCATGTGGTGAATGTTAATCCATCATTTACACTTTTCGAAGAGCGAATAAAAGACCTCCATTGGCTTATAGTCCGCTATGAAAATGACTAAAGCCATTCACCGTCAAGCCGGTGTTTGCAGGTAACAGTGTTTGTCACATCTACACATTTTAAGCACAAGATGTTCTAGTGTTATTTATTCCTTCATTAAATCGTCACAATGCTGTGAGTCGTGCGACTGGCACCGTGTACACCATCGCAAAAGAGCATGCATTCATTGAGATTAAACTATTGCAGCTCATAAAAAGACCGTTATTTCTATTAAGATGACGTATGCAAACAATAGATTATATGTCAATAGTATCTGTGAAATATCAGACACCACCCGTGAGAACAGCAAAGTTATTATTGTTAATTCAGTTCATCTCATGAAGCAGTGCGTCTAGGGCCAGTGGGCGCATGCATATTTTTTTGTTTGTTAGTTATGATTAGTGTTGCATTTAAATGCAATAAATCTGTTAACATAAAACTTGTAGTAAAACGTCATAATTTTTGATGGGTCCGCCTAAATTTTGGCTGGTGCGCCTAAATTTTTTAAGTTAGGAGCACCGGTGCTACCAAGAAAAAAGGTTAATTTCAAGTCCTGAACTAACTAACTAACTAACTAACTTACTAACTACTATCTATCCATCTATCCATCTATTTCTCTATCTATAATGGATAATTGAAAGGAAAGCATGGGCAAAGTAATGGGTGAGGGGAGAAATTTGACCAGGAAAGGACTTTAAATTGGTACTTGAACTCAGATTGCCTGAAGTCCAATCTAACCATACGTTGGAATTCTTGCCCAGAAGCTCTACCTCTCACATAAGTGAATTATATTTTAATTTAGGAGGGAAGATTAGCTATTTAGCTTTTTTTATAGTTATTTTTTGGGATTTTTCACCTTTATTTGGAAAGGAGGTTGCAGACAGGAAAGTATAGGGAGCCAAGAGAGGGGAAGGGTCAGCAAAGGACCTCGAGCCGGGAATCGAGGTCGCTGTGAACACCATGGTGCTATATGTCAGCGCACTTAACCACTAGGCTATTGGCACTGACGCTTAGCTTTTTTAAAATGTGGTTATAAAGTTTTGTTCAAACACACTACTTTTATTTGTCAGATATTTTCTCTTTTTTCCGCAAAGCTGATCTAATATTCTCCATACTATAACCGAACTCCTTGTAGCATTTTGGGCCATTTGTTAAAAACCCTTAAACTCCTTGGCCAATGGCAACGTGATAAACTTTTACTCACTGTTTGGCTTCCTCAAGATGACAAAGATATTCATATGCAATATTCTGCCTCCTCCTCTCATCCATTTCTTCGGCCGACAGCCTCTCATCGTCCACAATGGCTGTAGGACAAACAAAGGAAAATACCAGTTAGTGTAGAACTCAATACAAAGCCGGACATCAGAATCGAGTTTATTTTTCAACCTGGTGGAAATAACATTGACTCAAACTGCGAAATAACATTGAGGATAACTGTATCACAGCCAACACAACAACTACTATACAGTCCCAACTATGACAAAAGGTATTGAATGAATACAGTGGCACTTAGCCAAGCTCCATTCAGCTGATTACATGTATTTCAGGCTTTGTGTGTTTCAGGCAATTTGCTGATTTAAAGTCACAGTGGAAGAATGAACTGGAAAAGCTCCTCAAGCTACAGTATTTGAAATGAAGGAATGAAGTGAATCAAAAACACACCACAGTTAAATCCCTTTAAGATCAACCAGACAAAACACTGAATAAGCATGAATGCTTGAGTAATTGTTCACAATCCACATGTGTGCAGACATAATCATCCTCTTTCATCGCTGTATGCGGTGAGTAAAAGTGTCAGGGAGTGACACCCTCATGTCTAGCGCCTGTCAATACTGCAATATTATGAAACCATCAGTGGCTTTCCTTTACATGATTGCTACTACATTCCTTCTCCACCGCTTTCATCTTCACTACAAGTTCAATGCAATCGCTTTATCTCTAGTAAAGTGGAGATGACATCACTCTATTTACAGTAAACATTATTCAGTAGAGTAGAGTAAAAGTAGAGATTAATCAGTCCTTATTCAGTGAATAAAACATAAACTTGAGAAACTTTCTTTCAAATTCTGTGACCCCAAAACGTAAATGGATATTTAAAGGGTCAGTTCACCCCAAAATAAAAAAAATTGACTCACCATTAACTCACTTCTGTTTCATTTCAAACCTTTATGCATTTCATTGTTCTGTTGAACACAATGGAACATATTTTCAAGGAAGCTGGAAACCTGTAACCTGACTTCCATAGTATTCATTTTTCCTACTACAGAAGTCAATGGTTACTTGTTTCCAGCATTCTCCAAAGTA